>JAQPPZ010002047.1:0-420592 GCA_028583015.1 Wollemia nobilis | reverse complement strand
TAAAATAAATCAAAGAATTTTTTAAGGTAGAAAGTTAATTGTTTATCAGACTTGGTAGAGGATTATTGGTATGATCCAAGAAACTATTTCTTCTAAATGTCAGATTAATCTTCCTTTGGAGTAGTCTGAGATTCTGATGATGTAGGATCTGGGTTTAGTGGAGAATGACCCTCATCCTTCTATATCAGTCAAGAGGAGATGCCTTAATAAAAAATTGCAAAGAGATGGAAGATGGCATCCTCCACCTTGGGGGTGTTTAATATTAATATTGATGGTTCTTCTAGAGGGAATCCTGGGCATGCAGGTATTGGTGGTGTTGGAAGAGATAGCAGTGGTGTAGCTCTTTTCATTTTTTCCTATTATAAGGGGAAGCAGACTAATAATTATATGGAGGCCCTTGCTATTTGTTTTACTTTGGAAAAAATTTATGCTCTAGGATGGTGGAAGATAATCTGTGATTCGGACTCTCATATTATTATTAATTTATTGAAGACTCATAATCTTTCTAATGTTCATTGGCATCTGGCATTAGTAGCTCGATAGATATTTCAAATATATTGATATCTAGAGTTTATTTCCTTTGTTCATATTCCCAAGGAATGGAATGGTGTGGCTTATTGCTTGGCAAAATAGGCTTTTGAATTTTAGGAATACTAGAATGTTATGGAATGGGATTATCTTCCATTGGATTGTTCTCATCATCTTGCTAATTTTCTCACTATGGATATGCCTGCTTGAGGTTGTTATTTGTTGGATATATTTTGGTTGGGTGCTCGGTGGTATTGGGGGTTTCTTTCTTTTGGCCCTTGTAAGGGTTATTGTTATGGGATTCTCTATTTCTTGTAAAGCTTATTGATTCAATAAATTTTTACCATTTAAAAAAAACTAGAGCAAGTAGCCAAAAAACAAAGAGGCCCCTCTTAGGTATAATGCTAAGGTACTCATATATATTTTTGCATGACTTCCCACTTGTGTGGAATGTCTTCAGTTGTTGGATTTCATAGCAGTTTCCAAAAATAAATGGAATCAACATATTACTTAGTATTGCTAAAAAATAAATACATATATTGCAATGCATTTGATACATGGGTGTGTATGTAGACACAAAATAATATTGCTATAGAAAATAGAATACACTCTAATTGATAATGAAATGGTTGGTATGTTGGGTATTTATACCTAAATACAAGTTAACTTATGGTCAAGGTTAAGTAACTAACCTTTATGCTTAAAATAATAATATGATACAAACATATTTTTTTCAAGGTTTACAAGGGCCAAAATGTCTTATACATGCAATATAACACAATGTTAGTCATGGCCTCAAATGAAGCTTAATCAACCTATATATGAACATTTTCCCTGAGATGAAAAAGGAACATAGAGAGATGCTTATTTGTCATCCCCCTGAAGTGATACTCTCTTACACCAAGTAGTTATTGCATGTGCACAAAAGGAACCTCAAACATAACCTTGGTTAGGATATCTACTATTTGTTCTACTATTGGCATAAAAATATGATCAAGCATCCCATGGGCATAAATCCATCTCAAATAATAAATCCAAATCTCAAAGTGCTTGGTCTATTAATGAAATATTGGATTGCTAACAAGCTTGATGGTGCAACTAATCCAAATTCATGAGCATCCATTGAAGGTGATTAGCTTCCTCATTGCTAGTACACTATTTAGTTTTGGTTGAAGACTAATATATAGTATACTATCATCTAGAACACCATGAAAAAGGGTTGGAACCCATTAGAATACAAAGCTTATGGTGGAACATCACTCATCCAAATTGTTGGTCCAATTAGTGTCTAACAATCCTATTAGATTTAAAGGTGATCCAGCTAAATAATTAATACCCATATTATAAGTATATATGATATATCTAAAAATCCTCTTGGTCATGTTCTAGTAACTCTCTAGGAGGATTGCATGTATATTGATGAATAGTTGACAATAAAGGCTATATCAGGTCATGTGTGAGTAAGGTAAAGGAGGCATCCCACAAGAGACCAATATAAAGTGGAATCTAGAAAAATATTCATACAATCATCCCAAATATTTAGTCTTGAAGCAAAAGAAATCTAAATAGACTTATAGTCCCCCATGCTGAAGTGCTAAAGAAGATCTAATGCATACTTGGGTTCTAAGATCTATTTCATCAATCTAAGTTCCCAAGAAATATTGTAGAAGCCATAATTTTGTTATCTCAAAGGAATTACAAAGCCATGACTTCATATCCTAAATAAAAATAGGAGAGTTACCTATAATAAGATCATCCACATAGAGAACAAACACCAAGTTCTCCCCATCCTAATTGTTGATATAAACATCATGTTCATCCTTACACCATCAAAATTTATAACTATGGAATAAGGGGTGGATATTATCATACCAATTATGAGATGCTTGCTTAAGCCCAAAAAAATATCTATTCAATCAATAAACCAAGGGAATTAGACCCTCAAGCTCATAACTAGGTGGTTTCTACATAAAGATATTCTAAATTTGTCCATCTTGGAAGGCACTCCTTACATCCATATGATTTACCTTCCAACCAAATAAGACCATTATATAAATAATTATCTTGACAAAAACCATCCTAGAAACTAGAGCAAATATCTTTGAACATTCAACTCCCTCCTCTTGAGAGAATACCTTAGCAACAAGGCATGTCTTATGCTTTTTCACCTAACCATTTGAACTGTACTTGGTCCTATAGACCCATTTGCATTCAACAATATTCTTTCCTTCTAAAATAGGAACAAGCTCTTGTGTCCTATTCTTCATTAAGAACTCATATTATGCAATCATAACATCTTCCTACTCTAATATGTCCTTAGCATGAGAATATTTAAGAGGATCTCCACAATGATAAACCTTCAAGAGAAATTATTGATAAGAAGTATTCTAGTGTCATTCTAGAGATATAATAGGTTAAGCATCATGTTGAAGTGTCTGAATCCTCTTAGGAGCTAGATGGATTGGAGAAGAACTAGGCACCCACTATGGCAAAGCAACATTAGAAGCTAAACCTAGAGAATCTAAATCAAACTCATTACTCACATCATCATGAAGCACTCAAAACTGATGTGTCAAGCTCAACATCCCCTATATTTAAAATTAAAGGTACTATATATGGTGCTACCTATGAGGGGTGTCAAATCCATAAGCATAATACTATCACTAGAATATTAGAAAGGTGTTATGATAGGAATAGATCCTACAAGAGTCTCTAAAGGTTCTACTAGATTAGTCAAAGAGATGAGGAGGTCTTTCACCAAAAGCTTGAGTGGTGGACTAGAAGAAGCCCCTAGAAGAACCTCACCAAAAATGACATATATCCAAATAAGAACTTCATGCCTCTAAGTATTATAGAGATTATATACCCAAGAGGTATACAAATATCCCATAAAGATTCATCTATAACTCTTCAATGACTCCTTTTTTCTAATATTTAGGTATGCAAGACCATGATGAATGCCTACATATATTGAATTGTGACACATTAGGCTTATCACCCATCAACCTCTCAAGAGGTTTCATGCCCTAAAAAACTTTATTAGAAACCCTATTGATGATGTATGTTATACAAGTGATGGCCTCACCCTAAAAATTGTGCTCCATCCTCTTACCGTAAATCATGCAACATGCCTCCATGACTAGCATATTTTTCCATTCAACCACTCTATTATGCTTAGGGATATAATGAATAGTCCTTTTATATGCTATCCCATGAAGAGTCAAAAAAATCATGAAAGACATTGCTTATGTAATCATCTCACATATCCAACCTAAAAGACTTGATCTTCCTCTCTAGCTAATTTTCTATAGGAGCTTTAAATGCCTTGAATCTCTTAAGGATCTCATCCTTGTTTTAAATAGTATATAACCATGTATCTTTAAAAAATAATAATAATAAAGTACCTATTTCTAAAAATGGATTGTATACCACATAGGTCTATATATGTCATGATGTATGATCTCAAAAATATGAGTAGCATGTCTCATTGTCCCTTTTAGAAAGATATATCTATGATGCTTTCCAATAATGCATACCTCACATGCATAACTTAAAGAGAAAATGTGAGGAAGTCTAATGGCCATCTAAAAATGACTCATGTATCTCACGGATCCATAGCTAAGATGTGCAATCCTATAATTCCATTGTTGACTCTCAATATCTATATGAGCAACCATAGTTACAAAATATTTATTATAATAGGAAGAATCAAATGGACCTTTCTCCTAAATTATACATTTGGTTAGATTCATCACAATAACTAGAATAAATTGCTTTAAATACATGTCTATATCCTTAATTACCCAATAATTAGGATAGAATTCTACCTTTTATTTGTATGATTAATGAGATAAGAGATTGAGGATAAGACTAGGAACATGAAGCATTTCATCAAAATAAGAAGATCCAATACTAACATATCCACATCTTGATTCTTGTAAAGAAGATTCATCTCCAATTATAACATGCTTCCCTAAATACAAATTGGTGTACCCCTATAGGATATGTTTGTAACTGGTCATGCACCTTTTTTCCCTTGAATATATAATCCAGTCATTGGAGGAAGTGGATGAGGTTTCTCCATCAAAACCTTCCTAACCCTATGCATAGAAGAGAGAAGCATCAAATACCCTTCTTTTTCACTACTTCTTCAAGCTTCTTCATGTGAATTTAACAAAATTATACTTTATGTGACATTATGGTGAGTGGGATACCTCAAAAATTTGAATCTCAAGTTGATAGGAATTTTGGCATAGGCACAAGCAATGGAGATGACACGGATCATGGGTTTGGTTCTTAGGATGGTTCGATCAGGGGAGTGGAGGTCACGGGTGTCGGGGGACCCCTTCTTGACCCACCTCAAAAGTCCAACCCTGTCTCCTTTGCAAATATAGTAAAAAACATGGGGCTTCCACCACCCCTCTCTTTGCAAGGCTCAGTTTCTCTAATACTGAGTAATAGAGAACTAGTAATTCCTTCCACTATCATGACATCCTTTGTCTCTCAATATTTCTTCTCCCTCATTGGGAAATTTTTTGCTTCTTGTCTAGACATTGAATCCATTAAAAATTGGGCTTTCTCAAAATGGTATCCTCAAGGCAACATGGACCTATTCATGATTCCTAGGGGCTTCTTCCTCATTAGATTAAATAATTTGAAAGACACTAGTCACATTCTTACTAGTGGACCTTGGTTCTTTGGTTGATGGAGTCTCTTCCTTAGGAGATGGGGTGCTAATTTCAACCCTAAAACTCAAAGCATAAACTTAGCTCCTATCTAGGTCAGGCTTCCAAGGCTTCCCATTCAGTTTTGGAATGACAAAATCTTGAGAGGAATTGCATGAACTATCGAGGGCCTTGTTGCTTTCAATTCGATGACCAAATCTAAATCTCGAATGGTGTATGTCCACTTGTGTATCAATGCTAATTTAGAATCAGAGCTACCTACATACACTGATAAAGTTTTTGGTTCTTACCATAAATGGTGGATTATTGAATATGAGAATAAACTAGCTTTCTACACTAAATGGTAAAAGTAGGGTCATCTCAGGTCACAATGCCCCTCTCTCAAAAAATAATCTAGGAAATAATGACATCATGCTAAGAAATCCTTAGAGGATGATCAAAAATCCAATATCCAAAAGAAGAATCCAATTGATGCCAACCTCAGCAACAATATTCTAAAATCTCAAGGCAAGGAGATGATCTCTACTTCCAATGAAGGCCCTTTCGACCAGGTATGTTCCTCCTTCACTGATCCTAATCACTTCAACTCTTTATATGAGTCTCATAATGACCAAGTTAAAAAAATTCCTCCTAATGATATCCCTCTTCTTGAGTCCCAGGAGTGTCCTTCTACGAGGTTTCTTCCCCTTGTTTCCCATATGGGTGTACCCCCTCTTCACTCTTATCCCAATAATGAGATGTCCCCCTCTAGGTCAGGCCCTTCTGGTCTTCCTCTCTCCAAGGATTCCTTTGCCCTCATTAATGACTTCTCACCCCCTATGGGTTTTATCTCATCTCCTATTGGTGATCTCAATACCAGTGATCTGGATGAGTCTTCAAGCCCCCCAATATTGGTAACCAAAAATCAAAAGAAAAGCTCAACTAATGTGGGAAGTGATAAGAAGAAAGGTAGACCATCTAATCAAGTGATATGAAGAAAATAAACCAAGGATGAAATAGCCAATGACACTCAAGCCACACTTTTCTCATACCTTAAAGATAACCCTAGGGGAAATGCACAAAGAATATGGAAAACAAACCAAACCCCCCTCATCCCATGGTAGGGAGGAAAAATATTCCTCCAAAGATCATAAATGAAGATCCTCTCATGGAATGTGAGAGGCCTTAATGGACTAATCAAGCAGAGGTTGGTGTCATCCATAAGGAAAGACCTTAAACCCAATATCATTCTCCTTCAAGAAACTAAAATTGATGAAGACAATATGGGAAAATTTTCCAAAGCCATATGGAAAAGTAGTGAATTCATTGCCAGCCCAACTCGAGGTACCTTTGGAGGCCTCCTCTATTTGTGGGATCCATCCAAAGTTGAAGGTAGACTCTTATCTACCTCAAACAAAATCATAAATATTTTTTGTATTGTAAAGGCACCAAAGCAAGGTGGGTGCTTTCAAACATCTATGCTCCTAATAATACACCAGGGCAGTTGGCCTTGTGGAATAGCCTTAGTCAAATAAGACATATATTTTCTAATGAATCTTGGATGGTGTCTAGAGACTTCAATTCTCCCCTTTATCCATTAGATAATAGTGGAGGAACTGCTATCACACCTAGATGTTATGAGGATTTTGTTGAGTTTGTTGACAACAATGAGCTAATGTATATCCAGCTTAAAGGAACCAATTTTACTTGGAGCAATAAAAGGATGGGAAGCCAACTCATTCAGCTTAGACTTGATAGATTCCTCCTATCCAAATATGTCATTCACCTTTTTGGTGATGCCTTCCTGCATTCCCACCCTAATATTGTCTTGGATCACAACCCTCTTATCCTAGAAGACCTCCATCCAACTTCTTCATTCAAAACTTCTCTTTAGATTTGAATCCATGTGGCTTCAACACCTAGATCTCAAAAATCATATTATTGAGTGGTGGAACAAGAATTTCACATGGCCTCTTATTACCCAAGTCACCAAGAAACTCAACTTTATCAAAGTTAACCTCAAATATTGGAGTAAGGAAGTGTTTGGTAACATCTTTGAAAACAAACAACAAATCTAGAGGTAGCTCAACATCATTGAAGAAGATGTTCAAAGTGGGAACTATTCATCAAAATCTAGAAGCAAGGAAAGAGACCTCCTATCTGAGTTTCATAACATCCTAGCAAAGGAAGAAGTCTTCTGGAGATAAAAATACAAAGCTTTATGGATTAAAGAGGGATACTCCAACACAAAGTACATTTATGCTATGACTCTCAAACACTGAAGCAATAATAAAATCAAAGAATTATCTAAATATGATGGGTTTGTTATCAGTGACATCTTAGAAATCAGAGTTGAAGTAGTCAATCACTTTGAGAGACTTATGGGACCAAGCCATCCTCACCCTACTCATGCTTCTAATATGCTCCTCCAAAACATCCCCTACCTCATTTCCCTTGACTTTAACTCTCACTTACTTAGAACCTTTACTCAGGAGGAAATAAAAAATGCTCTTTTTTCGATGTCGGTAGACAAAGCCCCTGGTCCTAATGGGTTTCCCCCTTGATTATTTTAATGTTAATGGGATACTATTGGCCATGACATCATTGTTGCTATCCAAGAAGTCCAAAAGGATAAAATTTTACCAAAATATGTCAATTCCACCTTTTTTGCCCTCATCCCAAAGTCTCCTAAAGCTAGGTCTCTCTTTGAATTTAGACCTATTAGCCTTTGCAATGTTATTTACAAAATCATCTCTAAAGTCATTTCCAATAGGATGAAGGAAATCCTTCATCTCATCATTGACCCCTACCAAGGTAGCTCTGTTCAAGGGAGACTCATCACTGATGGCATCATTACCATCCATGACCTCATCCACTCTATCTCCAAGAGTAAAAAGGCTAGTCTCTTCCTCAAGCTTGATATGAATAAAGCCTTCAATAGAGTTTCATGGGAGTTTCTCTTTGTTGTACTCTATAAATTTGGTTTTCACGATGATTGGATTGCACTTATTAAGGAATGTCTTACTTTAGTGTGGTTCTCTATCATTGTTAATGGATCAATTGTAGAGTATTTCAAAAATTTTAGAGGCCTAATATAGGGTGATCCTCTATCACCTTTCCTTTTCATCATTCTTAGAGAGTCACTTGGAAGATCCCTTAAAGTATCTTGCTCACAAGGAGCTATCTCAGGAATCAAGGCTTCATCAATACTCAACCCCATCACTCATCAATAGTTCATTGACAACACCAACTTGGCCATGTTGTCATTAATCCCTAAAGCTAAAGCTATCAAATCCATTCTAAACCTTTATGAAGAAGCTACAAGGCAAAAATTCAATTTCATTAAAATAAAAAAAAATCCTTAACACGCCCATGGATAGACAACTCAAGATAGCCAAGATTCTAGGTTGCACCATCTCTTGCTTTCCTTCTATTTATCTTGGCCTTCCCCTCTTCTCTGGCATTTTGTTTGAGAACATGTGGAACAGTGTCATCGAAAGACTTCATAAAAATATTATCATATGGAAAGGGGCCCTTCTCAGTCAAGCAGCCAAAGCCACTCTAGTTCAAGCTTATCTTCAAAGCATCCCAGTCTTCTTCATGTCTATTTTCAAGGCCCCAACTTCCATCTATCAAATGATTGAGAAAATTCAAAAAATATTCTTGTGGTTAGGGATCGATAATCAAATATGGTTTCCATTAGTATCTTGGGATAAAATCTTCTCTAAGAAATATCAAGGTGGTCTAGGTTTTAGGAAGGTCAGTAAAATGAACATGGCCCTCATAGCCAAGCAACACTGGAGAATCCTCACCAATGAGAAGTTAGCATGGGTTGACATCATCAAAAGCAAATATCTTTAGCATAACAAACTTCTGGATACTGGGCCCCTCCTAGGTGGGTCCACATTCTAGAACTTTATCATTAAAGCTAGATTCATTATAAGAAAAGGGCTCAAATGGAATTTAGGCAATGAGAGCAACATCAATTTTTGGAAGGACCCCTAGCTGACAGATCAGCCCCTGATTGATGACCCTAATATGGACATCATAAAGCCCTTCAAATACCACCTCTTTGGGGATAAATTTTACAATTTTATCAATTCCATTCATCAAATAAGGGTTTGGAAAATCATCCCCCTAAGAAACTTGAATGATGATCAAGTTGGTGCTGCTAGGACCTTGTCAGACCTTCTAAGAAATTGTGTCATTCCCAATGTTAACTCCAAAGATACTCCTTTTTAGAAAGCCTATGAAAATGGCCAATTCTCAATTAAGTTTACCTACTATCTCTTTGATGGTCCTTTTGATAAATGGTTCCTTGCCAAACTCATTTGGCTAAAGTACCTCATTCCCAAAATTATTTTCTTTTGTCTCATGGTCCAAAATTAAAATTTTGACCATTGATAATCTCTTAACTAGAGGTATGATCATCCCAAACCACTATTACCTATGTCATTCTAGATGGGAATCCTTGCACCACCTTTTCCTTGAATGTCCCTTCTCCATTAGCATCTTGTGCCTCATTTTCAAGATGTTCAACATAGCTTGGATTCAACCCAACACTATCTTGGAGTTATGTATCCAATGGCCCAATCCCTTCTTGAATCCCTACCTCAAATATTTATGATCCTTATTCCTTTGGAAATTCTAGAAAGAAAGAAATTCTAGAGCCTTTTCCAACATCTCTAGGGATCCCCTCTCAATTGGAAACCATGTGCTCTCTACTGCCATTGAAAACTTAAATTTGGTACCCTCTTTTGAGTCCCTTGGATCAGGCTTAGAGTCTAGGATGGTTGCCTTACTCAACCTTTAACTAGCTCTTTCTCGTCCTTCCATGCCTCCTATTAATAGAGCTATTTTCAGGTGGTCTTCACCCCCTATTGGCTAGATTAAGCTCAACTTTGATGGAGCAGCCAAAGGAAACCCTAGAAAATCTAGAGCTAGAGGCATCTTCAGATATGATCATAGGAGAATCATTCTTGCATATGCAAAAAATATTGTCATCTGAATAAATCATGTAGTTGAAGCCAGAGCTCTATATCAAGGGTTATCTTTCCTGGATGATCTATGGCCCAACAAAATCATCATTGAAGGAGATTCTATTAACATCATTAACTACCTCAAAGAAACTCAGAGGGTAGCTTGAAATGTTTACAACCTCATTGAAGAATCCAAGAGGTACCTCCATAATCATAACAATATCATCATCCAACATGTGTATAGGGAAGGCAATAGAGCTATTGACATCTTGGCTAACTTGGGCTTGTTTCAAGAAACTATCCACATGTGGCATGACAACTTCCTTCAATCTCTCTATGATCCCACACATCGTGAAGGTATCTCTTTGTTGTAGTGTTGTGTTGTGGTTCAACATCATTTCAAGGTTTTGTGGGTTTTGTTGTGGAGCCCACACCCTTTGCCCCCCTTCTTATCCACATGGCAGTTAGTCTGAGCTCACCTATTCGAAGTGGCTTCTTGTGACCCCACCCAAGCTTAAAGATCATTCTCATCCCATGGAGGTAATCCCATCTACTTTGCTAGTTTCCTAAGCACCCATATATCAGTCATATTATTTTCATGATAGGTTGGCCCATGAGATTACCCATGCCATTTCAAATATCCAAGGCCATATTTATTGCCCTTTTGAACCCAATCATTCCCAAGAAGTACCTTCAACCAATCTCACCTTCGTCCCGCGTGGGTTTGCTCATGATTTTAGAAACCTTCCCAAGGTAGTCCTTTGCATCATTGGCTGCATCACTACCAAGTTTGATTTGGCACATGAGGCTGAGCTTTGGATTGTTTCTTGGTATAATTTCAATAATCAACAACTCCCAAGCATGACTATTTCTAGAAGTTTTGGCATGTGTATCTAGAAATCCCTTGCCAGTTCATTTCCCTCCAACTCTAAGCACTTTATATGTGACCCTTGCTACAAAATATTTTTCTTCAAGTCCTTATTCAAGGTGTGTGCTCAGTGGATTTTTCTTTGCTTGTTTGGCTTCAGGCCTACATTATCCCATGATGGCACTCTTGGAGCCAAAATATCTATAGATCGACCCCATTGTTGAAGATATCCTCGACACCCATGGGTTCTCTCCTTTCCTCAGGAAATTTAATGGAAGTGACCATGATCTCTCACTTGAGTTAACCTAGTCTTGGAATGATGGTAGAGTCATGATATGTGGCCTCAATTTCACTAACAATGTTTGAATGCTTGTTGAGGTGACATGCCTTCTTGATGATGAGAGATAGTTCGGCATGACAAGCACTCGCTAGTTGAGGAGGTGAGCTTCTTCAGAGATAAGGGAAAAAATATTGGAAGGGAGAAGGGAGGTATCATTAGAGGGTCCCCCCTTAAGCCATGGAATATAGTCATCCTTCCCATCCTACAATATTTCATGATCAATGAGATCAAGTCCCCCCTTAAAAATTTTCATTTGTCCTTCCTAAACCATCTCAGGGACATTAAGGCCATCAATGTGCCAAACTACCTATTCAAATAATTGGAGTGCTCTATCTACAACATCAGGAAGGGAACCTCCACTCACCTAGTGCACCAAGACCTTCACTTTATTTTGTATAGGCATGCCCTCCAAAATAAGGCTCAAAAAGCCATCATTTCTTGTGTTGGCAGCCCACCTGCGTACCCTTCTATTCTGGTCTCAAGCCATGGGAGCCCTCTTCCTAACACTTTTATCGATGATGATATTCTAAATAATACCTTTGGTGAGACCACAAATTTTAGGAGGAAGTTAGACTTTGGCTCCAACTCTAGAAATACTCCTTCTATTAGAATGGAGGCTTGGTGTCATTCTTCAAGGAGAAAAACCCAATTAGGAAAGATAAAATCATCTATTACCATAGAGAATGATCATGAGAAGTTGGATAACTCACCTATTCTATAGAAGAAACCAAATTTTGATGGCATCCTTGCTCACTCTTCATCTCATAAGGGAGAAACTCCTTTTTGTATCCACCTTTGTAAAAGGTTCGAGGTCCCTTTCAAAACCCCTTCCTCCAATCAATAAAAAAATGATACTTTATGTACTTCCTTATTGTAAAACTCACATGTTTACCTTTTAAAGGGCTTATTAGGATTATTTTCATTCTACTTTGGATTCTTATCATTTTGATCTTTGACAACCACTTCTTTTACAATTCCTTGTTTGAAGAAATATTTCCCTTATGACTCTATCTTATTGCCTAATGATGAAAAAGTACTTGTATATCTCATAAATTGGTGGTGTAGGAGAATTAGGAAATTAAACATGAAGCATCTCAAACACAACCACAACTATCTCATATGTCTCTAAAATATTGTTGAAGATAATATTTAGTTCAACATTCTTCTCATTGTCTAATAGCTTCATGAATTTCTCTTATTACCTTTAAATATTCCTCTATCAATCTAGATATCATATTGTAATTTTTTTGATTGACTAATGTACTCATCAACAATATCAAAATTTTCCATAGTTAAAGCAACAATCTCTACCTTCAAGCTCCTAATATTTGTAGAACCATTGTGATCACACAATCCCTAAAACTCACCAAGTAGTTTTATGGGATCCGTGTTGTTGCTA
The DNA here is from genome assembly GCA_028583015.1 of Wollemia nobilis. Lineage (NCBI taxonomy): Eukaryota > Viridiplantae > Streptophyta > Pinopsida > Araucariales > Araucariaceae > Wollemia > Wollemia nobilis. The sequence continues at coordinate 407,814 of JAQPPZ010002047.1, read as the reverse complement.
ACATGAGTGTCATGAATATTTTTAAAATAAAGAGCTATCACATCAAGAGACTCATCTTTCATATTCCTATACAACTACTTTTATTTTGAATTAGAAGCATGAGATTCTTCATTCACATATTTGAGTAACCCCTTACTCTAGAGCAAAGCTTCAATATTTATTTTCTTGGTAGCATAGTTTGGAAAATTTAGTAAGGGCACATGTTAATATATAATTATCATACAAATATACAAAATCCTACATGTACTTTTTCAAATGCAACTAATCAAGAAATCTTCCAATGCCTTTATAGCAAATATATTATCAAACCATTTTAACAACTTTTTCAAGTGACTCGAAGGCCTTTGCCATGCATAGATGCCTACAAATGATGTATTTGGTGCTAGGGATATATGGAAAAATGTTCAATCTCTTATTTTCTTCTTTCATGGAAACAAATTAGTCCATCATCTCATTTCTGCTACTATTGGACATACAATACTAAAAGAGAAAAGGAAAAGGATTTTTGAAAAAAATCATAAAAGACAAATGAGTTTTTTTAATTCATGAGAAACTCAATCCTAAATTTAGGGCATCTATTTGATTAGACATTAAAATTAAAAAGGATTGAGTGGTAATAAGAGGAATAAAAGATCCTATCAATGAAAAATTCTCTTAGAGTAAATCTATTGAATCCACGAGACCCTCTTACAATCCTCTTGTTCCTTTGGTTTATATTTTTTTTTCCTTTTTTATCAAATTAAAAAATATTTTTTGGATGCTCCCAATTTCAAGTTACATTTATGTCAACATCAAGTAGCCATCGTTTAGGTTTAAAATAATAAAATATTACAAATATTGTTTTCAAGGTTTACAAGGACCCAAAGAGCTTATACATATAATACAATACAAACCCATCATGGCCTCAAGTGAAGATTAATCACCAAATATTTTAACATTGGTAAGGTAAATACAATAGAAGTTAGTCACTTGGACATAGACATTTCAATTCTTACAATTATTTGAGTTTGATAATATTAAAGAGTATATTGTTAGCTTCAAGACATTAAGAATAGATATCATATATTTTTAGATCACAAAGAAAAGTATTTCGAATGTGTTTAAAAATTATCGTCAATATCTCTTCTTCATTTCAAATGGTTCAATTAGTGATTCATGGTACACTTTTTTTTATTTATGAAGCATAATATTCTAACCCTTAATGAACTCTTCTCTCTTCAAGTTATTTCTAAAGTAGCTCTAAAGAAGTAGAATGACTCTCCTCATGACCAAGACCATAAAAAGTGCTCTCAAATGTATTGATATGAATATATTGTTGAAGAATATTACATAATTTGATAATGTGTTAAAGTACCCCCATGGTACATTTGTACATTTGTAAATATTAGATTAGGGTACGAGCTATTAGATTATAGAGTGTGATTTATATTTCCATTAAGTATGTTTCAATGTATAATATGAGTCCAGGTGTAATGTAATTAAGTGTGCAAGTGTGTAACATGTGAGAGTGTGCAATGTGTCATATAAGAAAGTCAAGAGTCATGTGTATGAGTCAAGTATATAAGTGAAGATACACATGATACGTGTCAAGATGTAAACTAAAGAGACATGAGAGGTTTGTCATGTATGAATAATAGTAAAGGATACATCTCCCATATATGTGAGGCCAACAAAATTTAAAGTATTGAAAGATCATGCAAGGCTATATTATGGAGTAAGGTTATGCATAAGGGGTTGGACCCAAAATGTAATTGTAAAAAAATGGTGAATCCTAATCAAAATCAAGGTGAATCCTAAGCAAATTAAATCAATCATCTTCACACCAAAATTTGGGGGTATTTGAAGCTCTAAAAAGTAATGTCATATTTGGGATAAATTTTAACCTATTAAATCACCTTATAACTTCATAAAAACACCACCATTAGATCAGGCTCAAAAAGAGATTTCCAACGAGTACAAATATTCCTATGTTTTGATATATATTGTGGAAAATTGACCCTAATAAAAAAATGGTACAAAAAGTTTAGACGAATGGGTCGACATCGAGGGTCCTCATATTCGTCAATTTCCAATTTAGGAAATCCTAATAGGTGCCAATTTGTGAATATTCACCACTATGCACAACCCTATAATGGAGATAAATCTCCACATATTATATAAATAAATAATGCTCATCTAAATATTGAATAAATACAAAATATATTGTATATTTGAAAAATAATATTGTATGTTTGTTTTTGCATATTATTGTTATTAATGAATCTTATATTCATTGATATTGATTAGATTGATTGAATGGTCTAATATTGAGTTTTATTAAGCTCCTATATATTGGGACCTATCATTTAATTTGGCTAAAAATCCATCAATTGTATCAAAGCCACACATCCTCACTCTATATCAAAATAAATTCTAGTGTGAATTTAATTGATAGTGCATCGAGGAGAAGATAAAATAAAGGGTTGATTTCACCCTAAATTTAAGGGAAATTTTGAGTTGATAATAGCACCCAAGATTCTAGAGAAGAGAATTTTTTAATGAAAGTCAACTTGAGGAAGACAAACATCAAATAAGTTGAGTGTTTTTGTAAACCAAGCTAAAATATAGTGAAGAAAATGGTGAAAGCATGGAGAAGCCAAACTATGGTAAAGCCTAAAGACCAAAAAGAAGAACTAGTTCATGGACTATAAACAAGAAAGAACAGTGTCAGGCTATAAGCTGAAAATTATATGTAAATGTAGTGAAAAATATAAAGTACTCATGTGGAATCAATATTGAAGATTTCCATGAGCAAGACAAATTATTGAGTGCCTGTGCAAGATGAGGTAGAACTGATAGAATAGAAAAGCAAAGGTAAAAGTAGTGAGCACCTATGTAATTCAAATCATCATTGAGAAGCATCATGTTTGAAGATCAACTATAGATTGAAGGACATTGAAGTGATAAGGAGATGGAATTCAAAATGCCAAAGACTGAGAAGTCAATTGAGAGCAATATTGATTGTTCTTGAAGAGGAAAAGTCTCATATTCGACTGCAAAGGAGAAGATCATAGTTTGGAACAATTATACATGAGAAACATGAGTGAATGAATGAACTCTTCAACTAATTCTTCCATTTGTAAAGTGGACATTAAGGGCATTTTTTAGTCATATCAGCCTACTTCGTATAGGAGGATGGGGAAGAGGATTGGTTTCCAATTAACATAATTTGGTTTAAAAACCTTACCACCAAAATAAATTTCTTTTTTTGGTTGATTTCCCAAAATAAGATCCTTACAATTAAAATCTCCACAAAAGAGGTTTTCCCATTCTAAATTTTGAATAGATACAACCTATGTGAAGTAGCCTAGGAGAATTCCAACCACTTATTTCTTAAATTTCCATTTTTCCTAAATGTTTTCTCCCTTCTCCTTAGAAGCCTTGACATTGTTTAGATATTTTCCAATAATAGTTTTCTTATTTTTGCATGCAATGGACCTCCCCTTTTCTTAGTCCTAAGATCAAAATCTTTTGGTCTTTCTATATGACTCATTACTTTTGGAAATTTGGAATGAAATAAATAATAGAGTTTTCCAAAACATAAAAAGGATCCTAAGTTGGTGGAAATAAGAATTTCCAATGTTCTAAAAGAAAATGATTTAATGATGTTCTTCCATGATGAGAAGTGGTCTAAAACAGAATCCATCAATGTTGCCCTTTTAGGGCTTCAAGGAAATGAAGCCTCCCCACCCCTTCCTTTCTCTCACCCCCATTACTTAGTCACATGAGACCCTTTGCCTCAAGGATAGGTAAAAATAAACTTTTATGGGGATACCAAAGGTAATTTTAGCAATTATAGTGTTGGAGAGCTTATAAGAAATGATAAAGAAAACATCCTCTTAGCCTATGATGATAATTTAGGGGTTCAATCAAGATTTTTTGCTAAAGTGATAGCTCTCTTTCAAGGAGTTCTTCTTCTAGAAAATTTGGGCCCTAAAAGGGTTATTATTGAAGGGGAACCTTTTTTCATTATCAATATTTCCAAAGGATTCCAACCTCCAAACTAAAACATTGAAGACTTAATGGAAAAATTCAATATTTGTTGCAGAATATGGAGAACCTTCATTTCAATCATGTATTCAAAGAAGGGAATAGGAAATCTAATTCATTGGTGAACATGGGCATTATTTAGAACTCCCTCCACATTTGGGTTGATAGATTCCCCAAAGAGCTTTTACTTTTGAATGCTATTACCTAAATATGTTGAGTTGTCCCCCCTATCCACTGGGCTTTGAGTAGTTGGAAGCACCCCTTTCTCTCACTTGGTAGGAGAGGTTTTAGTAAGGATCGCATTTCCATTTACTTTTACATTTACTTTGTTATTTTATGAGGGTTATTTTCTCTTACTTATTTTAATTTTTATAATTTTCATACCCCTTTCCCCTTAGTGGTGTTGATAACATGTCAATCATCGACAAGGAAATTCAAATTGAGAATTTTAACCTAAAACTTTTTAATTCAGTCTGAGGAAGATCTTGTTGGCATCCTCTATTGCCTTTTCAAGACCTATATTCTAAATCACATGTGGGCCTTGAAATTCATGCTTTCCAATTTCAATAGTGTAATGGAGGAGAAATCTTAACAAAAAATAATTATGAAATTCCTCCTTGGAGTCCCCCTTCATGGTAGTTCCAAGTAGTACTCTTTTTGACATAAAATTCCTCATGAAATCCCTACACAGGATGCACATAATGACAACAATGCTAATGGAGGAGGTGGTAAACCATTTGGAGGACTTCCAAAAAAAAAGGTGGTGAATCCTAGTCCCATTAAGTTGTGGCTTACTTGGTAGTTTTTTTTTTTGGATGGGTGTTTCTTTTACCACCTCTCTTTATTCATTTTTATTTTGCACTTCCACTCCCTTTTGGACTTGGGGACTATTGGTTTTTTCTTCCCCTATTTGGATCTCCTCTTCTTTGTTGGTTTTCTACATGTGGTAGTTTTAGGAGCAATTCCTCTTGATTTCTTCTCATTATTTTATTATATATTCTTCTCTACTATTTGTAGAAAGTTTGGGAGTCCTTTCAAAATCCCCTTTTTATGCATAATAAAAAAATGTTGCATGCCTAGAGTAATCATTCACCATGACTTGACTGATGTGCCCTAACATGGTTAAAACACTTCGACATATTTGACAGGGTTGAAAAAGACTAAGTGTGGATATAAAAAAGAGGTAAGGTTTGTTACTTAATTTTTGGGTGAAAATTATTTCAATTTATTGAGTGCATAATTTTAGGAGTCATAAGGAGTAAATTTAAATAGTCATTTGACTAATGCTTTAGGAGAAATAAGGTGAAAATAAACATTGATAAAAAAATAATTAAAATGGAGAGATAAGGACTATTTGAATATTGATTAATGAATGAAATAATGAAGCTAAAATAAAAAATGATGAAATCTAAAGTTTGATCAAGATTTATGAATGCAAAATTAATTATTATTACAAATTGAAATTTGAAAAGTTAATTAATTTGAAGGTTAATAAATATTAAAGATTTAAAATAATTTGATATTGATTGTTTTGAACACATTGATTGAAGAAATTATTTATTTTTTGAATTAAAATTTTGGAGAAATAAGGATTTCCACATCAAAGGATTTCACTATGCAAGAAATTATGATAAATATGTTTTCATAAGAGGTGTGGCCTATTGGGATTTTTCTTTTCCCCTGGTCCCTGTGCTCGATTTACCATTTTTTGGTCTTGCCTTTTGAGCAACCCAATATGTCAAAGTTTTATTTTTACCATGCACTTTCTAATCACCTTCTGTAGTCGTTGAGGTCTGCAAATCCTTCTTGATACCTACCCTATCCAATCCAATATTTAAACCAGGGATTTTTCCTTTTTGAGGCTTCATTATTAGTTTAAAAGGATTTTTCCTTTTGTCTTCAATTTCCTATATTATTCCTTGCATGCTCCTCTACCTAGAAATCCTTTGCCTTTGTGTCTTAGTCATGGTTGTTTATCCTTTCCTTGTTTCTTCCTTTACATTTTTTACTGCCCTACAACTATGAAGGAAGGAAAAGTCCAATATGTTGAACCTGAGGCATATGAAATTTATGCCATCGTTGGTAGTATTTTGAAGGACAAATGAGGGCTCATTGTGTTCTTCAAGATATTTTTTGGTGTGGATTGGGACCCAACTACAAATTTTGCTACTACTTGGTATAATGGCATTGTGACCATCCATGGAGTGGAGTTCCAAGTTACACTAGATATCCTGGCTGAGCTTACGAGGCAGCCTCTCAAGGGCAAGGTGGTTAGAAGAAACAAGCACAACTGGGAGGTTGAGCTTACCCATTTTGAGACCACATCCAATCTACACAAACCACACAAAAAATATTTGTATCAACACCACCTTTCTACCCCTTGGAAGGAAATTCTAAATCCCATAATGCAATACCTAACTGTTGATAACCCTGAATCTCAACTATGTAGTTTTCATTTAGATTTTGTTAACCATTTTAGGGAAGCAAAAATGCTAAACATCCCTGTTGCCTTATATTGGTCCATGGATTACACTATCACTTCCACCCAGGACAAAAAGGATGATGGTTGGCCCTCTCACCAGGGGCTTTTCAAAATCCTTTATGGATATTTGCTCCATAAGTTCCCAAAAGGAAATCTTCCTAACCCTATCTTTGAAGAAGAGAATTCATCCTCCACTCCTAGCCCCAAAGCCTCCAAATCCAAAAGGAAAAATAAATTGGACAAGACTCTCCCTATTTCGAATATAAAAAAGAAAGTCAAGATTGAGAAAACTCCTATCCGATGCTCCCAAAGACTTAAGTTCAAGGAAACTACTGATACTCCTACTCCTTCCTCTGGAAAAACCATCAAAGAGCCCAAATGTAACACATTTTCTCCTGATTTTGTTGAAAGTATCTCCAAAATATTGTCATTCAGTCCACCTCTGCCACCATTGACCACTTGGAAACCACCCATATTGTGATTGGTAAAGGTATAGCTCAGCTTAAGGAATAGTGAAATGCTCTTAGCTTGATGTTCTTTTGTGATCCTTTTGATGAAGCCCTTTCTGTTGGTGGTGGTATTTTTGTCACTAAGGAGACCACCAAGGACAAGGACGTTGTTGAGATTACAAAGGATGTTTTTAAGGAAGTGCCCAAGGATGCATTCAAGGATGAAGCTAAGGAAGTCAAGGATGTTGAGTTGGAGATTGCAGTTGCATCTCCTATGCAAACTGATGCACCTAACTGATGTACCTAACTGAGTTGGCTATTTTTGCTCATTGGGCCTTTTGTTTCTTCGGGCCATGTCTCTGCTGCTTTTATTTGTTTTGTTATTTCTTTCTACATTTTGTTTTAGGATGCATTTTGTTCCTCTTTTGTATCCTTTCTTAGTTCTAGTTGAATTCCTCTAGTCAATTTTTGTTGTTCTATTGTACAAGGTGTTAGGGCGCCTTTCAAATGCCCTGTTTTAATAAAATTTTCTAATTTACCAAAAAAATATAGTGAAGAGATGTTAAAAAATCTAAAATTGTATACTCAAAATTTGATGGACAATTTTGATGAGAAAAATGATATACTAGACAACTTGAAGAAAAAATTGTCTTCAATTCTTAAAACTATAAAAGATGAAAATTTTATATTTGTCAACTATCTTCATGAAAACCTCTTTGGAGCATGGTGGAATTCTCAAATTCTATTATATTACTTACTTATGTAGGTATAGTGATGTACATGGCATTAGTTACTTTTAAGCTTTATCAAGAAAAAAGACAAGAAAGAAAAACTAAAATGAGAAATGCTAGTTGTGATACAATTGATTTGAATGAAGGTGAAGAATGTCCAAAAGATGAACAAAATAATATGTTGATGAATTCAACATATGCTGAATATGTTGACTTTAATATGGAATCTTTAAATTCCAATATTCATAGAATATATTATTGTGATGACTTGCTAATTCATTATATAGAAGTCATACAAGCAACCATACCATGATTGAATATAAAGATAATAAGATCAAAGAAGAAGAGCAAAGCAAAGAACTAAAGAAAGAATAAAATTAAAAGGGCAATTTAGTCCAATAAATTCAAGAGACAAAAGAAGTTGAAAAATAAATTAGAGCCCTTACATAGATGAAGATCAAATTGAAGAGGATGAAAATGAAGATCATCCAAAAATTCCTAATGACACTAATGTTTCAGATAATAAAATAAAAGTAGCAAAAAACAAGACTACAAAATAGAGGAAAAGAGAAAATTAAAATGCAAATCATTCCAAAATTGTAAACTTTGTAAGAGAACCAAACCAAAAATAGACCATGAAAATAAAATTCAAGTACACTATGGATGGATCAAGAAATCAAACGGGAATAGAATCATCTATATGTTAAAATATTTTATGGTCACAAAGAAATTCTAATAAATACTACAAGAAACAAGTTAGTAGATCAACGCCAAAATCTCAAGTAGTTCTAGAGTTAAAGCAGAAGGACAAAGACTAGAATTAGAGATTGAAGACTAAAGTCTTCAAAACCAAATAATGTAATACAATGACATGCTAGAGAATATTACATTATTTGATAATGTGTTAATGTACCCCTATGTTACATTTTTATATTTGTAAATATTATATTAGGATTGAGTTATTAGATTAGAGAGTGTGATTTATATTTCCCTTAAGTATGTGTCAATGTGTAGGATGAGTCCAAGTGTCATGTAATAAAGTGTGTAATATGTGAGATTGTGCAATGCGTCATATAAGTAAGTCAATTCATGTGTGTATGTGTCAAGTATACAAGTGAAGAGACACATGATATGTATCAAGATGTAAATTAAAGAGACATGAGAGATCATATGTGAAGAATAGGAAAGGATGCATCTCCTAAATATGTGAGGAAAGCAATAGTCAAAGTATTGAAAGCTTATGTAAAGTTATTTTATGGACACAAATATTTATGTATTGTATAAATGAAGAATACTCATGTGAGTATTGAAGAAATACAAGAGATCTTATATATTTGACAATAATATTGTAAGTTTGTTTTTGCATATTATTGTTATTTAACGAATGTTGGTCGAATGCTCTAATATTGAGTTTGATTAATATCCTATATATTGGGACCTATGATTTAATCTCGCTAAAAGTCCATAAGATCATGTGTTTTATGGATAATTCAAACCCTAGACAATAAATATAAAAAATAAAAATTGAATAAATTTTTAATCTTGTAGTATAACATCCACATTTTTGCTACATCTTTCTTTAACACATTTATTTTTCATAAATGTGTCAAAGATGGGGCAAAATGTAGCCATCGCATTTTGACATACCTCAAAATTTCCTTTGCCTAATAAAATGTGTTAATCACCATAACAATGTGAAATTTACCCTTAAGTACACCTACCTCGGTTCTCATGCCAAAAAAATTGAAAATTAGCTTAATTTCTCCCTCTGATAAATTTGGAATATCCCGATGAATTTGTACTCATTTGACAAAATCGGGTGACCCGAATTCATCCAAATCCCATGTGTGCCTCATTTAGGCACTTAGGATTTTGAACCTAATATGGGTAAATCTAGATTCTCGACAAATTTGGGTGACCTGAATTTGTCCAAATCAAGCCAAAACATAATTTGGCTTAACAACCTGGGCTATTCTTTCCCACCTCCCTAATTCCTCGACCTGTATCAACCATTTAAACCTCCAGACCCCTCCAAATAGACTAATGGTGATAATTTGTAGGAAATCTTGATTAAAGAAGGATATTTAGGAGCTTTTTTATAGGTTGCAAGGAATATTCCAGTTTTTTGATCACTATTTCAGAAGCACACAAACATGGCGACACCAACAACACACTCAGATCTGGTTTACACTTAGCTATAATTTTATTCTTTGTATTATTTATACAAATTTGTGTCACCCAAATTTATCATATGCATTCGATTTTAACCAATGTCTTTTGCATAACTAGTCATTGTATTATTTTCGATCACCCAAAATCATATGTTTATCGTACGAATTCATATATTTAGTGTACAAATTCATATGTAGCATACAAATTCATACATACTGTATGAAATCATACCATTTTTATATTGGGGGAAAATTTTTTATATAAATCTTGTCTATTTTATTTATATTTACATTATACTTTTTATTTGCCTTTAGTATTTCACTACATATTACTAATGTTACTATATTTATTATATTTATTCTGTCATGTTTTGTATTATAATAATTAATAATTTATCTTCTTTACGGTTGGCTAAAAAAACTAAGGGGATTTGACTATCATAGATCATGATCTGTTGTGACCTATGTAGATCCCCCATCCTTAATTCCAAATTTTAGTGTTGTATTGTGAAATTGCAGGTTTTAGATGAATTCATCTGACCCGAATTCATCAAAATGAATTCGGTTATATGAATTCATCCTGTAAGCGTACGAATTCATCCTATTGATCTGAATTCATCCAAAAGTAGACATACAGATTAGGTAAGGATTTAAACTTGCTCTCTTATATCTTAGATTTATATTTCTCTATCATATATGTATTTGCATTTAATCCAAAAATGGAAAACATAAAAAAACATGGGTTTTATCACATTTTCCTTATTAGTCAAAATTACAAAACATAAAACACAAAAATAAAAACATGTTAGCGTAGGTCTTCATCACTTGTTGCTTTAAAAAAACCATTGTATTTTAATCAGGTTTTATAATTTTTTCTAGCTAGATTTCTACACTTTGTTTTCATTTGAAATTTAAGTGCATATAGTTAAGTCAACCATATTTTGGTCAAACCATAGGTTGTGTAATTAAAAGAATTCATCAAACACTGCCTAAGGCATAGAAACCACCACAAAGTGTTTCCTAGTGAACCCCATCCCATTATTTGACAAATACCAAAGATATTGCAACTCATAGCGCTTCTTGTATGAGATACAGATCCATTATTTTCCCTTCCCCTTTTATGCATGGATCCATTAGCCTAGGAGAAAGGGGTGCAAAAATTTTGGGCCTACACATTAGCACACTTAAATGGAAGATATTTTGAATTACAATGTTTCACCACTTAATAGTGCTTTGAACCTTCACTCGAACTATGATTAGTTCTTCACATAAATGATGTTGTATTTGAATGACATTCTTAGTTTTTATAGGAATAGTAATAACACATTCCTCCCTCGAACAATCTCCTACATATTGGTTTCTTATATTTAGTAAATGAAACTCACTCATACAACAATATTTATTTCTAATTGAGCAATGCTTGACTTCCACTTAAATGACCTCTACTTTGGCTATAACCACACTCTATCTCCTCCAAAAATCCTATAATCCTACACACACAATTATATTCCACAACATGCAAATCTAGAAATACAATGCATTCACATTCGATATCATGCTGGGAAATAGATTAGAGTAAAATATAATTACTTTATTATTTATGACCATCGGCTACACATATTTTCATTTTATATTTATACAGTCATCCCTGCTCTCAAAAAAATTTACACAAACCCTTTTATATTTTTCTCTCCCTTCATTCCTATCCTTCTTCTATGATCACCATCCTTTTCTCTTATTCTTCTATGTGCATGTTGCTTCATCTTCCTATACCTTCTGCTTTTTATATGTAAGCTTGGCAATCATTTAAATGGTTTGCCCAACTATTTCTAATAAAATATTTTATAGAAATTATTATTTTGGATGCTCTACATCATATTCACAAGGTAAGAGGAAATGTTTCTCAAGAACATTTATCAAAAATTGGAACTGAGATGTCATACTTAGCAATCTCAAAAGCATTTATCAATGTCATTGCTTTAGCTACCTGATTCTTCCACATGACTAGATACTCATAATATACTTTACCTCTTGTCCTCTTGGCCACTCTAAAATCTATTACCACCTATTTTTCATCTTGTTCCTTTTTTAGTAACTATGTTATTCTTTATTTTATCAAAAAATTGATGGTGATGCCTTCAGTACAACCTTTGGATTTTCCATAATAGGGATATAGATCTACTACATTAAAAATTGATGAGATGTCTACTCCTTTAGAAGTTCAATTTCATAGTGATTTGCTATAAATTTCTTCAAGACCTTACATGGTCCAATCTTCTTCCAATTGAGCTTTTTATAGGTTCCTTTTGGGAATATTTACTTTTGGTAATGTGCCAAAACTAAATCTCCAACCTAAAATTATTGCATCCTTCACTTGAGATCAACATGTTGCTTGTATTTTATGGCACTCTTTTCCAAATAAGCCTTTACTTCCTTATGTAAATCACGCATTTAATCAACAAAATATTTTCTATAGCATTAGGTCTTCATAAATCAACTATATTTCATAACTCATCTATTCCTCTTGGATAAAGTTTATAAATAATTTGGAATAGAATTTTGGTTGTGCTTTTTTTAATCGAATTGTTAGATGCAAATTTTGCCTATGCTAGTATGGTATCCCACATTTTTTGGTTTCTTGACAACTAAGCACCTCAAAAAATTATATGGTCTTCTATTCACAACTTTGTTTTTTCCATCCATTTTTGGGTAATAAGCTAAACTAAAACTCAATTTTGTGCCCAACCTTTTCCACAAAGCGTGTCAAAAATGACCAATAAACTTAGTATCTCTATATGATACAATGATTTTTGGTAAACCGTGCATTTTTTTAACTTCTTTAAAGAAAAATTAGAAATATGCATAGTATCATTTGTCTTTATACAAGGTATAAATTGTGACATTTTTGAAAAATATATCAACAACAACAAAAATCAAAAGCATTCATATTTTTTTCTCAAGGTAATCCAAGTACAAATTCCATACTTATGTCTTCCGATGGCCTTTTTGGTATTGGTAATGGATGATAAATTTTTTGCTTATTCCATTTGCATGTTGATAAATTTGGTAACACTCCATAAATATTCTTACATCTGTATTGATTCTTGGTCAATAATAACTTGCACAAAGTTATCCCATTGTTTTATCTACTCCAAAATATCTAGCAATTCCACTATGTTTTTCTCTTATCAAGTTTTCTCTCATTTGGATTCATCGTATGCATAATTGCTACCCTTTAAATAATAAACTCTCTTGTATAAAATAATCTAGCAATGGTGTTCTATCTCCCATGTTAGGGTTTTTACATGCTTCCCAAGCTTATTTAAAGTACAAATCATTCACTATCCTGCTATAAAATATACTAAAAAACACACTCTCAACTCAAATAAACACACTCTCACACAATTGCTTGGAAATAAACTCATAGAAACATTATAATAGTATTCATAATTAAATGCATATGATAACATAAACTACTTAAAAGGAACAATCTCACAATAGATAGAATCGTAGGCCTCTTCGAGGGGGCAACCTCCTTCAACACTTCATTAATTTGCAAAAAGATGATTACATTGGTGCCTTTTCGGGTATTTAAAGATTTTCCTTCCAAGGTTGGCTTACATGCAAAATGCCACCTGGATTACATGCATAATGCCACCCGAATTACATGCATAGTTCCACTTTGAATTACATGCACAATGCCACTCGAATTACATGCGTAATGCCACACGAATTACATGCACAATGCCACCTTACCTAACCTATCTACCATGTGTTACATAGAAAAGGGTGTCATTTGTCATAGGCACTACCTAAGCTAAAACTTAGAACATTACAAAATATTAATCATGGGTACTACCCATGTTCACTAGGAATTATTACATCAAGGAAGTTATTACATTAAGGGTTAGGATGAGATCCTAACATGCCCTTCTCCTTGAAGAGGCTTTGTCATCAAAGCTGAAAATGAGGAAATTGTTGCTGGAGTTGATGGGGAGACTCCCATGTAGTGTCCTCAGGTTGAAGCCCATGCCACTGAATAAGGACCTCTGTAATGGTACGGTTGCATAGAGTGCAAGTTCAACGATCTAGCAACTGCTCAGGTGCGAGTAAGATGGAGCCTTCTTCATCCAATTCGGGAAGTGTTGATTGAACCTATACCTTTGTGCCCACAACTTTCTTGAGAAGGGAAACATGAAAAAAAGGGTGGAGCTTGGAAGTGGGGGGAAGATCCAATTTTTAAGCTGTAGGGCCAATCCATTGTAGAACTTGATAGGTACCATATAATTTTGGAGCGAGCTTCTGACACTTGCGAAGTTGTAGAGATGATTGTTTGTATGGTTGTAAGTGAAGGAAGACCATATCACCCACATCAAAGCTACGCTCAGAACAATGTTGATCAGCTTGTTGGCGCATCTGATTCTGAGCCATGTTCAAATTTTGCTTGAGTTGGTGGAGGACCTCGGTGTGTTGACTCAAAGCATTGTCAATGGCCTGGACCTTGGAGCTGCCCGAAATGTAGGAGGAAGGCATGAGTGGAGGGCACCCATAAACTACCTCAAACGATGTGAGTTTGGTGGTGGTATGATAAGAAGTTTTGTACCACCATTTAGCCAAGGAAAGCCATTTTTCCCAATGAGTAGGATGATCAGAGGCAAAGAAACAAAGGTAGGTTTCCAAGCATTTATTAACAACCTTTGTTTGACCATCCATTTTTGGATGGTAGGCTGAACTCATTTTGAGATGAACCCTCTGCAACTTAAACAACTCTTGCCAAAAATTTCTAGTAAAGGTGGTATCACGATCAGATACAATGGAGGTTGGCATGCCATGAAGGCGAAAGATGGAGTCAAGAAAATTTTGGGCAATAGTGGATGTTGTGTAAGGATGGGATAGGGCACAAAAGTGGGCATACTTTGAAAGGCGGTCCACTACTATGAAAATAACTAACTTGCCTCCCGATTTAGGTAGCCCTTCTATGAAGTCCATGGAGATGTCAGTCCACACCTGCTCTGGAATCGACAATGGTTGAAGAGTGCCCGGAGAGCGCACTGTTTCCCCTTTCATCCTTTGACATGTGTTGCAGTCAGCTACAAAAGAGCAAATTTCCTATTTCATACCTCTCAAAAAGAAGGTGTGCTTGATTCACTCATAAGTTTTTAGGAACCCTGAATGGCTAGCAGAGGGAGTAGCATGTGATTCCTTCATGAGGAGCTCTCAAAGTGGGGACTTAAGAGGAAGAATCAAGCGTTGATGGTAACGTAGATCCTGGCCATCCCAACTATATCCAGGTGTAGAATCTGGATCATCCATAAGTGAAGCAACCAAGTCTTTCAAATCTGCATCCTAAAGTATTTCTTGACATAAGGGCTCAATCCATTGGGGCAATGGTGCAAAAATGGCACACAACATACTAAGGGTCTCAAATTGGCAAGAGAGAGCATCTGCCATAAGATTTTCCTTTTATTTTTTGTATGTGATGTCATAATCATAGCCCATGAGTTTTGATACCCACTTTTGTTGCTCGAGGGTGGCAACCCGTTGTTCTAGAAAGTATTTTAGACTCTGGTGGTCAGTTTTTATGGAGAAATGGCACCCAATGAGGTAAGGTCGCCAATGTAGGACTGCATGCAATATTGCCATCATTTCCTTGGCATATGTGGATTTCCCTAAATTGTGATCAGATAGGGATTTTCTGGTAAAATCCAAAGGGCATCCTTCTTGCATCAATACCACCCCAATACCACGACCAGAAGCGTCACTTTCAATGACAATTTTTTTAGAGAAGTCTGGCATGGCTAAAACTGGAGTGGTGGTCATGGCATGCTTAAGTTCTAGGAATTCTTGCTCAGCTAGCCCTGTCCAAGTAAAAGAATCCTTCTTCAACATGGAGGTGAGGGGGGCGGCTATCTATCCATAATTACAGAAAAATTTACGGTAATAGCCTGGAAGCCCTAAAAATCCTTGAAGTCCCTTGAGAGTGTGAGGTTTCGACCATTCTTGGACTGCTTGGATCTTCTTAGGGTCAACCTTGATGCCATCCTTTGAGACAATGTGTACCAGATACTCCACTTTAGTCAAACCAAAGGAACACTTGGATATTTTTGTGAACAGTTGATGGTCAGCCAATAGTTGTAGGGTTTGATCTACATGCTTGAGATGCTCTTCCCATGTGTGACTATAAATCAAGATGTCATCGAAGAACACAAGGATGAACTTCTACAAAAAAGGGAAAAATATGTTGTTCATCAGGCTTTGAAATGTGGAAGGATAATTTGTGAGGCCAAATGGCATTACCAAGAATTCATAATGACCTTCATGAGTGTAAAAAGTAGTTTTAGGAATATCTTCATCATTGAGCTGGATCTGATGGTACCCAGAGCGAAGGTCTAGCTTGGTGAAGTACATGGTCCCATGTAATTCATCTAGTAATTCATCAACCACGAGGATAGGAAATTTATCCTTGACAGTTATCTTGTTGAGTTCTCGGTAGTCAATACATAGTCGCTAGGAGCCATCCTTCTTAAGGACCAGTAAGACTGGCGCAGAGTAAGGACTAGTACTAGGTCGAATGATATCCGCCTTGAGTAATTCCTGTATCATTTTATTGATCTCTGACTTCATGGCATGAGGGTACCTGTATGGTCTAATATTGGGAGGTGCACTATCCAAAAATAATGGAATGGCATGGTCGTGAGAGTGATGCAGTGGTAGTGTAGTTGGTTCTGAAAATATGGCCTCGTGTTTGTGGATAATTTGTTGTAGGTCTAATGGAGTTTCACCCATTTGATAGGTGGATGGTTGGATGGAGAATAGTTGTGCAATGACCCCACGTGATGATTTCTTTAGAAATTTCTCCATGCCATTTGAACTAATAATTTGAGGTGTTCCTGCTGGGGAGCCCTTGATGATGTGTGTTTGTCCATTTTGGGAGAACTGCATCCAGAGTTCAGCAAAGTTCCAACTGATAGTGCCCAATGTACTCAACCATTGAGATCCCAAAACAATATCACATCCACCCAACTAGAGGGCAAACATGTCCTGCTTGAGTTCATTGCGATATTTTCCTTTACAAGGTAAGGTTCCCCCATTGGCTACCATGACCTCAAAGGAATTACAAGTGTGGATATAGCAATTTTCCCGCTAAGCCACTCTAGGGTCTATGAAGTTGTGCATGCTTCCTGAATCCATAAGTATGGAAAGACATTGGCCCTTGAAAAATCTTGTAACCTTCATGGTTTGTGGAGTAGTAATGCCTGCAAGAGCATGGACTAGAATTGCTGTCTCAGGTTCCTGTTTCACTTCTTCTTATGGAGAAGGTATTTTTGAAGGGTCATCATCCTCATCACTCTGGTCAGAGTTATTAGATTCTTCAACGTCTATCAAGAAAATATTTTTGTGTGCACACTTATGCCCTTTAAAAAATGTTTCATCACAATTGTAGCATAATAATTTGGCATGACGTGCATCCATATCTTCTGTGGTTAGGTGCTTGGGTGTAGTAGGTTTATTATCAACTGGGTGTTGAGATCGAGGAGGAAATGAAGGTCTATTTTGAGGAAACTTTGATGGGCACCTTTGGGCAGAGAGTTTAGATTCGGCCAAACGGGCAAAACTAATAGCTTCCATCATAGTTTGTGGTTTCAACATTCTTACTTTCGTTTGGAGTTCCACCTTCAACCCACTGATATAACAACTCTAGAAGAACCCTTCATTCAATACTCTTGTATTATTGGCCAATTTTTCAAATTGAGCTTGGTATTCACGGACTGGCCCTGTTTGTTTTAGTTTGGTCAAGGCCCCTATAAAATCCTCATACTCACTAGGACCAAATCGAGTGA
The DNA here is from genome assembly GCA_028583015.1 of Wollemia nobilis. Lineage (NCBI taxonomy): Eukaryota > Viridiplantae > Streptophyta > Pinopsida > Araucariales > Araucariaceae > Wollemia > Wollemia nobilis. Next base: position 390,111 of record JAQPPZ010002047.1, on the reverse strand, counting down.
GTAGTTGGGATTCAAAATTCTCCCAAGAGAGATTTGGGTTGGCAATACATAACCATTGAAACTAGTGTAGAGCCTCAGATTCCAAGTTAAAGGAATCCATCTGGACTCGATGAAATATGGGGACATTATGAAGTCTAAAGAATTGATCAACCCTACATAGCCACCCATCAACATCATTCCCACTAAATTTGGGAAAGTCCAATTTGAGAATTTTGAAGGATGGATCATGGTCATGATTCCTTACAGAAACCTCAGCTTGGTGTTCTATTTTTGGGGGTCTTCTTTTTAGTTTGCTATCTACTTATGTCAGTGCTTCTTCTAAGCGATTACTGGTGGCCTCATGCTCTAGGCAAAGACCTTGGACTTTTTCCCTTATGGATTGAAAAGCTGAGTGCAAGTTCTCAATGGCTTTTGTTAAGGATTCCAAGTGGTCTAGTTCCTTTTGATGTCCACGGGTACCCTGGGCCATTTTGAAACCTTTTGTGACCAGTTACTAAAAATAGAATTGAGTTTTTAGGACTTACTATTTTTAGTAAGTACCCAAAAAAGTGCTTGTATGCTATATATCAAAACAATCAGCTCGTAGAGGTGGTCACAATGAACTATATCTCTCAACACTACTTTTTGGCACCCCATAATTTTTTTTTATCTCCTATTTTGCTGAGTCTAACGGTTTTTACAGTTTTTTATTATGAGCTATAGAGCAAAAGTTGGGTACTGGAGAACTATCTAGAACTGGCCTTGTGTCATGCTCTCATTTGTTGGACCAATTCTGACTTCACTAGCTCCAAGATTCTCTGTATTTTATAGGTGACTGTTACGACAGTTCTATTCTGACTACGAAACTCGTAAATTCTGACCTTGATCGTGCTGACCTCTCCGACTCGATCGACTCGATCGTGTCGACCTCTCCGACTCGACTAACCTAACTGTGATTGCCACTGTAAATTTGACTGTTATTCTCTAGACTATCAGCTTAAGTGTCACCTTCATGGTCTATCCTGAATGCATGTTCTTTATGTTATTTTTTTAGTAGAGGACTCCTTTCTCATATGCTCACTTTTTGGGGATTTGAAATGCAGGTTTACGAATAGGGAGGTTTAGTTTTTTTTTTTCATTTTTTATAGGTTGAAGTTTTAACAGAACCAGGTAATGCTAGGTATAGGAATATGTACCACCCATAGTCCCTCTAATATATCGATAGTGATGAACAATAGTGCTAGGACCAATATTTTAGGCCACTACTCAAGGAGGATTCCACACATACCCTTGAGCATACTACCTTCCTCTCTGACAATACGAGAGGGTAATCGTCCAGGATGTTGTGTCCCATAGACTATGAGTAATACAAGGCCGAAAAGCTTCCTAATTGCTAAAATTATGTTTAAACCTAGATGGTCTCCCAATATACCTAAAGATATGTGGGAGCTCAAGTCTGTATGCGAGTTCTGTCTGAGGCCTGGGTATTGGAGCCTAATCGCCCCTCACTTCACTAGACACTTTATGGGCTATCTAGCTTAGCCAATAATGACAGATCCTTCATGATATTTTAAAACCCCAGGCACAAGGTTTCTACCCACTCAACTACAAAGATTTTTTTTTTTTGGTCTGGAAAAAAAATGCACTGTATTTTTTGGATTTTTTTTTTAAATAAGGAAAAACAAGAACGGAAAAAACACATCGAATTTATACCTAACAGGCAGATTGGTTGGAAATAATCATTGCAGTTGCAGTAGAACTTGGCCCTGGAAAGTGCTTTGATACCACTTGTTAGGATCTTGCTATAAAATATACTAAAAAACACACTCTCAACTCAAATAAACACACTCTCACACAATTGCTTGGAAATAAACTCACAGAAACATTATAACAGTATTCAGAATTAAATGCATATGATAACAGAAACTACTTAAAAGGAACAATCTCACAATAGATAGAATCGTTAGCCTCTTCGATGGGGCAACCTCCTTCAACACTTCATTAATTTACAAAAAGATGATTACATTGGTGCCTTTTTGGGTATTTAAAGAGTTTCCTTCCAAGGTTGGCTTACATGCAAAATGCCACCTGGATTACATGCATAATGCCACCCGAATTAAATGCATAGTACCACTTTGAATTACATGCACAATGCCACTCGAATTACATGCATAATGCCACATGAATTACATGCACAATGCCACCTTACCTAACCTATCTACCATGTGTTACCTAGAAAAGGGTGCCATTTGTCATAGGCACTACCTAAGCTAAAACTTAGAACATTACAAAAAATTAATCATGGGTACTACCCACGTTCACTAGGAATTATTACATCAAGGAATTTATTACATTAAGGGTTAGGATGAGATCCTAACATTCACATAAAGCTCTTTCATAGCATCAAAACTTGTGTAGACCCTCCTTGGTAGGACTTGTTCTTGATACTTGAATTATGTATTGATGTGTGGATATCTAATGCATAATATCATTTATGTTGTACTTTATTCTTTGATTATACTATTTTTAGAATATGGTACTATTGATGAAATTGTGGTTGTAGGACTAGGTACTCTCATGGGTGGATTAGTATGGTACAACCACCAAATTTAAGATAAAAAGAGAAATGATGGATGACATTCTCATTGACAACTCAAAAATAAAAAGAAACCCTTCATGTAGGTGCATTGTTCATGTGTATGTTGATTGAATACACCAGTGGGCAATGAGGTTGCTATTTACAAAAGAGCCATCCTTAGTAGGTAGATGATAATATGGTAGTTATCATAAAATCACCTACTTAAGGATAAATATTTTTGTTCTTATTATTGTTTACATCTTATATTTACAATTTTTTTTTTTTTTTGATTGGTTGAAAGGGTGTTGAAAGGTCCCTGAACCTTGTACAAGTAATTTTTACATGTTTTTCAAACCGATCGAAGAGGCCCAAGAGCTAAAGATCAAATAAAAAGCAAAACACCACAAGAAGAAAGGTGTCACGATATCACGACATGTTGCATTTTCATGATCCTTGCATTTTCGTGATCCAAAGCATAGGGAAAAAACAAGGAGGAAAATGTGTCGTGATATCACGACATGTTGCATTTTCATGGTCCAAAGCATAGGGAAAAAGCAAGGAGGAAAAGGTGTCACGATATAGCGACATGTTGCATCGTCATGGCCAAAGGAGGAAAAGATGTCGCAATATCGCGATAGGATGTAGCATCACGGCCGAAGGAGAGAAAGTGTCACGATATCGCGACATGTTGCAATGTCGCTTCTAGAAGAGAAGTGTCGTGATATCATGACAAGTTGTGTCATCACAGCCAGAGGAGGAAAGGTGTTGCGAAATCATGACATGTTGCATCTTCAAGGCCAAAGAAGAAAATATGTCGTGATATCACGACATGTTGCATTGTCGCGGCCAAAGGATAAAAAGTGTCACGATATCATGACATGTTGCACTGCTGCGGCCACAAGAGAAAAGGTGTCACGATATCACAACATGTTGCATTGTCACAGCCAAAGGAGGAAAAGTGTCACGAAATCGCAACATGTTGCAATGTCACAGCCAGAAGAGAAAATGTGTCACGATATCATGACATGTTGTATCATCGCGGCCTAAGGAGAAAAAATGTCGTGATATCATGACATGTTGCATCGTCGTGGCCAGAGGAAAAAAAGTGTCGTGATATCGCGACATGATGTAGCATCATGGCCAAAGGAGAGAAAGTGTCGTGAAATTACGACATGTTGCATCGTCTCGGCAAAAGGATAAAAAATGTCATGATATCACAACATGTTGCATTGTTGTGGCCAAAGAAGGAAAAGGTGTCACGATATCGCGACATGTTGCATCATTGTGGCCAAAGAGAAAAAGTGTCGTGATATCACGACATGTTGCATCATCATGACCAAACAGAAAAGGTGTCGCAAAATCGTGACATGTTGCATCATCGTGGCCAAAGAGAAAAGGTGTCGCAATATCATGACATGTTGCAACGTCGTGGCCAAAAGAGAAAAAGTGTCACGATATCGTGACATGTTGCATTGTCACGGCCAAAGGAGGAAAAAGTGTCGCGATATCGTGACAAGTTGCATCATCACGGCCAAAGAGAAAAAGTGTCGTGATATCGTGACATGTTGCATCATTACGGCCGAAAGAGAAAAAGTGTCGTGAAATCGCGACATGATGTAATGCCACGACCAAAGGAGAAAAAAGTGTCGCAATATCGTGACATGTTGCAACATTGCGGCCAAAGGAGAAAGAAATGTCGCGATATCGCGACATGTTGCATTTTCATGGCCAAAGGTGAAAAGTGTCATGATAATGCGACATGTTGCATTTTTGCTGTCGAAGGAGAAGAAGAAAAAAGTGTCACAATATCGCGACAAGTTTCATCAACATACCAAACCAATCCCCTGGCAACATCTCACATTGTGCAAACATTGAAACTTGTAGGATCGTTCCTTAGGCCAATGGGGAAGGAGTCTCTCCACACTGGAATGTTAGATTTGCTGACTCCCTTGTTAGCAATCCAGTCCACAGCTTTGTTTCCTTCCCGATATTGATGCTTAATGACTAATTTTGGGTAATTTCCAATTAGGGCCTTGCATTCTTAGAAAATCGAAGCAAGGGCCGAGGGAGGCTTAGTGGTACCATTGAGCTAGTTGATACAGTGCAATGAGTCTCCCTCGATGATAATTTTATTTATGGTCAACCCTTCCAAGAGGATCAAACTTTGGAATAGAGCCCGTGCCTCTGCCATATTATTGGATTGAATTCCCAGGTTCTGGGCAAAGGCCAAAATTATTTCTCCTCTATGGTTTCTGAGAATTCCTCCTCTGCCAGTCGCTCCTGGGTTGCCTTTAGCTGCACCATCAAAATTGAGCTTATGCCACCTAATAGGTGGTAAGACCCACTTGATGACAGACCTATCAACAGAATTATGAGGCATGACAGAGATGTTAGACAGATTGAAAAGTTTGGTTAGGTCTGATTCTAAGCCAGGAGGGGGGGGTTTTGGAGATGAAACAAAAGAGGCATTATCTGTAGCAAGGGCCAAGATTTTGACAACGATAATCTTCTTATCAGTGGCTTTATTTTTGAAAATTTTGGCATTTCTCTCAAGCCATATCTGCCATAGGAAAATATGGAGGAAAGCTTGCCACATGAATTTTAGTTGGTTGCTCTTGAAATTTCGAGGCCATTGCTTAATAAGGAGGGGAATGGAATGTGGGAGGACTGTGGAGATGTCAAAGGTGTTATGAACCTGGTTGAGAACTACTAGAGAAAAGGGACATTCCAAAAAAACATGTGAAGTTGACTCACAGGCATTTTTGCATAGGATACACCAATTGGGAATGAGTAACCCTCTAATTATCAAGTTGTCAATGGTGAGGATTTTGTTTTGGATGGCCAACCAGAAAAATAATTTGACCTTGGGAATGATCTTGGGAACCTAGACCTGATTTGATAAGTCCCAACCATCTGTGGGAGTTTCTTGACTGTAGTAAGCTGATTTGACAGTGAAATTTCTAGATTCTTCAAGGTTCCAAACCATGGAATCATATTTGTGTGAGCTCGGGATGATGCAAGTCCTCAACAAGTTTTGAAACCACCTGAGAGCCTCGATGATATTCCTAGGCCCGTTAAGATCCAGGTGTTTCCATTTAGGTCTTATAGGACCTTGGTTAATGAAGTGACACACCTTATCTCCAAAGGTGGCTTCGGTAGCCGCCTTGAGCACTGTAAGATGCGGATCTTGGCTGAGGTTTATCACGGATCCATGGGTCATCCCAGAAATAGATGGTCATTCCAGTTCTTAGACACCACATTAAGCCTTCCATGATAATTTTCCTTGTTTTGATTATGCCATTCCAGAAATGGGATCTAATAGGGAGGTTGTGCTCTCCAAGAAAGGAAAACTGATGGAGGTACTTAGCTTTAATGATATCAATCCAAGTGAATTTTTCATTGATGGTAAGTCTCCAGGCCTACTTGGCAATGAGGGCCATGTTCATCCGCTTGATGTCTCTAAATCCAAGTCCTCCATTCTTTTTCTTGGAATAGACCTTGTCCCAGGTGACTAGAGAAAATTTATTCTTGTTTTTGTTTCCATCCCAAAGGAATCTGCGTTGAATTTGTTCAATTTTTTGGCAGATGGTAGTTGGAGCTTTGAATATAGATAAGAAAAACATAGGGATACTTTGAAGGCAAGCTTGGACCAGAGTGGCTTTGGATGCTTGGCTGAGCATTGAGCATTTCCACCCCGCTAGTTTCTTGTTGAGGTAATCTAAAATAGAGTTCCACATAGCCGAGACTGATCTACCGTGGAAAAGCAGTAATCCAAGATAAGTAGTTGGAAGGCTCCCAATGTTGCCCCTAAGGATCTTAGCAATCCAATTTTGTCTGTGAGTGGGAGTATTGAGAAATTATAGCTTGCTTTTACGGTAGTTGACTTTCTGACCAGCCGCCTCTTCATAAGAATCAAGAATTTTCTTAATGATTTTTGCTTTGGGAACAAAAGCATGAGAGGATAGAATAATATCATCAACAAACTATTAATGGGATATGGATTTGGATGTTGAGGCTGGTTTGATCCCAGAAACAAGACCACTATTGCAGGTTGCTGAAAGGGTTCTTCCAAGGGTTTCGACCAAAATGATGAAGAGAAAGGGGGACAGAGGGTCCACTTGACGGATGACTTTGAAACTTTGGAAGAAACCTGCGGGTAAGCCATTGATAAGAAAAAATAACCAAGTAGTCGAGATACATTCGTGAACCATCTTGATCCATTCTTTGTGAAACCCAAACTTTTCCAGGACTTCGAACAGGAATTTCCAGGAAACCCGATCGAAAGCCTTGTTCATGTCAAGCTTAAGGAACATGTTGGGTTTTTTATTTTTAGATGCTGAGTGGGCCAATTTGTGGATGGTTATCACTCCATCTAAAATTAATCTACCTTTGATCGAGATCCCTTGGCACTAATCGATGATGGAGGGAAGGATGTCTTTCAACCTATTTGCCATAACTTTGGTGATAAGTTTTTTATATTTACAAATTATTATTGGGATGCATGTGCTTGAAATATGAAAATTGTTTGGATAATATTAATAATAATGTAAAAAATTTATTATTTGGTATATTTTAATATCAATGTTAATGGTTAATATTAACATTTGGTATTAATTAATTTAATTGATTAATTGAGTAATTAATTTGATTATCATATTACCCTATTGTTAGTAAACACTAACAATAGAAGTCATTAATATTAGTGGATGGATTACTAATGTATTTGTCTTATGAGTATTAAAAGGCTCATACTAATTAATAAGTTATCTATATTAATCATATAGAGAGGAGCCTATATTAATAGAAAAATCCTAATTCATGAAATTAGAAAGGTGGCAAAGTATCTTGTTGGAAAATTATTTTCAAGGTATTCTTGTGAGGTGTTATTCTTGTTATGTTATAAGAAGTCATGCATGAAGGTGTCATGCTCAAGACTATTTGAGAACCTAATTTTTCAAGCTTTAAAAAATAAAAAATATATATATTTGGAGAAAAAGCAAGTGGAAACAGGAGTTAGGAATGAAATTTCTAGAAAATAAGTCCTTTTGGAATTGATGTTGTAGAGGTAATTATCCTCATGGGTTATCTGGTGTTTGCTTTTCTACGTATGTAGATGTTTGATTTTTTATTGATGTTTAATGATTGTGTTAGACATTGATGGTTTATCACTCTCTAAGAGGTTTGGTTCAAGGATTTATTTTATGTGACCAACATATTTATTCTTTTTTATCTTGATTTTGGTCTACATGATCCTCATGTTCATTGTGTGGAGGGATTTTAGCTTGCATGAGAGTGTTTTTTGTTTTCACTTGGAATATACCTATTCCCAATGTTTTGTTTAGTAGTATTTTGCTTATGAAGTTGCCTAGGAAGGTCCCAACCATTTTGTTTAATGGACCTCATATTTGTGGGAAATATTTATTATTGTCTATGTTATATGAGCATATTTTGGTTGTTGTTCACCTACTGCTAGTTTAACTCCGTTGCCTCTACGTTATAGCGTGTGTTTCCTAGAAATATATAGTAGTAGTGTATCGCTCCAAATTTTTCACACCCTTACCTTCAGGCTATAGGATCCGTGCCCGGAAGGGGGATGTGAAAAGGATGTCGCGGTACCTCGGACTGAGAGGACTTGCGAAGGTCCCGCCTCTCAAGGGAGGTGTATATTGGTGATTTTTCGACGGATGGTGGGTTCACCAGGAAACATTTAATGGCGCTTTCCACGCCTAGGTTGGGAATGTGTTTTATGTGTTCGTTTTAGCCTTAAGCATTCAAATCCTAGGTTTGGCCAAAATGCGTCTAAGCTATTCTATATGAAGATGCAGATTAAATGAATACAAAAAATAGAATTAAAGACAGAAAAATAGAGAAATTACAGAATATTAAAAGAAGAATACCTGATCCGGATGTCTGATGAAGATTCTGATTCTTGAAGCAGTCAGGATCGCCTCTGATTTGACAGGATCATCTGAGATCAGACAAGATCATCTGAGATCTAACGAATTCGTCAGAGACCTGCAAACAGAGAAATAGGTGCAAAATACAGAAAATACAACTATCCTAACAGAGGGAAACAATGTAAAATGACAGCAATAATATCAAACTGAAACTTAAAAACAGAAACATGAATGAATTATGCTAATTAGATAATAATTATGATTTAATCATGCATTTGATCTAGATGGGTGAACTCCAAAATGCAGAATAGTATAAAATACTGAATAAACTAGCTAATTACAACATAAAACAACAGAAAAAGGGAAGAAGAAATGCAAACTTTAGGCACTGATTGCCTCAATGTTGACTGCAGTCGAAATCATCTCGCATTGGTACGAAATCATCTCTGATTCGACAGGATCGCCTCCGATCTGAACAGGTTCATCGACGACGATGTAAGCTTGCTCCGACTGAAAAACAATAAGGTACCTGCAACAAAATTGATATAGAACTAATGCAAAATAGAAACTTAGGATGTTTTAACATGTATGAAGTCGGGTTACAGGAATTATCAGCCAGGGGGGTGCTAAGGGAAGGGCTTAGGATTAAATAGGCTTAGGAGGGAGGTTAGGAGGTTGGAGATCATCCCTATTTGGGAGATCTCCAATGGGGGAGGGTCTCTAACGGCGCAGACACGCTTCTGCCCGGATTAGAGACCCGTTGGAACAGAAGCTAATTGTGCAAAATCAGTTTTGAGACAAGATCGTCTGGACGTCCTAGCCCAGACGAAATCGTCAGATCTGGGGCGATATCGTCTGATCGGCGACGATATCGTCAAACGGTCAAAACAACCTCTAAAAATGGCACGAAAAAGGGGGAAACGGATTACCCGACGGTTAACGGGCGGTTTGGGAGGTTAAAATTTGAATTTAAATTATTTACTAGAGTGAATGTAATTATTAAGATTTCACTGCGCCAATTTTAGGGTGCTACATTTTGCCCCCTCTTTAGCGAATTTTTCGAAGAAAATGCGTTAAAGATGAGTTCTTCTCGATCTACGAGAAAGCAAAAATTATTCCCATTTTTAGGCGACGATTCTTGGTCGAATCGTACGACGACTTACTATGGTGCCCCCTCCGTGTTTTTACCCAAATCGAACGTTTGAGGTAAAAACGTGGAAAAGCAAAATTTTAAAATGTTTTTAATTATGTTTTGAATAAAATTAAGAAAAATAGGGTAAAACCCTAATTCATTTTTACTGTTCATTTTTCTTGGTTTTAGAGCTCTGGAAGCAAAAATGGTGGAGACGACGCACAGATCAACAGAGGTCCGACGCGGGCTACGGGTAAGAGTCTAAACTTAGTTTAGAATGATTTAATTTGAATTTACATGCTTTTTAGGTGAATTTTAAATAATTTTTGAGCATCGCGGCCATTTTTGGGCCGTCGACGTCGTCGGGACGAAATCGTCCCGATTTCGACGAAATCGTCTCAAGTTCGCCAATTTCGTCTAAGGGCGAAATCGACGAAAGGGGGACGATTTCGTCAAATTAGGGACGATTTCGGCTTGCGAAATCGGAGACGATTCTGCTCAAATTTGGGACGATATCGTCCAATAGTGGACGATATCATCATTTGATGAAATTGAACTTATTTTAACTTGCATTATTAATCACTTGAATTGTTATTAATGATTGTTTGTTGTTTTGTTGTTTATGTTGCAGAGAGGATTGCTAAAGAGCAGGGAATGGAAATATGGAGGTTTGAGAGATGACTTGGCCGCTCTAACACAGGCAGAGCGGGATCAGCTGGCACAGGCCAGCTTACAGCATGTGGCAGAAATGCCACAAGTGTCTACAGACATGGGGCTACTGACAGCCCTAGCAGAGAGGTGGTATCCGGGTTCTTCCTATTTTTGGCTACCTACAGGGGAGATGACTCCCACATTGGAGGATGTATGGAGGATTCTAAGGATCCCCATACAAGGATGGTTGATCACTCCTACGGCCAATCAGGGCCATGCTATGGGGCGGTTGTGTGGTGACCCGAGCTTCACCCTGGAGAAGGGCGGAGTTAACATCGAGGCACTGCATCAGATGCCTGGGGCATCTAGACTCACACAGGTTTTAGCTGGAGTGGTTGGTGGACTTCTGCTGTGCCACCAGAGCGGGTGCAGGGTACCATGGATGCTAGCAGATGTGATCTACGATATGCGAGACCATGGCTACAGATTTTCTTGGGGCAGCTTTGTTCTATGCCGGTTGTACAGGATCCTGCATGGGGTCGTGTACAAGGGCGGTCGATGTCTAGTTATGACATCGCTCCTACAGGTTTGGTGCTGGGAGCACATTGCAGTGCGGAGGCCGATAGGGCTTCCTCTGATAGGGATTGATGGGGAGAGGCCCCGAGTTTTCTACTGGTGGCTCCGAAGAGGGTCACAACGGTGGATCGACCTTCCGATGTCCCGGAGACTACTGGATGACCTTGTCCCAGACCAGATCACCTGGAGGCCATGGCGAGAGCACCCAGGGTGGGCCGAGGATGGACAGGAGCTAGCTCGCATCAGGCGAGTTTGTTGGCTATGGATGGAGAGGGGAGAGGTGGAGCTCCACCGCTACGACCGAGTTTTGTGATAGTTCGGTCTACAGCAGGGGATCCCATCTCTCAGGGATTATGAGTTTTCCTGGATTGTCCGGGATAACACCATAGTGAGCGGGGCTCCAGACATGCAGCGCTTCTAGAGTCAGGACTCGGACGATGCCCCCATTCAGCCAGTGGATGGGGATGACGCAGGGGTAGCCGATGGCTATGATGCCTGGTACGTAGGCATCCGCCCTCCTCGGATGACGAGGGCTCAGGGTCCGATACATGCAGTTGTGCATCGGATAGGGAGGCGACGCCAGGCAGCTATGGAGGTGGCCCAGGGTCACGACGAGAGAGAGCTGAGGAGGCCACAGGCACAGGAGAGGCCACGGCAATGGGAGAGGAGGGAGGAGAGACCCCCTTCTCCATAGAGAGAGAGGCCACCATCGCCCGATAAGGGCAAGGGTGTCGACACAGGGGAGAGTAGCGAGACAGCTACTCTTCGAGCGGAGATGATCCATCTCCAGGCATAGGTGCAGACCCTATAGGAGGAGGCTGCATGACATCGAGCTGAGGTTACACAGCTCAGAGATGAGATTGCACGCCTCAGGGCATGGGGCGGAGGGGCGAGCACTAGGGAGCTGACATGGGCTATTGCCCAAATTACTTTCTATCAGACATTGTACTATCAGCTGGTGCCAGAGGAGGATAGACTACCCCTGCCAGCTAACATCGCAGATCCGATCAGGATCGGGTCATCGAGGACTTCGTCCCGATCGACGACTAGGACTCGTAGTACTACACATACTACGATGGGGCCACCTCGTCCACCTCAGGGTGGGGGAGGAGATGAGGCTGAGAGCTCGAGGGGTTCTCGAGGCTAGAGTACTACACGACATTGTACAGATTGAGACATAGAGCATTTATTATTATTTTTTGATAGAGGATTGAGTATGCCGAGGTACAGATTGTGGCATACCAATCCAGTTTTGATATGATGTATATATACTGTTGATATATATATGATGAGATATTTTTGATCATATGACTTGTGTTATGTATTTTTATGATGCTTTTATGTTTGATTGATTAATTTGATGATTGGATTGAGGATTTATGAAATTATGTCATTTTGAAAATTTATAATTTTGATGTCATGCTGTAATATTTTAAATGAAATAATCTGATGTAACAAATTGGTTGTTTGTGATGTAATGTGATAAAAAATAAAAAGAGACTTCTAACAATAATTTCAAAGGACATTGTCGCTATTATAGACCATTTCATGGAGTCGCCGCTCACTCGGTCGTCAAGCTAATCCCAAGTATAGAAATATTGTTAAAAGTAAAAGAGTGCTTAAGAGACTGTCTTAAGACTTTGGTGCAATGGTGCAAATGATGATGATGATGGTTTGTTTTTCAGATTTTCATGAAAATAGTATGCATGAAATAATGTTAAAATGATTTTTGCTAGGCATAAATTCCTAAGTGTGATAAATTTTTTGGATAATTCCTTAGGAATTATACCATCATTGCAAATTTGAAGGTTGACATAATGACATGAAATAATGAAAATGTGTTTGCTTTTTTGTTGAAAAGCATAATTTGTATAACAGAATGATTTAAGTCATATGGTTTTTCATGATTTTTAAATAAATGGGGAATAAAAATTGTTACAATGGTTTGCGCTAGGCATAGAATATGTAGGTATAGACTTATACCATCATCGCGAAAATCCAAAAAGAAGATAGTTTTATTGCATGGTTGATTTTTAATTTGTGAAAATATGAAGATGAGGACTTGCGCTAGGCATAAAATTCCAATTTTGGTTTTGGAACTATACCATCGTCACGAAAGTCGACCAGATATATATGTTTTGATTGTATAGTTTTGAAAGAAATTTTGATTTTTCTATTATATAGTTGTCTTTATGCTAAACAACTGTACTTGAAAGAAGAAAATGAATTATTTCAAACAATTTGCAAAATATTTCAAAGTATCTTAAAGACAAAAGTTAGATTTATAAGGAATCCCATGTGCATATGTGAATTCATTTCCAATCTTGATTTATCATAATGATACACAAAATCTCTCAAATATAAAATGTGTGTGCAATTGCTATGTTCATTTACCAGTTTTGAGCAAGATAATATGATACAAGTGATTTGAAGAAACCAAATAAGTGTTCATTAACCATGATGTAGATGCATATAACCATACTAGACTACTATGTAAGTCGGATTATCAAGAGCTAGCTAATCCATAAGCAGACATAGGTCTGTACAAAAGAAGGTCGCTAATGTGACAGACATATCGCCACGCTAGGAGTTACCCAAGGCCAAGCAGGTTGGGCACAAACCACCTGTTATGGGGCTTACCTCACAGTTTTCGAATAATTGAGAATTCCAGGGATTCAAGCTCATCAACCCTTCTTTTCTTTTCAAAGGGTAGGGAAAGGGATTTTATTGCTTTTGCTTTTGCTTTCTTTTTGCTTTTCTTTTCTTTTTGTATTTTTGCTTGATAATTGAGATAATGCTTGAAATATTGCTGTAATGATATAAAATAACATTTTTTTTTTCTCTTTTTCTTGAACTTTGCTTTTCTTTTTTCTATACTAGGGATACTTGCTCGGATTAGCTGTAGAGCAAGGGATTTTTATTCTGGGTAGGGGTGAGCTTGTCCTTTTGCCAATTCTCAAAGATTCTAGACCATGTGCATGATAGGATAGCAGGGGAAACTTTTCGCTCAAGAAACCACTTCTACTATGTAGCAAAGCATGGAAATTACAAATATAATCATTTTATTGTGAAAAGATGTGCTTGGTTTAAGTAAATAACAAGATCAATTCTCTATGCTCAAACTTTATTTAATTGAATTTTGTGGACTTTGATATAAGAGAGATTAGTAATCATGCCAGATAAAATCAAGATATTTATTTTTGTGTTTGTGAAAGTGAGGGATTCCAAATAAATGCTAATTTATCCAAAATAATTTGAAACATATAACTGCAATAATTGTAAGAAAATATATATAAATGATTTTTGAGAAGTTTTGAGAATGTTGACTCTCTCTTTCTTCTTTATATTGTTTTGGTTTCGAAAGAGTCAAGAATATTGTTGTTTTTATTTTTTTATCATTATTTTTTTTTTTTTGAACAAAAAATTAACAAGTGCCATAAATAAATGCAACAAATAGTTTTGAAGATTTTGATGATTATGAATGTTTTTGGTGTTTTTGAATTTATAAATTGAAAGAAATACAAGATAGTGATTTTGAACAAATATATACATGGATGAAATGACCAAATTTATACATAGTAACGTTTAAGATGCAAAATATTCATGGGTTCTTTAAGTTCTTTACCATCTAAGGTAGATAATTTGTATGCTCCCGATTCAAATTTAGCAGTAATAATGTATGGTCCAAGCCAGTTGGGCTCAAATTTACCTTTAAGGTCCTTAGTTGCATTAGTATTTTTTTGATTTTCTTTTAAAACAAGGTCACCGATCTCAAAGGATCGATGACGAACTTTTTTAGCATATGATCTTTTAAGCTTGTTTTGGTAGGCACGGAGATGCTCCAAAGCATTGATGCATTTTTCATCTAGGAGTTCCAGCTGATTGAGTCTCGCAAACATCGATATTCATCTCCTACTTCGGTATCTTGAAGTAGCAGAGCCAAAGAAGGAACTTCTAATTCAAAGGGAAAAACTGCTTCAAGCACCATAAACCAAAACAAATGGTGAAGTTCCCGTGGGGGTTCGAACACTAGTTCGATAGGCCCACAAGGTCGGATATAACTGAATGTGCCAGTCACGGCCAGTTTTATTGACCAATATTTTGAGGATTTTGATTAAGGTTTTGTTAGATGCTTCTGCTTGACCATTACCCTGAGGATAATAGGGAGTGGACCAACGATGTTGAATCTTATATTTTTGGCATAATTTTTTAACATCTTTATTTTTGAAACAAGTTCCATTGTCGGAGATGAGATTTGCAAGAATTCCGAACCTACAAATGATTTGATTAAAAATAAATTTAGAGACTTGTGTGGCAGTGCAGGAAGCTAAAGGCATAGCTTCAACCCACTTCGTGAAATACTCAGTGGCGGTTATGATGAATTTGTGTCCATCAGATGACACAGGATTGATTTTGCCAATAATATCTAAGCCCCATTTTGAAAAGGGCCAAGGAGATGAAATAGCCTGCAGCTCTTGTGCAGGCGCATGGACAAGGTCAGCATGTTTCTGGCACTTGTCGCAATGGCGCACATAATCATGTGCATCCTTTTCCATGGTAGGCCAAAAGTATCCTATCCGAAGGAGCTTTTTAGCAATGACACTACCACTAAAGTGTCCTCCACAAGATCCATCGTGGGCTTCACTCAAGGCTGATTTGGATTCTTCTAAGTTCAAACATCTTAATAGGATACCTTCAAAAGATCTCCTATATAAAGTATTGCCAATTATTACAAATCGACTTGCTCGTCTACGTAATAACCGATGCTGGTTTCTATTAGAATTGGCAGGGAAAGTCCCATTTTGGAGAAAATCAAATATGTCCGTATACCAAGGTTCAGGAGTAGTTTCATTGATTAGAAACACATCCAAAGGTTCTAAGCATGACTTATTTGAAGCGGGTTCCTGGAGTCGATGAATAATGATAGTGGCATATTCGTCATCTAACTCCAAGGGTAGGAGAGATGCAGCTGCGGCCATAGCATCAGCTGCACGGTTGCAAGTTCTAGGAATAGCTTCCAAGGTAACTTGATCAAATAGGGACATTAATTGTAAAACATAGGCCTTATATGGGCATAGTTTATCATCTCTGGTCTGATAAACTTCATTAATTTGGTTTATAACCAGTTGAGAATCACCAAAAACTAACAGATGTTTAATTTTTAGCGCTAAGGCAGCTCGTAATCCAAGGATTAGAGCTTCATACTCAGCAATATTGTTGGTGCAAGCAAATGTCAATTTGAAGGACAGAGGAATAAGATGTTTTTGCGGGGATATTAAAATAATACCCGCACCAGCCCCACTCATGCATCGGGCTCCATCAAAGTATAAGGACCATTGTTCAGTATGGTCTGCCTCTAATTGAAGGCATTCATCAGGAAACTCAATGATGAGGGGATGGGTAGACTCTAAGGGTGCAGCAGCTAATTGATCTGCTATGATTTGACCCTTAACAGACTTTTGTCCTATGAATGTGAGATCAAACTCACTTAGAGCAAGAACCCACTTGGCTGTGCGACCCGATAAATAAGGTCGACTCATGAGATACCTTAAGGGATCATATTTAGCAATGACATAAGTTTTTTGACTAAGCATATAATGTCATAATTTTTGCGTAGCAAACATGACTGCTAGACATAGTTTCTCTAACGCTGTGTAGCGGGTTTCATAACTGATGAAGGTTCGGCTAATATAATAATTAGCCCGTTCTCTCTTTTCATCATCAAGCTGAGCTAACATAGCTCCTAAGGCAGAATCTAAAGCTAAAATATATAGAAGAAATGGGCGATCAGGTTTAGGCGGTGAAAGCACAGGTGGATTAAGGAGGTATTGTTTGAGAAGTTCAAAAGCTTCTCTACATTCGTCATCCCAATTAAAAGGGACATCCTTCTTAAGAAGTTTAAGAAAGGGACCAGTTTTGTCCGCCAGCTTATCGATGAAGCGACGGATGGCTTGAAGCTTACCTTGTAAACTTCGTAACTCAGATATATTAGTAGGTGCGGGCATATCACTGATAGCCGCAATCTTGAGAGGGTCGATTTCGATACCACGTAAAGAAACTAAAACCCCTAATAGTTTACCGGACTTAACTCCGAATATGCATTTTGCTGGATTTAATCGAATAAGATATTCTCGTAATCGATTAAAAACTTTTCTCAAATCATCTAAATGATTATCTTCAATAATAGAGCGAGCTATAATATCATCTACATAATCATGTAGGATATCATGCATCATATCATGAAAAATATAAGTCATAGCTCGTTGATAGGTTGCACCTGCGTTCTTTAAGCCAAATGGCATCACTTTCCAACAAAAAGTACCCCAGGGGGTAATAAAGGCTGTTTTAGCCTGATCTTCAAGAGCTATCCCGATCTGATTATAACCGGAGAATCCATCCATTAAGGACATCATCCCACTCCCGACAGTAAAGTCAATGATTTGATCCATGTTTGGAAGAGGAAAGTCATCTTTAGGGCATGCAACGTTAATATCTCTAAAATCTGTGCAAACCCTAACTTTGGTAGCTTCTTTTTTGGTAACTGGAACTACATTTGAGATCCATTCAACATAATCAATAGCTTGTATAAAGACAACATTCAGGAGTTTTTCTAACTCCCCTTTGACTAGCAGAGCCACTTTGGGATGCATTTTTCTAAGTTTTTGTTTAACAGGTTTAGCATCCGGATGGACCACTAGATGATGCATGACTACAGAAGGGTCTAGACCTGGCATATCTTCATATGTCCAAGCGAAGACATCTTCATACTCTTTAAGGAATGCAATATATTGCTCTTGTTTTTCTTGACTTAATTCTGATCCAATATTGATTATGTGAGGATTATCCTCAGTTCCAATATTAATTTTAATGACGTTTTCTACCTCCATGTGTAGATCTCTTTCAAAATTAGGTGGGGTGGGTGAAACGCCCAATTCTTGTAATTCTTGTAAGGTTAATTTGGATAATTCATCTTGAGGATTAGTGGTCTCAAGTTGGGCTATAGTTGGTATAGAACCATCAAAATAAAATCCATTGTGTAACATCTCTTCAACAGAGACATCATGGAAGATATCTCCTTCCAACTCTTCATCGGGGTCAACAATCATTTCAGGGTAAGCTATGGATAGCATGTTACATGTAAACGACTGATTTTTTAGAGGCAAATCAACATGCCTATCCAAATAATCTTGATAACATATGAGGTGATCATCATCTTCAAAAGGAAAGGGTTGACCCTTACTAGGAAATAGGCCCACACCACAGACGAGTGTGCCACGGTTCTACCTCGAAAGGTTCTTTCATGCCATTTTGGAAAGGTCCCAAGCCTTTCCCTTTATATCCCATTTTAAGCATTATGGGTTTAGCTTTAATATATTCATTGGTAAAATAACACCGAGCGTATCCCTCATGATGAGTTTTGATGTTCCGAGGGATTCTTCCCTACTCATATCCTTTATAAATGAAGGCACAACTCCCGACTTGGTAAGTACTTCCCATAGGTTGTGGGAGGCCCAAAGTACGAGGAGATGGCGGCAAGTTATTTAAAAGAATTGAATCTTGCATGAAAGCATTTGTTTTTTTTGATATTAAGATTGTGGATAAATCTGGTAAAAGTTCATCAAAAAGAGCATAAGATGTAGAAGGATTATTCCCTATATCTTTAGATGTGGAAGGGAATGATAGATGTGTCTATAGGTTTTGAATTTATAGGGATTGAACATGAAGGATTGGTTGTAGATTTAAGATCTTTTTGAGGTTCTAGAGTGATTTGTTTAGAAGATTGTTGATCTATATAGGAGGATGAAATTAATGGAGGGGAAATAGGTGAAGTTATGGGTGTGTGTTTCACACGTTTAGATGAAAAATAAGAACTAGGATGTGTGGATGACAGAGCGGGGCAAAATTGCACTCCAACGGGTTCTGCCAAAGCACACATATCAAAGGGTCTAGGGTCACCATGGATAGTGACCAACTGATTTTTAAATTCAAATTTAACACATTGGTGTAAAGTTGATGGGACCGCTCGCATCGCATTGATCCAAGGGTGACCCAAAAGTATATTGTACGATGTCGGGCAATGTACAATAAACACGGTTGTTTCTAGGGTTCTAGGACCAACTTGCAATGGGATGGTAATAACTCCACACGTTTCTTGTGTTTCATCATTGAAAGCTTTGATAATCATATCAGTTTTCTTCATTTCATCACTTCTAAAGCCAAATCTTTGGTAGAAGTCAAAAGTGCAAATGTTTAGAGATGAGCCATTATCAATCAGGACTCGTTTGACAGCTACATCTCCAATTAGAGCAGTAATATATAAGGGATTGTCCTTATGTAAACTGTGTTGTGGGATATCTTTATCCCGAAAGTCAATACAATCAACCTCTCGAGTGATGATAGTATTGGCCATGGCTTCAAGTTGAATGTTTTGAGGTACCATCATTTGGCTTAATGTAAGCATCAACTCATCCCTATGGGTGGGAGAGGATCTTAATAAATCCAAAAGGGAAATTCTGGCTGTAGTATTGGATAATTGCTCATTAATATTGTAAGGGGGTTTAGGTTGAACATTAGGAGCATGATTCCCTTTATTGGGATTTTTCAAAACAAATGGAGCTGATCCATCATTCTGATTTGGTTCTTGTTGAGAATTTTGAGCCTGTTGTCGGGTAACGACTCCAATGGTACCTACAATGTTATATTGAAGACGTTGAACTGGTCTCGGTCTAGCATTTATGGCTTGTTCATTAGGAAGGAATTGATTAGAAGAAGGTCGAGTAGTAACTCTTCTAGGAAATGGTTCTTCTGGAACCATAGCATCTGTGATGGGTTGAATAGGATCTGATTCATTTTCAGAACTATTCGATTGGTTTGAAGTAATGTCTAGTTCACTTTCAGTATCTGATTCTATATCACTAGAATCTGAAGTTTGAAAATTATGTAAGGGCCTGGTCGTAACCAGGGATAAGGTTGTGTCAAATATTTGAGGATCCTGAATAGGTAATTGTCCGCTAATGGTTCCTACATATCGGGTAGGAGGAGGAACATTATGATGTTCGATTTGATTGGCCACCTCTTTACCATGTCTTGGTAAAGGGTGTTGAAATATGTCTAATGTTTGATTAGCATTTTGATTTTGATTTTGGGGAATGGTCTTTTGAGTATTATTAGGAGCATTTTGTTTAGGTTGGAAGGCTTGCACCTCCATTTCATTATTATCAATCAAATCTTGTATTTTATGTTTCAACCTTTTACAAGCGTTGGTAGAGTGTCCAGGTCCTCTATGGAAATCACAATGTAAGTCAGCTCTGTATCCGGGTATAGTTGGATCAGGTTCCTGGATAGTTGGTAATTGGATCAAACCTCTTTCGAGTAATTGAGGTAAAATAGTTGATAAGGGTTGATTCAATCTAGTAAATTCTCGAGGAGGCTTATCAGGAGGTTTCAATATAAATTTTTCTGTTGTCTTCATTGCATTGATATTAGCAACATTTCTGCTATCAGTGACTCCGTCACCAACAACTTGTTTGTTTTTATATTGATTTCTGGATGTTTTCTCATCATCCTTCTTCCTAAGTTGGCCTCTCCTAATGAGGGCATCTTCTACTCTTCGAGCTAAATCTATAGCTTGATCGAAGGTAGTTAAAGTAGCAGTTGATAGCTCATAAGATATTTGTTCTTGTAAATTATTGATAAAAATGTCCAACATTTCCCTATAAGGTAGCACAAAGTGCAGTTTTCCTGTCAATTGCCTCCATCTAGCTAAGAAATCGGCAAAACATTCATCCTTGTCTTGTTTTAAGTTGTATAGATCTTTAATGGTTACATGCCTCTCGATGTAGGCACTAAATTGATGGACAAAAGATTCAGTTGTTTCTTCAAAGTTTCTCAAAGAATGAGTGGGCAATTGATAGTACCACTCTAATGCCATTCCACCTAAACTTTTCGGGAACATTTTTAGTAATAGCAAGTCATCATGTGATATATCATGACATGCTATCCTAAACATGCGAAGATGCTCTATGGGATCTTCGGTTCCTTTATATATAGGCAAGATGGGCATGGGAAAATGCTTAGGGTATGGTTGAGCTACAACCATGGGATCCAAAGGTTGACTACATATCTCTCGATAATTGTACGAGGGACGGTAGGGATCTATCTGGTCCATACGCGAAGCTAACTGTTTCACCATGGCTTCCAGATTACTAGTTTGCCCCCCATATTGGTTTGGTAGGGCATTGACATGGGTTTTGTGAGCATATGATGGAGGGACATGAAGATTAGATGCTATGTTACTATTGTGTAAATTGTTGGTAGGAAAGGTGTTATGAAGGAATTTTGAAGTTGTATTATGTTGTATTCCAGATTGTTGAAAATTGGTGTTTGGCTTCGTTTTAGGTTTTTGTTTACTTGAAGCATATTGCTCAATAGTTTGGCGAAATAAAGTAGTGAAGGAAGTTTTCTTTTGTGTGGGAATGATTTTAGGTTGAATAACAGGTTCCTTAGGAGGTTGGGTAACCTGTTGTTTTGACATGTTTTGCATCATAGTGACCATATCTGTATTGGATGGCCCAACCTTATCACTTTCTTGATCAATGAAAGACAAGGGATTAGTGCGCACATCATACATATATTCCATGGCTGCTTGAGTGTCACTAATTTGCCCTTTATCAATACGAACTGCCACATTAAGGGCATCAATGTTATCATTGAGAAATTTCTGAAAATGATCTACGTTGTCAAAAGCAATAGTTCCATCTGGAGCTACTCTAGGGGATGAGGGTCCATCCTCTTTAACACTTTCTTCTTGTTCATTATCTTCACCTAGGTCATGTTCTGGTTGATCTAGAGTTTTTCCTTCCGGAATTGGATCTTCAGGAAGGACATTTGGGTCTCTAGTTGTATCTTGTAACCAATCTTCTTCTTCTCCTTCAGTTTGTTTACCATTCCTAAGTTTAGGCATTGTGCCTTAATTTTGATTTCAGCAAATATATATATATATATATATATATATATATATATATATATATATATATATATATATATATATATATATTATATGCAACAAGTTTAAGAGGTATATATTAATTATATACCTACTACAATATTTAAAATGAAATGTTTAAGTTTTTGCTATGTTTTTTAGTTTTTTTTTTCTTTGTTTTTGAAATAATATTGTAAAGACAACAAATAACACAATAAATGCAAGAAATAAGACTGAAAGTAATAATCTAGTTTTCTATAAACAATTTATAAATATCATTAATGGGCTCGAGTTCTTCAGGAGTCATGAAGTGTTCTTCTTCAAATTGAAAGTTTTCTTTTAAAAATTTAATGAAAAGAGCTATAGTGATATTATCTGTCTCAGATGTTGGTTGATAGAAGTAAAGCTCGTGGCAATACTCTCGATATAACACAGCTCGAGGAACTCTATTCCATATTTCCCTATCTGTAAGAACAACCTCTTGGTCTTCTACAAGACCTAGGAACTGGTGTACAATGGCTGCGTTCTCGAGGTATTCCTCGAAGGTGAACAATTCTGAAGATACAAGAGCTCTCCTATAAGCTAACCATCTATGGCAGGCTCTCTGAAGTTCATGATAAAAGACAAGTTGATGAGGATCCAGGATTCTATCTAGGACTAGCCTCTTGATTTGTTTAAGTTCTGTTGACCTAGATGAGATGACACTAAGTCTTCTATCAAGTTCGTCCCACAAGAGTTGATTTCTATCTGTTTCAGGCACACTAAGTACAGAATTGATTTCTATGGCTGCCAAATGGTTTTCTACATTTATAGTAACTGCTAATATTTTCTTAGGAGCTACCATCTAAACATGATATTAAATTTAAATGATCTAAAATGCATCTATGTTTTAGTTGTTTTATTTATTTTTTTGTTTTTGTTTTCAAAAGGTTTACAATGCATTCACGTCGGGTTCACCAAAATGTATCGCTCCAAATTTTTCACACCCTTACCTTCAGGCTATAGGATCCGTGCCCGAAAGGGGGATGTGAAAAGGATGTCACGGTACCTCGGACTGAGAGGCCTTGCGAAGGTCCCGCCTCTCAAGGGAGGTGTATATTGGTGATTTTTCGATGGATGGTGGGTTCACCAGGAAACATTTAATGGCAGCTTCCACGCCTAGGTTGGGAATGTGTTTTATGTGTTCGTTTTAGCCTTAAGCATTCAAATCCTAGGTTTGGCCAAAATGCGTCTAAGCTATTCTATATGAAGATGCAGATTAAATGAATACAAAAAATAGAATTAAAGACAGAAAAATAGAGAAATTACAGAATATTAAAAGAAGAATACCTGATCCGGATGTCTGATGAAGATTCTGATTCTTGAAGCAGTCAAGATCGCCTCTGATTTGACAGGATCGTCTGAGATCAGACAAGATCATCTGAGATCTGACGAATTCGTCAAGAGACCTACAAACAGAGAAATAGGTGCAAAATACAAAAAATGCAACTATCCTAACAGAGGGAAACAATGTAAAATGACAACAATAATATCAAACTGAAACTTAAAAATAGAAACAGGAATGAATTATGCTAATTAGATAATAATTATGATTTAATCATGCATTTGATCTAGATGGGTGAACTCCAAAATGCAGAATAGTATAAAATACTGAATAAACTAGCTAATTACAACATAAAACAACAAAGAAAAGGGAGAAGAAATGCAAACTTCAGGCACTGATTGCCTCAATGTTGACTGCAATCGAAATCATCTCGCATTGGTACGAAATCGTCTCCCGATTCGACAAGATCGCCTCCGATCTGAACAGGTTCGTCGACGACGATGTAAGCTTGCTCCGACTGAAAAACACTAAGGTACCTGCAACAAAATTGGTATAGAACTAATGCAAAATAGAAATTTAGGATGTTTTAACGTGTATGAAGTCAGGTTACAGGAATTATCAGCCAGGGGGTGCTAAGGGGAGGGCTTAGGATTAAATAGGCTTAGGAGGGAGGTTAGGAGGTTGGAGATCATCCCTATTTGGGAGATCTCCAATGGGGGAGGGTCTCTAATAGCATAGACACGCTTCTGCCCGGATTAGAGACCCGTTGGAACAGAAGCTAATTGTGCAAAATCAGTTTTGGGACAAGATCGTCTGGACGTCCTAGCCCAGACGAAATCGTCAGATCTGGGGCGATATCGTCTGATCGGCGACGATATCGTCAAACGGTCAAAACAACCTCTAAAAATGGCACAGAAAAGGGGGAAACGGATTACCCGACGGTTAACGGGCGGTTTGGGAGGTTAAAATTTGAATTTAAATTATTTACTAGAGTGAATGTAATTATTAAGATTTCACTGCGCCAATTTTAGGGTGCTACAAGTAGTGCTATGGATATGTAATCTAGAGTAAGTTCATATATTTTTCTAGCATCCTTACATTTTTAAGGTAATAATCGAGGGAAAGTTTATTTTGTTGAAGCATTGTTTTAATTTCTTTGGATTGAGGCATAGGCATTTCCTGGATGTTGGAATATTAGGGCACAAATTTGTGCATTCATTTTCTAAGGAATGGTTTTTTTAGCTCTATGATTGCTTCGATTATGTTGGCATACATTTTATGGTAGATAAAGTTACTTTTCATTTAATTCTTAGCTAAATATTACTTTGGGAAAAAATAAGTAAGCCAAGTAGAATTGTTAATAATATAGTAATGATTGTTTTCCAAATAGTTAATCAATAGTTATTGGTTTTGTTTTGTGTTTGGTTTACTTGGACAGTAATATTTGTTTTTTATTCTTTCGAATGAATTTTATTTAGATTTAACTCATGTTAGGAGTTTTTGATATGGAGTGTATTATAATGTTGTGTGATTTTTATTTACTAAGTAACATGTTGGATAGTTGCCAAGGTTAAGCATGTTAGGGTGCACTTTATAGTTCTTATAATATGCTATAATTATAGTTATGTTATTGGCTTTATAAATGTTGATGTTATCTAGTATTTTTTAAAGAATTTTTTTCAATAGTGAAATGCTAATATAGTGAAGACATTGGAGAAGTTGTTTGTTTAACTTATTTGCAAGAGGGGATTTGGAACCCAAATCCTAAGGGAGAGTGTACTTTCACGATTGGGTGAAAATACCACTCAACAAGGCAATTAAAAATTTAGTTTGGAGGGAGGCAAATTTTGCAACAAATTCTACCAATAGAACTTATGGGGTCTTCTTTGTCTATGGGGGCCTAAGAAACTAGATGGATCCATTCTATTTATTTATGATAGAGTTATTAACATTGTGTTTTGTAGTAAGGAATCTAGGAAGATATGGATTATGTTTACTATTTAAGGTATAAAAATATGTGAATAATGTTTAGTTGTTTGGTTGGAAATTTGGGATATGGGTTTCATTTATATAGAAAAAAGAAATACATTGGATTTGATAGTTTTGAAGAGAAATATTTCTTTTAATAATAATGCTTTTCCTTAGATTTGATTAATTAAGGAAACCATTATTAAGAGAAGTATGTGATTCTCTCAATACCATTGTATGGTTTTTATTTGTATGATGTACTTACATCTTGTATGTTCCTTGCATAGTGCATGTAGGCTTGCATATGCATTAAAGAGTTGTCCTGATCCCTAAAATTAATCTTAAGTTCATGGGAGATATTATTTTATGAAGAGGACCATGGAAAGAAGATGAATTAGGGACCACTTGGCTGAAATTTTACCATTGTAATCATGGTTAAAAAGTTATTTTGAAATTGGAAATCATGTTATGTAATACATGGTTATTATTCCTGGAGATTGTTCAAATAATGGAAGATTAAATGTTATTAGTTCTTTATGTAAAGTGTATGGAATTCTTAGCTATGATCAATTGGAAAGAATGTGTTAGATTTTAATTCATGGTTGTGGATTATATTTCATTTGGTGATGATTCATTCTTTCATTATTGAGATAACAGAAATGATATATGCTACTATAGTGTTTTGAAAATATTAATTTGCTAGTTTAGAAATGTGTTATATTTTAAGCATGTTTTAATATAACACTTATTTGGAGAGATGCTATTATTTGATATGTTTAGACTTAGGTATTGTATGGGGGTTCTTGGATATTAATCTAGAGCCATATTAGGACCCTTGAGTTAAGAAGTAACCTAAAGCCTAGGAGAAGTTATGGTGATGCAATAGCTAGGTATATATATGGGAAGAGGTGTGGTGATGTAATAACCAAATATTTGTGAATGATACACCTTGAAAAATGAGGCTTGGGTGTACCCAAAGTGATGAGGCTTTTGGGTAGTCCTAAGTAGTGAGGCTTGGACATATTCTTAATGGTGAGGTCAAGGAATCATTCACAATATAGTATAGTGGTGGTACCTTGAACGGTGAGGATCAGGTGACCATGATCATTACCAGGTGAATGGTAATGGCCTTCGTTAACCCACAGAGGTGTGGTAACTAAGCACTAATTAATTACACTAGAATAATCTTACATAGATGGACTTATGTAGGGTTAGGTAAAATGCATCTCCCTTTAAGTGTTATGGGCCTTAAAGGATAATCCCTATGTCATGGTCAAGTTGTCCTATATCGGTAAGGGTATAGGAAAGGTAGGGGGGCTACTATTAGCATCCTTTCTAAATGGTAATTTTTAGAAAGGTGAACCATATAAATATGGGATTTTGGTCACTCCTGCCCACTTGAGTGTCATTTGTACTAATATTGAATTCAAAATGTGGTTATGCCTTAATGCTGAAAAATATTAGAATTTCTTTGTGAACCATTACTATAAAAAAATAGTCTCTCTCTTGATTTGGTTTGGTGGGTTGTTACAATTGGTATAAGAGCCTAGATCATAGGAATAGAAGCTTCAATGGAGAGAACATAGGTTGAGCCTTGACTTAATATGTGACTTTGGTAAGACTTAATCTTCTAGGAACTTTAAGTTAATTTGGGATAAGACAGGTATTGCACGTCATTTGGACTAGTCAGACCAAGGTGTAAAAATCCTAGATAGTATATTTTCTTATTGGGGATGGTACCTTGTGGTGAGGCAACTGTGACCTAGATCACTATAATGTTAATGATAATTATTATACATAAGATGAAACCTTGCTATGATACAAGTGTGAACATGATCATTATCAAGTGAGTGATAATGATCTTAGGTAGTTCTTGAGGATTTGAAACTAACTAATTATGAGTACAATTTGGTAGAAACTATGACTTATCCAGCTCTCTTTTTGTATAGGAGATGGTACCTATTTTTAGATAAGGATCATCCAAGAAAATAGGTTTATTTTCATAGGAGGAATCTATAATACATCCCCAAAATAAGTCTAAAAGAAAAATAGACTCTAGCAAGAGAGCTAGAAGAAAAATGGACTCTAGTAAAAATTCTAGAAGAATAATGAACTCCAACAAGAAAACAAAAACAATGGAATCTAGTGAGAGGATGGAAAATATTTATATTATAGTTAACTTACTTCAAGATTATATGGAATAACAACATAAAATGTTGGAAACATTGGTTAATCAAGAGATCAGTAATAGGGATTCAAAGTGTAAACAGGAAGAGAATCCTACTAGAGGAATCCATGAGGGTAAAGCTTGGACAGAGGCTACACTTGCCAAGAACTTTAATAATATTAAGGTATCTAAATTTAATGGAAGAGAAGAGGGTGATGCAATAGATTCTTGGCTAAATGAGTTAGAAACTTTCTTTTCTATAAAGAATTACTCACCAGAAACCCAAACAATTGGGAAACCCTTCATATTTAATATATATCCTTAGAATTGTGGAACACATTCAAGGTAGGAAGAGGAATCCAAGTCATGGATCTTAAATGGGATAGTTTTGTAAGGTCATTTAAGAAGATATTCCTATTTGATCAGTTCTATGTAGAGAAGTTTGAGGAATTCTCTATGCTCCAATAGGGTACAATGATTGTGGAGGTATATTATCAAAGATTCATTAAACTCTTGAAATATATTTTTGAGTATGATATCAACGAATAATTAAAGCTATATAATTTCATTTGGGGATGGATCCTAAGATTTGAATAGTGATTAATTTTCTCTAGCCCAAAATCCTTCCAAAAGTATTTGATTTTGCTCAGCAGGAAAAGACCAATATACTAACCATTAAGACCTTCTTCAACTATGGAGGGTTGATAGAAGGAGAGAAGTAGGAACTCAGGAATAGGAAGAGTGTTAGGTTTATAAAATGGGATAAGGATCAAAATAGAAAATTAAAAGGAACCCAAAGTTTGAAAATAAGAATAGTGGAAACCAAGGGAACTTTAAGAAGAAGGAAGAAAATGCCTTAGGAACCCAAGATAGTTTGTTCCCTTTGTGGGGATCCTCATTATATAAATAAGTATCCCTAATGGCTAGAGTTAAGTAATAAATCCGAGGAGCAACTGCACCAAATCTATACAGCCATAGGAAGTTGGAACTTGGATGGAAAAGCAACTCCTATGTTATTGAATGGTAATTTTTTCAATAAGAATTTTAATTCTTTAATTTATAGTGGATCTATAGATAGTTTTATTTCCACTAGTACTATTGGGGATATTCTCGAAAGACCTAGATTTTTGGTATAAGGGTGGAAATTTGAGTATGGATCTAGATAGACTTAATCAGTGGATCAATGCTTGCCTATAGTTGATATCACCTTACCCAATGGATCCACTAGCTAGCACTTATATGTAGCACCACTACATGCCTTTGATATTACCCTAAGGATGAATTGGTTAAAGGCTCATGGAGCCCTAATCAACTTCCAAGAAATATGGATGGACTATATTGATAAGGATAAGAAAAGAGTAAGGGTTAAAGTAGGCAAGGGTATTTTTGACCATATTTTTTGTCATCTATGCAACTTTACAAGGCAATAAAGAGATATGGGATGTTGTATGTAGTTAAGATAAATGACAAGACATGTGATAATTACATAATTACTCATATTGAGTTGCAAGATCTAAAGGTGCAACTACAAGATTTATTATAGAAATATTTAATTAAACCTAGTGTGTCACCCTAGGGTGCTCTAGTATTATTTTTGAAGAAGAAGGATGGTTCCTTAAGGTTGTGCATTGATTATAGAATGTTGAATAAGGTCACCATAAAGAATAGGTATCCATTGCCAAGGATAGATGATCTCTTTGATTAGTTAAAGGATGCCACTATATTTTCAAATATTGATTTGAGATTAAGATATTATTAGTTAAGGGTTCATGAGGATACTCACAAAATAGTCTTTAAGACTAGATATGGACACTATGAGTTCACAGTGTTACCATTTTGGTTGAGAAATTCACCAACAAATTTTATGAATCTGATGAATAGCGTGTTCAAGAAATATCTAGATTATTTTGTACTAATATTTCTAGATGCTATCTTAATATATTCTCGCACTAGAGAAAAACATGACCAACATTTGAGGTAAGTGTTATAGGTGTTAAGGAAGAACAAAATTTATGGAAAATTGTCCAAATGTGAATTTTATGCATCACAAGTTCAATATTTGGGGTATATTATATCTACAAAAGGTATTGTTGTAGATCCTAAGAAAATTGAAGCCATTTTGAGTTGGTCTACACCCACTAATGTGTCTAAAGTTAGAATATTCATGAGAATAATTGGATATTATAGGTATTTTGTGAAGGACTATTCAAAAATTTCCTGCTCTATTACCAACCTTCGAAGAAAATAAAAATAGTTCAAACGGATAGATAGGGGTGAGGTTGCCTTTGAAACTTTGGAGAATAAGATGACTATAACATAAATTCTTAGGATAGTGGATCCTTATGGGAATTTTAAGATATGTACAAATTCTTCCTTAGAAGGTTTATGAGGGGTATTATACCAAAATGAAGTTATAGTAGCATATTAATACAAGAAAATCAAGAAGCATGAGTTGAATTTAAGCTACACATGACGTAGAGTTAGCAGTGGTTGTGCATGCTCTTAAGGTCTAGAGGCATTGTTTATTGGGAAAACCATTCAAGCTAAGGATGAATCACCAAATCCTAAGGTATATCTTTACCCAAAAAATATTGAATGCAACGAAAAGAATGTGGATAGATTTCCTATCTGAATATGACTTTGGTATAGAGTATATCAAGGGTGAAGAGAAATAAAGTGCCCTAATAAAATAAATCAGAAAAGTAGTTATAACAGAATCAAAAGAAGAAGATCGTAGATTCACACAATACATAATACTTATCCTAGAAACCCCCAATCAGGAAAAAACAAGTATAGTATTATCTTATTATTGCATTAACTTGACCATATCCAATACAATAATATTCTTCTTCTATCTCTCCAAACCTTAATGCAAGTGAAATATATATAACAAAGGCACATGCATGGATTTTTACAATATCATGGGTGAAAAAGCATGAATTCAAATATAGTAACCCTAAAAGCCCATATGGGTTCTAAAAATAACTTAAACCCTAATTTTTTTTATCAGGGACTGTCACCCCTAAACCCCTACTTTTCAGAGGGCTACCACCCCCAAACCCCTATTTAGGGTTCAGATCAATCCCAAACCTCGATGAGTATAGGTACAAAGTGTCCGATACATTTTATAGTTAGCCCTACTAGAATAACATGGAAAATATTCAACATATTTCTAAAATTCTCCCACTTGTTGACTACTTTCCATAGGTGCCAAAAATTGCCATTGTCAACTGTTAAGGGTAACCATGCCCAAGATCTTCTATACCTAGAAATTTTTTGAACAAGTACAACCTTTGTTAACAAATCAACAATTTTATTCTCTATATCAAATTTCTCCAATATCACCTAGTTCTCTTCAACCATCTCTCTCACAAAATGGTACTTGATATCAATATGTTTTGACTGATCATGAAAACCAATATTATTGGCCAAAAATATTGCACTTTGACTATCATTGTTAATTAGCATAGCCTTCTATTTAAGACCAACAGTTGAACATAACCTTTGTAGCCATATTGCTTCTTTATAGGTATGAGTTGTTGCAATGTACTCTACTTCTGTAATGGATAAAGCAACAACTAATTACTTTTATTCATCCAACTTACTACCCCTCAAAATAGCCTGAACACATAAGAACTTGTGTATCTTCTCTTGTCAAGATATCTAGCCTAGTTAGCATCCACAAACCCTTGTATATTTACAATATCATTACCTCCAAAATTTCCTCCATAACAGATAGCATAAATTGTAGTTCCATGCAAGTATCTAAATATCCTCTTCACAATAGTCCAATGTTCCTTTTATGGATTTGACATATATCTGCTAACTACTCCCACTACATGTGCAATATTAGGTCTAGTATAGACCATTGCATACATTAGGCTGCCCACAACACTAGCATAAATAACATGATGTATTTCTTCAATTTTCTTATCTATTTTAGGACATTGTTCAATAGATAAATTTTGACCAATCAGATATGGAGTACATACTAGTTTACGATCATGTATCTAAACTTATGTAGTATCAAATCAACATATTTCCTTTGATTTAACCACAACTTTCTATTTGCACGATCCCTTATTATTTTCATACCCAAAATAAATTTTGCAGCACCCAAATTCTTCATGTCAAACTCAGAAGATAACTGATATTTTAGTAACTTTATCATCTTCATGTCAAACTCAGAAGATAACTGATATTTTAGTAACTTTATCATCTCCTTACTGTTACAAATTAACAACATATCATCCACATACAATACAATAATAACAAAATTTTTACCTTCCTTTTTGAAATATACACATGGATCTGCTTTACTTTTTCCAAGCCCAAGTGTCAAGACAAACCTATCAAATTTTTGGTTCCACATCCTTGGAGACTGCTTCAACCCATAAAGAGACTTCTTTAGCTTGCATACCAGGTATTGTTCACCTTTTACCTTAAAGCATTCTAGTTATGATATATATATATATATATATATATATATATATATATATCTTCATCAAGTTAACCATGTAGAAAAGTTGTATTTATATCCATTCGTTCTATTTCAAAATCAAAAGCAGCAAAAATAGCCAACAAAAATATGATTGAAGTTAGTTTAGCCACAAGAGAAAATCTCACCAAATTCAATTCCCTCAACCTGATAAAATCCTTTTTCTACCAAGCGAGCCTTGTACTTCTCCAAATTTTCCTTCTACATTGTACTTCTTCTTGTATAACCACTTACAACCAATATATCTTTTGCTAGGAGGTAATTTCACCAAGTCCTATATCTTATTTTTATCTCAAGACTGCATTTCTTCTTCCATAGCCCTTTTCCAAGACTTATTCTCACTTTATTGAAATACCTCCTTTATAGTCTTGGGTTCTTCATAAATAAGTGATAAATTAAATGCAGAATAAAAATTTTAATGACTCTACTTATCTAGAAGTCTTCTCTCTTGATCTGATCTCCTAAAAATTGGAGTTCTAGGTTCTGCATCTTCAACTTCCTCCTCACCTTCTTCCTTTGAATATTCCTCTTCAAAATCTCTCTATAATTTAGGTTTTACCATAGGTTCTTCCTCCTATTCTAATTTTACCTATATTTCTGGTTCTTTGCTTGATTGCATTTCTTGTTTTAAAACCCTTTTTGTTTCTCTAAATATCACATTACGATTGTAAAAAACCTTATGTGTTTTTGGGATCCACAACTTATATCCTTTAACACTAATACTATAACCCATAAATATGCACTTTTTAGATTTATAGTCTAGCTTAGTCCTTTTCTCTTTTGGGATATACATATAAGCATCACAACCATAAACCCTTAGATATCTGAGAGAGGGTTTCTTATCAATCCATACTTCTCGTGGAGTCTTATCCACCAAAGCTGAGGTAGGAGATCTATTGATGAGATAACAAGATGTTAACACAACTTCTATCCAAAATTTATTTTCTAACCCTGCACCACTTAGCATGCTTATAGCCTTATCCATAAATTCCCTATTCATTTGTTTTGCAATACCATTCTATTTTGGAGTATACGGAGTTGTTCTTTGCCTTCATATTCCACAGTCCTTGTAAAATTATTCAAATTCATTAGAGCAATACTCACCACCATTATCACTTCTCAAAACATTTATATTTTCTCTATCTAATTTTCTACAAGAGCCTTAAACTCTTTAAATTTATTAAAAATCTTAGATTTGTTCCGTAGAAAATATACCCAAGTATTTCTTAAGAAGTCATCTATAAATGTAACAAAATAGATAGATTTACCTAATGATGGTACTTTTGTAGGTCCAAACACATCACTGTGAAGTAGATGTAGAATTCCTTTAGACCTTGTAGCACTAAGAAAATTGACTCTAGTTTGTATCTTGAAAATATAGTGCTCATAAAAATTAAAATTTAATGGGAAATTAGAAAGTCCTTCAGCCATACCTTCTTTTTCAATGTTCAAAGTCCTTTCTCACAAATATGCCCCATGCATTGATGCCAAAACATTGTCTTCACTGTAGGAATACTCAGAGTCATTTCAACCTTATTATTTTGTTGTACAATTGAAGAGTTATTACAATTAATACTTATAGTGCTAGCCTCAAGTCTAAAAAAGTTCTTGTGCAAACTCCTCTTGCCAACAACCAAAATCCATGGACCATCTTGCAGTTATCCTTATTGAATACCATATTCACACCTACATCATTTATCTTACTCATAGATATCATATTCCTTGTAAAACCTAACATATGCAACACACCAGGAAGGGTTTTAAGTCTGCCATATTTTAGCATCAACTTGACTCTTCCTCGACCTATTATTTTATATATCGAATTGTCTTCCAGAAATACTTTAACTCCATCTATATTTTCATATCCACATAACCCCTCCCTATTAGGATTCATATGAAAAGAAGCACTTGAATCAATCAACCATGAGTCATCGCATTCACTTGAGCATGTTGTAGCTAAGAATAAGTCCCTTGAATCTTCATTTGTGGTCTTTGTTGTAGGCCAAAAATGGCCACATCCTTAGAAAAATTTGAAAATTTTATTCTAAGGCATGAAATATCTATTTCACTGAGGACATAGAGTATTTTGGAGTGTATATGCGATAAGAGTTATCCAATCTGATCAACACTTAGTGTTTTTCACCATAATGAGCTAAGTTTTAATTCTACTCGGTGCCTAGTGTATTTGGTAGCATATTCTAGGTGAGGCTCAATTTCGAAAAACTTTTGACCTTGGATGATGTTAGCATGATAAAAGGTGTTGAATGGTGATTGCTTTTTTTTGTGCGCTCCAATGACTAAGTGCTGATAAGTTCAATTCTGCTAAGTTACAAGACTAAGGTGGTGTAGAATAATGACATGAAGGTCGAAAGCATTGTAAAGGCTACTAAATGGTGATGAAGGCTATTTGCATTGCCTACAAAGCGAAATGGTGATTCCATAGTTAAATCAAGTTAGAGCTTATGTCAGCATATTTTTTGTGTGGATTATGATTTGCTTTATGTCTTAGAAGAGAGCAAGAAGAAGGCTAAGTAGCGTATTAATAGAAAACTTCATTCTGCTTACAACTCAGTATATTTTTTACCAAAATTTGATTCCACTGGCTGAAGCTACCCAAGCTGATGTCAGCATTTAAAAAGTGTGGAATGACATCTTGTTCCTTCTTTTCTAGTTGTAAAGCATTTTTGAAGGTTAAATCAGAGTCATACACAAATAAGATCAACGCCATAGATTTTTTTGACACTATTACAATGGATAAAGGTAAATTATTATCAAATAAGAGAATAGTCAATTCAAAGCCTAAAGATAAAGCATCTGAGAATTTTTCAAGAACAAGAATCAGAGCGGTTACAGACATATGGTGGAATGAGATTTTAAAGAATGCTAAATGGTCTAGATTGAGTTTCCAATGGCTTGAGGCTCAACTGCCATTACTGGAACAATAGGTTATAGAGTCAAGCTACCATGGTGGATTACTTCCAACAAATTTTCTAGACTCCACCAGTGAATGAGTTGATGCCAAAAAATCTCTCTACTAAGTTGTTAAAATTTTAATCTTTGTAATGTCTCCTTCAAATATTTCATTTTTAAACTATAAATAGAGGTCAAACCCTTAGTTTTTAGGATCATCTCTAGTGCATTTTCTTGCCCTACTATGTAAATACATTTTGCAAACTAATGGAAGGAGCATTACTCTAATTTTTGACTCAAGATGTGTTATCTTTGCTATCTTTTGATTAAGATATTCAAAGCTATGAGTTGAATTTTTTTAATACTATAACGGTTAGTTCATTCTTTTTTCACTAGATTACTAGTTGTGAAGGTAGTTGAAATTTGTTCATAGTTATATCTATGTTGATAGGAAGTTTATTTCTACTAAATATGATTATTGGTCTATTCTGCTAAATTGGATTATCAATATATTGGATATTGGAATTGCTTCTTGCAACACATATCTATTTATGCTTTAATGTATGAAGATTTTATGGTTTTGGGTGCTGCTAATCTTGAGTGATGGGACACTGGA
The DNA here is from genome assembly GCA_028583015.1 of Wollemia nobilis. NCBI lineage: Eukaryota > Viridiplantae > Streptophyta > Pinopsida > Araucariales > Araucariaceae > Wollemia > Wollemia nobilis. Next base: position 354,831 of record JAQPPZ010002047.1, on the reverse strand, counting down.
AATAGTTTATTTAAAATTTTCTATTGTAGATGCCTATGATGTTAGCCTATCCATCCACTGTTAATGCACATTTATCTAACCCTAAACCTTTTATAACCCTATTATTCAAACCCTTATTGTGCTTTAATTGAGTCAACATATTACTAAGTTGATAAGGAACTAGCCTACTCTAGAGGTTGGATTGAAATTATCTTTGGTCCATCCAATTTTGAGTGTTGAGCTGTCACTATCGGGAGCAAGCCTGGACAGAGAATTGGAATATAGATATTTGTAGTGTCAAGTAAAACTTGATGTTTATTCAGTACCCAATAATTTTTGGCGCACCCGATGGGACATGTTTACAAGAAACACTAAACCCCATCATATGATTTATTATTTTATCTCTACCAGAAGGAATCAAGATTTGGTTAATTGTCTTGACCATGCTATGTGGAGATTAGAAAATTCACCTAGAGAATCCTTGGTCTATTAACCCAAAAAAAACTGTTATCCCTGTAGACCATAGTTTTTCATGTATACCAGGTTATTCAAGAGGAATAACCCAAACTTATTTTTCTATTATGAGCTACCTTATAGAGGGTCTACTATTATAAGGAATTTAAATCAATATTTTTATTTATAAGAAAATCCTCCTAAGGAGAAACATACAGTTAACCCAATAGCACCTCCAATAGGATTTACACTTGGAAACATGGCATAAAATGCAGTCCCAAACTAGCCCTTGTAGAAGTATCCTAGATGGAACACAACTGGCCCCTTTATACTAGCCCACATGCATGACATTCCCCAAGTTGTGTCTAAGGCTATTCCCACCTATGATGGATCTTGTAAAACTTCATATGAGCACTGCTAAGATATTCTGAATCTAGTAGCAATACACAATATAAAAAATGAGGATGTTATTGTCAGAATCTTAGCCCTATCCTTTAGAGAAAATATTTTGCATTGGTTTAGGACTCTTGAAGACAATACCATAACATCATGGGTAGCATTGTATGATCCCTTTGTGTAGGAATTTAATGTGTCTATTTACCTTGTTTCCCTCCTTAATCCGTTCACATCTATGCAGAAACATCAGCAAGAAACTGTTTTAGATTTCAATTTAAGGTTCAACAGGACCTATAAGAGAATTCCTCCTGTAAATAGACCAATTGTAAGCCTTGATTACATGTATTATATCAAAGAATTTGGATCAGAGCTAGGCCTACAAACCCAACAATATGGGGTAGAAACTTTTCCACTGATTTATAATGCAGTTGTTCATGCAAAAAAAATTCTCATTAATGTTGGGAGACTACCTCCAAAATTTGTGTTGCCCTTCAATTTGGAAACCACTAATATCCAAAGTTAAACTTCTACTTCATCTTATATGGAACCTCCTTCTTTGTCATCCCAATTTCCATAGAGGAATCCCATTCCTTAGCCAAAAGTACCATCTACTACAATTCCTTTCCCTCCACTTCCTTCTCAGACTCCTTAAGAATCCTCTATCATCCTTGATATACATAATACTTTGAAAACTATTAGCAATGAGATGAATTCTATGGAGAAGAGAGAAATGGAAAGATATCAACAAAGGATATTTACTTATGTGAATAAAGATCAAAGACCTAGTCCCAACAATAGTATTAGGGTTAGAGTAAATATAGCATATGAAGAGCCTGAATGTTCTTTAGAAACAAGTCTAGTGAATGTATGGTGTTTAGTGTGCAATGATCATCATGACTCACAATCTTGTGTTATGTACCAACACCATGTACATGATGCTATGGATATAGTGGAAAAAAATCAAAAAGGAAGAGTGAATATTCTTTGGCAGCTAGATCAAATCATGATTGGAAAAAATATTGATGAGGATGGACCTATTGTTGTCATGACAAGGTCAAGCAAGAAAACACTACAAGTTGATCCACAGAAGATGGGTCAATTTTAGGTTCCCTCTCAAAAGAAGACTGATCCACATCCCCAAAGCAGTGATAATTTCTCCATTATTCAAGGCAAAGAAAATGAATTTAGTCTCCCCAAGATATTTGAGAAAGAAACTAAGGGAGACAGGATGAGATTCAAGAATGAATCTCAATAAAGGCTTAGGTTCCCTTCTATTACCAAAAGATAAATAATTGAAGCCACTCAATAGTATAAAAGAAAATATGGTGAGCCAAAAAGAATGCCTGAGAGACCTACTAACTACAAAATATGAATATAATATTATGGAGGAAATGATAAAGATACCATCCAAATCTAGTCTATATGATACCCTCTTCAAACCCGATTAAATAGACCTGCTAAAATCTTCCTTGAACAAATATCCGCAAGAAAAGTAGGCCACCACAATTCTTAACATACCCTCTAAATAAATAAATATCCCCTATTATTTTAAAGAATAAACCCCTCCTTTCTATATCTCTCTAAGGATGGAAGGTTGGGTGGTCCGCAATTGTATTATTGACTTAGTGGCATCTACTACAGACATGCCTAAAGTAGTTTGTGAGGAAATGGATATGGAATACACCAAATCCTACCTTGGAGTTCTAAAATTGTATGGGAAACCTATGAAGATAGTGGGAGTGATAAAATATGTTTTGAAGAGGCTACATAGAGCACCTGAGGTAACTATCGTACAAGAAATAGTAGTGGTGTATCTAGAGCCTTATTTTGGTTTATGTCTTTCAAGAGAGTTCACTACAAATTTGGGTGGATGCATGTATATGGACTATTCCAACATGGTTATTTATTTCAAAGGAAAGAGGCTAAGAATAACACCTTATAAGCCTATGTATTACCACATTGAAAACATTGAAGGGCGTATGTGCAATCTCACTTCTATAGAGGAATTTAAATTTTTGGATAACTTTGAGGAGTTGGAAATTGAATATGAACTGCATTTTAGAGAGGATTACAATAGATTGGGATAAGTATGGGCACATACAATATTTTTTAAGAACCATATTAGAAATTTCATGCTATTTCTAATAATTCTATGAGAGAAACAAAAACATGGACCATGCACTTTGATGGTGCTAGATGTAGAAATGGTGTCAGTGCTAGTTTTGGTGTGGTATTACAGTCCCAATCAAAAGGGACAAAGAGTTTTACCTATAGGCTAACATGGTCATGCACTAATAATGCCCAAGAATATGAGTCTATATGCCTTGGATTGATGTAGGCTAAAAGCATGATAATTAAGATCTTAAATATATATTGCGACTTTGAATTGATCGTAAATTAGGTAAGGGAAAGGTGCAGTAGTAAGCATAATTACCTGAAAGCATATAGAAATAGGGTATGGGATTTGATGGAATACTTTAATACCCTAAAAATAAATTTTATTCCCAGAGGAAAGAATACATTGGTAGATTCCTTAGTAGTAATGGGAGCTTACTTAAACCATTCTGCAAATATAGGAGTTAGGAAGGACAAAGGGATCACAATGATTTTTAGGCTTGCAGTGCCAGATAAGAAAATTTTTTTGGTATGTCTTTAAAAGTGATGAACAGATCATTGTTTTTTGGTGAGAGAAGCCTATTTATCCATTTCTCAAGAGGAAAATATATAGGATATTGATCAATAGGATGTCATTCAACTTAAGAACAATCACATACCTAGAGGTTTGGTTACTCTAGAGAGCCTGTTTGACAATGAAGACAAAAAAAATATTAGATCCATGGAAGTCAATGAGAAAATATATAAATAAGTTTAAATTAAAAAAGAAAAGAAGCTCAAGGTTGGAATTAAATGTTTCCCAGAAGAAGAGGAGGATATCAAAGCCTTATGCCAGAAGTACCAAGACATTGTAGCTTGGTCATATTAAGACCTCAAAGTGTATGACAAGAAGGTTATCCAATACACCATTGATCTAGAGCCGAATGTAAAACCATTCAGGCAGAAATATAAGCCTGCAAATCCTTAGATCAAATCCATAATGAGAGAAGATATTTTGAAGTTGCTAAAGGCTAAGATCATTTATCCAATACAATATTCAACCTAGGTAGCCAACTTAGTACCTATAAGGAAGAAGAATGGTGACATCTGTCTGTGTGTATATTTCAGAAATCTCAATCAAGCATCACTTAAGGACCACTACCCCCTCCTATAGATTGACCAAATATTGTAGATTATGGCATGGGTAGAAAGGTTCTTACTTCTAGATGGTTTCTCTGGATATAACCAAATTTGGGTGAAGAATGAAGATCAGTTTAAGAAAACATTCACCACAAAAATGGGAACCTTTGTATATCAAAGAATACCTTTTGGGCTATTTAATGTAGGGACCACATTCTAGAGAGCAATGAACTATTATTTTGGTAAACGGATTAACAAGTTTATTTTTATCTATTTAGATGACATGATTGTGTTTTCCCACAACAAGAAAGACCACTTGGCACACCTAGAATAAGTTTTCCAGAAGCGTAGAGAATTTGGCATCTCCCTCAATCCTGAGAAGTCATTTTTGTAGTTTATGAGGGAAATTTTCTAGGCCATGTCGTATCCAAATAAGGTATGGCCATTGATCTGGATAGAATCAAATCCATTCTTGCTCTTCCACTACCTATGAACAAGAAAGCCTTGTAGTCTTTCTTTGTTCAGATAAACTTTGTTAGGAAATTCATCTCTGACTTTGATCAGAAGGTGAATCATATATCTAAACTACTGAAGAAAGATATAAATTTTAAATGGACTAAAGTAAGAAACCAAGCCTTTGAAATCATCAAGCAGTCCATTGCTACAGCTTCAGTGCTAGTAAATCTAGATTTTAGCAAAGACTTCATTCTTTATGATTATGGAGTTGAGGAAAGTTATGCATCAGTTCTCCCCCAGAAGAATTATCAAGGAGAAGAGCACCCCATATTATTTCGGAGCCAAAATATTCATGAATATCAAGTTAAATATAATTTTATTGAGAAACAAGTATTTTTTGTAATGAAATCATTAAAAAATGTAGGTAGTACTTGGTTCAAAGCAAGACCCTGGTTTATGTGGTTCATCCAGAAGTAAGAAGCTTTATTATACAAGGAGAATTTGGAGATAAGAGAGCTAGTTGGATTATTAAAATCCAAGAATATAATATGGAAATCCATCCTACCAAGATGGTAAGAGGTAGAGCCCTATAATAATATCTGACTAAAGCACTAGTTTCAACATAATTGACATCTTGTTAGGCAACAATAAATGATCAAACTGAAGAATTATAGTAAGATGAATTAGACTGGATAGATTAGATGACTAAGTAATTTCAAACTAGGGTATGCCCTCCTGATTTAATGCATCATAGATAAGAAGATATAGACTTTAGGTATTGAAGTATGTATTACTGCCAGATGGTCTATATAAAAGAAACCTTGATGGTGTTCTCCTTAGGTGCTTAAAATATGATCAACAACAAAAGGTCATAGAGGAGTTCCATGGAGGACTATCCAGAGGGCACTTCTTAGGAAGAGTGATAAATTTAAATATTATCAGAGTAGGCTATTACTGGCCTACCATATTTGCAGATACCTTCAAAGTCACTATAACCTATGATAAATGCCAACAACATGTGGGAAGAACAAGTGTAGCACCCTAAAATTGGTGCAGTTAAACCATCAGTAAAAAGTAGAAATTTGAATTTTAACCCCAAAATTGCCTGTTAACCGCTTACCTCATTTTTTGTGCCATTTTTAGAGGTTTTTGTGACTTTTGGAAGATATTGTCATTGATCTAATGATATCATCCCAAATCGGATGAATTCATCTGGAACAGAATGTCAAGATGATTTCATCCTAAAATTGAATTTTCGTAATTAGTTTTTATTCCAACGACCTCTCCAACTTGGGAAGAAGCATGTCTGTGTGGTTGGAGATTCCCATGTTGAGGATATCCTATATTGGGATGATTCCAAACCTCCTAACCTCCCCCTAATCCTATATAAACTAGGATTTTCCCAGTTTATCCCCTGACTCCCTCCCTAATTCCCTACCTGGCTACTTGGCTGATTATTTCCCTATAATTTTAGTTTTTGCTATGATATCCCATAATTCACACTTGTGTTTTCAAGTTTTATTACAAGATTTTATTGTGTTTCATCCGAAGGTAGCTCGAATCGTCGCAAGCGATCCAACTACGATTTTAGATGATCCTGTCAAGATCGATTATGATCTTGTACGATTATAGATGATATGGTCTGCAATTCAGCTTGGGGGCAATCCGAGCCCTGAGTTTGCATTCTCTATCTCATTTTCCCTATTTATTGGTGCATTAGATTAATTTACTTCTATTTTGCATCTTGGAGTTCACATCATTTAGCATAATTGCATGATAAAATCCAAAATAAGTTTCCAAAATAGTGCATCTCATTTAATTTGATATCTAGATTTATAATTCAAACATCTATACTCTTATTTATATCATTTTACATCATTCTTGCAATTGTATTTTTGGTTCTTGGTGTCTATTTTCTTTATTACAGGTTTCTGATGAATTCGTCTGACAAATTCGTCAGGTTGCTGACGATCTAGGGTGATCTCAGATGATCTCCTATGATTTGGGATGATTCTATACAATTATAGATGATCCTGTCATATCTGAGATGATATTGACTCCTACAAGCTTCAGAATCTTCATCAGACATCAAAAATCACATTAGAATTCATTTATGTCTTCTGTCTTCGTATAAATCAGAATCTTCATATATAATAGCTTAGCTTCATTTTGGCCAACCTAGGAATCTGAATGATTGAACATAAAACGAACAAATCAAACCCATTCTCAACCTAGGCATGGAAACTGCCACTCAAAGTTTCCTGGTGAACCCCACCATCCATAAAAAATTCACCTTTATACCTCTCTCCCGAGAGGCACGACCTTCAAAGGGCCTCTCCATCCGACATAATGTTCCATCCTTTTCTCAGCCCCATTCCAGGTATGGATCCTTTAGCCTGAAGGTAAGGGTGCAAAAAATTTGGGCGATACATTTTGGTGAACCCGATGTGAAACTAAAGACAAATTTTGAAAACAATAAAAAAAAAAACACATTATTAAGAACATCTAGAATCATTAGAAAACTATTAAATTTGCATATCATACTTAGATGGTATATTATAATAGAAGATGAGTTGTCTCCATAAATGTTAAAAATCAATTAATGGCCATAGATATTACTTTTGTGCTTAGAGTACCTCAAACATATAGAGCCCAACCTTTGTGGGATGAACTTGATAGGAGATTGGGTATTATTGAATCTAGATCTGCAGAACTTAGGCAAATTAAGAGGTTTGTCCTAGATAGAATCTTGGATCCTAATCAGGTTACTTTCTATCATGAACTTTAGAGAGATTGCCATAGGTGGTTAGCCGATAAAATAGCACTTATGTCTTCTGAATTATACACCTTTGAGGAATACCTTGAGAAAACAGTTGAGTACATAAATTTCTATCTCATGTAGAGGATCAAGAAGTCGTTCTTACGGATAGAAAGATATGGAATAAAGTTCCTAGAGTTGTGTTGTATCGAGAGTATTTCCATGAAATTTATTTTTACATGCCAGAGTCTGAAATAGATCATATTACCATAGCACACTTTGTCAAGTTCTTGAAAAAAAACTTCCAATTTTAAGAGAAGCATTTCATGACTCCTAATGAACTTGACCCTATCAATGATATCCATAAACTATTCATAGAAAGCTAAGTGATTCTTTCTACTATTGTTTCTTACAACTAACATGTTGTTTGTTATTTTTATTCTTGCAAAATAATAATATAATAAAATCACACAAAAAAAAACAACAAAACATTTCCTTTTAAAGTATTATAGTAGGTATATAGTTAAAATATATACCTCTCAACCCTATTGCATATATATATATATATATATATATATATATATATATATAAGTATATATATTTTATAAAACCTAAGTTTAGCACAATGCCTAGACTTAGGAATGGAAAACAAACTAAATAAGATGAATATTGGTTAGGAAGACCATTAACTGACCAAAATGCCCCTCCTAAGGACCAATTTTAGGAAGAAGAAACCCTAGACCAGCAAGAAGAAGAGCTTGATGTAGGAAATTAACAAGAAGAAACTATTAGAGAGGAAGGATCCTCATCCCCTAAAATGTCTCCGGAAGGAGCTATCACTTTTGAGAACATGGAACAATTCTGGAAGTTCATTAACACTAATATCGATGTTTTTAATAGAGTGGCCCATATGTACAAGGATCAAATTAGTGACACTCAAGCAAATCTAGAAGAAGTATTTCAAACACACACTAATCCCTTGTCCTTTATTGAACAAGAGAGTGATCAAGTTGGACCATCCAATTTGGATATAGTAGCTATGATCCAGAGCATGCAATAGCAGCAGGTTACCCAACGATCTAAAGTACCTATTAACAATCCTAGAGTCATTCCCACACAAAAGAAACCATAATTTACTGCTCTATTTTGCCAAGCTCTTGATAAACATACCTCAAATCAACAAAAACCCAAAACAAAACCGAACACCAATTACCAACAATCTAAGGTACAACATAATACTATTACAAATCCCCTTCATAATACTCTTCCTACCAACACTTTGCATAATAGCAATTTAACATCTAATTCTTATGTCACACCATCATACACTCATAGATCACATACCTATGTGCCACCAAACTAATATGGTGGACAAACTAGCAATCTTGAAGCCGTGGTGAAATAGTTAGTTTCCTGCATGGACCAGATAGATCCTTACCATCCCTTGTACAATTATAGAGAGATGTGTAGTCAGCCCTTAGATACTATAGTCGTATCACAGCCATATCCTAAACATTTTCCTATGCTTGTTCTTACCATATATAAAGGAACCGAAGATCCCATAGAGCATCTTCATATGTTTAGGATAGCATGTCATGATATATCACATGATGACTTGTTATTACTAAAAATGTTCCCGAAAATCTTGGGAGGAATGGCATTAGAGTGGTATTATAAATTACCCACTAATTATTTGAGGAATTTTGAAGAAACTGCCAAGTATTTTGTTCATCAATTTAGTGCCTACATCGAAAGATATGTGACCATTAAAGATTTGTATAACTTAAAACAGGGCAAATATGAATGCTTTGCTGATTTCCTAGCTAGGTGGAGACAGTTGATAGGAAAATTGCACTTTGTGTTACCTTATAGGGAAATGTTGGACATCTTTAATAATAATTTGCAAGAGCAACTATCTTAAGAATTATCAACTACTACCTTGACCACCTTCGATCAGGCTATAGAATTAGCCTGAAGAGTGGAATATGCTCTCATTAGGAGAGGCCATCTTAAAAAGAGAGACTATGAGAAAACATCCAAAAATCAATATAAGAATGAACAAGTTGTGGGTGATGGAGTCACAGATAGCAGAAATACTTCTAATGTTAATGTTGCGAAGACAATAGAGAAGTTTGTATTGAAACCTCTTGATAGACCTCCTCGAGAATTTACTAGGTTAAATAAACCTTTATCAACTATTCTACCATAATTATTAGAATGAGGTTTGATTCAATTACCAAATATTCGGGAACCTGATCCAACTATACCCGGATACAGATCATATTTACACTATGACTTCCATAGAGGACCTGGACACACTACCAACTCTTGTAAAAGATTAAAACATAAAATATAGGACTTGATTGATAAAAATGAGATGGTGTAAGCATTTCAACCTAATCAAAATCCTCCTAATAATATTCAAAAGAACACCCCACAAAACCAAAATCAGAATGCCAATCAGTCATTGGACATCTTTCAACATCCCTTACCAAAATATAGTAAGGAGGTGGCTAATCAAGTTGAACATCATAATGTTCCTCCTCCTACCCGATATGTAGGAACTATTAGTGGGCATTTACCTATTCATGATCTGTAAATATTTGACACAAATTTATCCATGGTTATAACTAGGCCTCTATATAATACTCAGATACCTAATCTTAGTGATGCAGAATATGATACTAAGAGCGATATGGAAATCACATCAAATCAATCAAATAGTTCTAAAGATGAATAAGATATTATTCACCCTATCACAAGTTATATAGTTCTAGAAGAGCCATTTCCAAGAAGATTCACTACTAGACCATCATCTCATCGATTACTTTATAATGATCTAGCTATAAACACTAGACCAAGACCCATTCATCATCTGTAGAATAATATATGGGTACCATCGAAGCTGTTACTAGACAACAGGCTCAAAATTCTCAACAGGATCAAATTCAGAATGGTGGATCAGCTCCATTTGTTTTGAAGGTTCCTAATAAATGGAATCATACACCCAATGTTCAACCTAGACCTCCTTATAATATTAATGAACAATTATAAAATATTACAGCTAGAATTTCTCTCTTGGACATTTTAATATCTTCTCCTACACATAGAGATGAATTAATGCTCACATTAAATCAGATGATGGTACCACAAGACATTCAACCTAAATCCATGGCTGATACTATAATAACTCGTGAAGTTGATTGTATTGACTTTCGGGATAGAGACATACCGCAACATAGTTTACATAAATATAACCCCTTGTATATTACTGCCTTAATTGGAGATGTAGCAGTCAAACGAGTTTTGATTGATAATGGTTCATCTTTAAATATTTGCACTTTTGACTTCTACCAAAGATTTGGGTTTAGAAGTGATGAAATGAAAAGAACTGATATGATCATAAAAGCTTTCAATGACAAAACACAAGAAACGTGTGGATTTATTACCGTTCCATTGCAGGTTGGTCCAAGAACCTTGGATATGACTGTGTTTATTGTACATTGCCCTGCATCGTACAATATACTCTTGGGTCATCCTTGGATCAACGCGATGCGAGCTGTTCCATCAACTTTACATAAATGTGTTAAGTTTGAATTTAAGAATCAATTGGTTACCATTCATGGTGATCCAATATCCTTTGATATGTGTGCTTTGGCAGAACCTATTGGAGTTCAATTTTTCCCCACTCTATCATCCACACATCCTAATTCTCATTATCCATCTAAACATGTGAAACTCACACCCACAACATCATCTACTTCTTCTCCATCAGTTGCACCTCCACATATAGCTCAACCATCTTCTAAAAAAACCGCATTAGGACCTAAGAAATATCCTAATCCCACAACCAATGTCTCTTGTTCTACTCCTATAACTTCCATACCTGTAATAGACCCATCTATCAAAACCTCTACATCGTATACATCCACCAAACTCATATTTTCCACATCAAAAGATGTAGGGAATGTTCCTTCTACCTCTTATGCTCTTACTGACTATATCTTACCTAATCTATCTAAAATTCTTATATCAGAAGAAACCAATGCTTCTATGCAAGATTCCATTATTTTAAATAATTTGCCACCATCTCCTCATACCTTGGGCCTCCCACAGCCTATGGAAAGTATGACCACATCATAATGCCTTTATTTATAAGGGATATGACTAGTGTAGAATACCAAAAAACATCAAAACTCATTATGATGGATATGCTCGATGTTATTTTACTAATGAGTATGTTAAAGCCAAACCTATAATGCTTAAATTGGGATATAAAGGGAAAGGTTTGGGACCTTTCCAAAATGGTATGACAGAACCTTTTGAGGTAGAAGCATGGCCCGCCCGATGTGGTGTGGGCCTATTTTCTAGTAAGGATTAGCCATTCCCATTTTAGGATGATGACCATCTTATATGTTATCAAGATTATTTAGATGAACGTGATGCTTTGCATTTAACGAATAAGACATTCACATGTAATATGCTATTTATAGCTTATATTGAGATGATCGCTGAATTCGACGATGAGTTGGAGGGAGATATCTTTCACGATGTCTCCGTTGAGGAATTATTACATAATGGATTTTATTTTGATGGCTCTATACCTAGTATAGCCTAGCTTGAGGCCATGACTCCTCAAGACGAATTATCCAAGCTAACCTTGGAAGAATTACAAGAATTGGGCGTTTCATCCACCCCACCTAATTTTGAGAGAGATCTACACATGGAAGTAGAAAATATCATAAAAATTAACATTGGAATTGACGATAACCCTCACATAATCAACATTGGATCATAATTGAGTCAAGAAAAATAGGATAAATAAATTGCATTTCTTAAAGAATATGAAGATGTTTTTGCTTGGACATATGAAGATATGCCAGGTTTAGACCCTTCTGTAGCTATGCATCACCTAGTAGTGCATCCGAATGCTAAACCTGTTAAGCAGAAGCTTAGAAAAATGCATCCTAAAGTGGCCTTACTAGTCAAAGGGGAGTTAGAAAAACTCCTGAATGTTATTTTTATACAAGCCATTGATTATGCTGAATGGATCTTGAATGTAGTTCCAGTAACTAAGAAAGAAGCTACTAAGATTAGGGTTTGTACAGACTTTAGAGATATTAATGTTGCATGCCCTAAAGATGATTTTCCCCTTCCCAATATGGATCAGATCATTGATTTTACCACTGGGAGTGGAATGATATCCTTAATGTATGGATTTTTTGGTTATAATCAGATCAAGATAGCTCCTAAAGATCAAGCTAAACAACATTTATTACCCCTTAGGGGACTTTCTATTGGAAAGTGATGCCATTCGGTTTGAAGAATGCAGGTGCAACCTATCAACGAGCAATGACTTATATATTTCATGATATGATGCATGATATACTACATGATTATGTAGATGACATTATAGCTCGTTCTATTGAATAAGATGACCATTTAGATGACTTGAGAAAAGTATTTGATCGGTTAAGGGAATATATTATCCGATTAAATCTAGCCAAATGTATATTCGGAGTTAAGTCAGGTAAATTATTGGGGGTTATAGTTTCTTTACGTGGCATCAAAATTGACCCTATCAAGATTAAATCTATCACTAATATGCCCACACCTACCTAAATTACGGAGTCTACAAGGCAAGTTTCAAGCTATCTGTCGCTTCATCGATAAGCTGGCGAATAAAACTGGACCCTTTCTTAAGCTTCTTAAGAAGGATGTCTCTTTACATTGGGACAACGAATGTAAGGAAGCATTTGAACTCCTCAAAAAATATCTTCTTAACCCACCTGTACTTTCACCACCTAAACCTGATCGCTCATTTATCTTGTATATTTCTGCTTTAGATTTTGCTTTAGGAGCTATGTTAGCTCAACTTGATGATGAGAAAAGAGAGCGTGCTAGTTATTACATTAGCAGAACATTAATTGGTTATGAAATTCGCTACACAACATTAGAGAAGTTATGTCTAGCAGTCATATTTTCTACATAGAAACTACGCCATTATATGCTCAGTCAAAAAACATATGTTATTGCTAAATCTGATCCCTTGCGGTATCTCATGAGTCGACCTTATTTATCTGGTCACACAGCAAAGTGGGTTCTTTCTCTAAGCGATTTTGAACTCATGTTTATAGGACATAAGTCTGTTAAGGGTCAAATCATAGCAAATCAATTAGCTATTGCACCCTTAGAGTCCACCCATCCCCTCGTCATTGAGTTTCCTAACGAATGCCTTAACCTAGAGGTAGATCATTCAGAGCAATGGTCCCTATACTTTGACGAAGCCAATGCATGAGTAGGGCTGGTGTAGGTATTATTTTGATATCTCCATAGAAACATATCATACCTTTATCCTTTAAATTAATGTTTGCCTATACTAATAACATTGCTAAATATGAGGCTCTAATCCTTGGATTACGAGCTGCCCTGGCATTGAAAATTAAAAATCTATTAGTTTTTGATGATTCTCAACTTGTTATAAATCAAACTAATGATTTTTATCAGACCAGAGATGATAAATTGTGCCCATATAAAGCATATGTATTACAATTAATATATTTATTTGATCAAGTTACCTTGGAAGCTATTCCTAGATCTAACAATCGTGCGACTGACGCTATGGCCGCAACTGCATCTCTTTTACCCTTGGAGTTAGATGATGAATATGCTACCATAATTATTCATCGACTCTAGGAACCCGCTTCAACTAAATCATGCTTGGAACCTTTGGACGTGTTTCTAATCAACGAAACTATTCCTAAACTTTGGTACACTGACATCCTCAATTTTCTTCAAAATGGGACCTTCCCTGAAGGTTTTAATAGAAACTAGCATCGATTATTACGTTGACGAGCAAGTTGCTTCATAATAATTGGCAATACATTATATAGGAGATATTTTGAAGGTATCCTATTAAGATGTTTGAATCTAGAAGAGTCTAGGTCAGCTTTGAGTGAAGCCCACGATGGATCTTGTGGGGGACACTTTAGTGGTAGCACCATTGCCAAGAAGCTCCTTAGGATAGGATATTTTTGGCCTACCATGGAGAATGATGCACATGATTACGTGCACCATTGCAACAAGTTCTAGAAACACGCTGACCTTGTCCATGCGCCTACACAAGAACTGCAGGCTATTTCATCTCCTTGGCCCTTTTCAAAATGGGGCTTAGAAATCATCAAAAGAATCAATTCTGTGTCATTTGATGGACACAAATTCATCATAACCACCATCGAGTATTTTATGAAGTGGGTAGAAGCTATGCCCTTAGCTTCTAGCATTGGAACACAAGTTTCCAAGTTTATTCTTAATCAAATTATTTGTAGGTTTGAAATTCGTCCAAATATCATCTTGAATAATGGAACTTGTTTAAAAAACAAAGATGTAAAGAAACTATGTCAAAAATATAAAATTCAAAATCATTGGTCCACTCCCTATTATCCTCAAGGTAATGGCCAAGCAGAAGCATCTAATAAAACATTAATTATAATCCTCAAGAGACTAGTCAATAAATCTGGTCGTGATTGGCACATTCAATTATATCCTTCTTTGTGGGCTTATCAAACTAGCATTCGTACTCCCATGGGCACTTCACCTTTTGTTTTGGTTTATTGTGCTGAAGTTGTTTTTCCCTTTGAACTAGAAGTTCCTTCTTTGGCTCTGATACTTTAAGATACTGAAGTAGGAGATGAATATCATGCTGGAAGATTTAGTCAGCTGGAACTCCTAGATGAGAAGTGTGTTAATGCTTTGGATCATCTTCGTGCCTACTATAACAAGCTCAAATGAGCATATCTCAAGAAATTTCATAATAGATCCTTTGAGATCGGCGACCTCATCTTAAAATAAAATAAAAAAAATACTAATTCAACTAAAGACCTTAAATGCAAATTCAAGCCTAACTGGATTGGGCCATATATTATCACTGCTAAATTTGGATCGGGAGCATACAGATTAGCTACCTTATATGGTAAAGATCTTAAATAACCTATGAACATTATGCATCTTAAGCGCTATTATGCATAAATCTGGTAATTTTGTCAATGTATATATTATACATATTTTTAATTCATATAAAAATTTCAAAAATAGTAATATTATGTATTCTCTCAATTCATAAATTAAAATCAAAATAAAAAAAAATCAAAATCATCAAAATCCTCAAAAACATCTTCTATTTTGCACTGTCAATTCTTGAAGTATTGCAGTTATATTTTCAGTTATTTTGGATAAATTAGCATTTATCTGGAATCCCTCACTTTCACACTCACATGAATAAATATCTTGATCTTATTTGGTATGATTATTAATCTCTCTTATATCGAAGTTTACAGTTGAATTAAATAAAATTTTGAGCATAAAGAACTGATCTTGTTATTTACTTGAACCAAGTACACCTTTTCACATTAAAATGATTTCATTGCAAATTAAAAATGATGCTACACAGTAGAAGTTGTCTCTTGAGCAAAAATTTTCCCCTGCTATCCTATCATGCACATGGTCTAGAATATTTGAGAATTGACAAAAGGACAAGCTCACCCCTGCCCAGAATAAAAATCCCTTGCTCTACAGCCAATTCGAGCAAGTATCCCTAGTATAGGAAGAAAAATAAAAAGCAAAAGAAAATCAAGAAAAATCATGAGAAAAAGAGAAATTATTTAGAAGCATTATTTCATTATCATTTTGTACCATCTCAGCATTATCTCAGTGCCAAAAAAAAATACAAAATAGAAAAAGAAAAGAAAATAAAGAGCAAAAAGCAATAAATCCCCCCCTTTGAAAGAAGGAAGTGTGAAGCTTGAATCCCTAGAATTCTTAATTATTCAAAAAATGTGAGGTAAACCCCATAACAGGTGATTTGTGCCCAACTTGCTTGACATTGGGTAACTCCTAGCATGGTGATATGTCTGTCACATTAGTGACCTTCTTTTGTATAGACCTATGTCCACTTATGGATCAGCTAGCTCTTGATGACCTGAATTACATAGTAGTCTGGTATGGTTACATGCATATAAATCATGGTCAATGAACAATCATCTGGTTAATTCAAATTACTTGTATCAAATTATCTTGCTCAAAATCGGTAAATGAACATTACAATTGCACACACATTTGTGTTTGAGATATTTTGTATCATTATGATAGATCAAGATCAGCAATGAACTCACGTATGCACACGGGGTTCCTTATAAATCTAAATTTTGTCTTTGAGATAATTTAAAATATTTATTCAAATCTTCTGAAATAATTTGACTTTCTTACTTGAGAATATCTACTTAGCGTAAAATCGATTAAATACATTTTTTTCAAAAATCCAAAATTTTCTTGCAAAACATGTTCAAAAATCTAGCAATAAAGTCACATTTATATATTTTCAACTTTCACGACGATGGTATAGTTCCTAAACCTAAATTAGAATTTTATGCCTAGTGCAAGTCCTCATTTTTATATTTTTTGTTTATCTCAAAATCAAAAATCAACTATGCAATAAAACTATTATATCAATTTCTTCTTTGGATTTCGTGATGATGGTATAAGTATATACCTAAAATTCTATGCCTAGCGCAAACCATCATTCTAATTTTATTTCCCATTTATTTAATCTATAAAAGCATATGGCTTAAATCATTATGTTACACAATTGTGCTTTAAAAAGAATGAAAACTTTCCTATTTCATTTCATTATGTCAACATTCATTTTTTTTGCAACGATGGTATAATTCCTAGGGAATTGTTCAAATTTTTATCATACTTAGGAATTTTATGCCTAGCAAAAATCATATTTTTAATATTTCATGCATAATATTTTCATGGAAATCTGAAAACAAATAATCACTATCATCATTTTTCATTATCACAACACAAAGTCTTAAGAAAGTCTCTTAAGCACCCTTTTACTTTTAGCAATATTTCTCTCATACCGAGATTAGCTTGATGACCTAGCGAGCGGTGACTCCATGAAATGATCATGTAACAATAACAATGTCCTTTGAAATTATTGTTAGAAGACACTTTATTTTCATCAAAATACACCACAACAACCAGTTTTTTTACATCAGATTATTTCATTTAATTTTATAGCATGACATAAAATTATAATATTTTCAATGACATAATTACATGAATAGTCAATCAACAATTAAAATATTAAATCATCATTAAACATATGCACAAGTCATATCATAAAAATAACATCATATATATATCAAGAAGTATATACATCATATTAAAACAGATTGGTATGCCACAATCTATACCCTAGCATACTCAATCATCACAAAAATAGTCTATGTATAATGTGCATCTAGTCTCGAGAAGACCTTGAGCTCTCAGCCTCATCTCCTCTCCTGCCCTGAGGTGGAGGAGGTGGTCCCATAGAAGCTCATCCTATATCATGGGTCCTCAACATCGATCATGATGATGTCCTCGATAACCCCATCCTGATCAGCTTTGCAATACCGGTTGGCAACTGTATCCTCTGGCCCTCTAGAACCAATTGGTAGTACACTCCCTGATAGAATGTGGTCTGAGCAACTGAATGCACCAACTCCAAAATGCTCACCCCTCCACTCCGAGCCCTGAGTTATGTAGCCTTATCCTATAGAGTCTGCACCTAATGTCGTAAGTAGGCATTCTCCACCTGAAGAGCTACCATCTTGTTGCTCTCCCCCTCATCGATACCCTTGCCCTTATCGGGTGATGGTGGCCTATCCCTCTATTGAGGAGGGAGTCTTTCTCTCCTCTCCTCTCTCATCTCCTCCCTCCTCTATGGCTACTATTGTCTCTCCAAAGCCTATGGTACTCTCTGATATCTCTCTTGAGGAGGTCATCATTGATCCCTCCCTTTGTGACCCCTCGCTACATCGATGGTAGCCTAGTGCTACCTCTCCATCCGTTGCACTATAGCATGCATCGGACCCTATGCCCTCATCATCCGAGGAGGGTGGATGCCTACATACCAGGAATCATATCCATCTACTATCCCTGCATCATCCCCATCCACTAGCTAAATGGGGGCATCATCAGCATTCTAACTCCAGAACCGCTGCATGTCTAGAGCCCCACTCAATGTGGTACTATCCCATACAATTTAGGAGTACTCATAATCCCTAAGAGTAGGTATCCCCTACTGTAGACCGAACTACCTCAAAACTCAGTCATAGTGATGGAGCTCTACCTCTCCACACTCTTTCCTCAACCATATGACTCACCTGATGCGATCCAACTTCTGTCCATTCTCTACCTACCTTGGGTTCTCTCTCCATGGTCTCTAGGTGATCTAATCTGGGGTGAGGTCATCCAGCAACCTTCGACACATCGACAGATCTATCCACCACTATGACCCTCTCTAGAGCCACCAATAGAAAACCCAAGGTCTCTCCCGGTCAACTCCTATCAGTGGAGGCCCTACTGGCCTCCGCACCACAGTGTGCTCCCAACACCAAACTTGTAGAAGTGATTTTAGCACCAGAAATTGACCCCCTTTGTATACGACCCCATAAAGGATCCTATACAAGCGATATAGTACAAAGCTACCCCAAGCAAACCTGTATCCATGGTCTCTCATATCGTAGACCACATCTAAAAGTAGCCATGGTAATCTGCATCCACTCTGGTGGCATAGAAGAAGTACACCCACCACCCCTACCAAAACTAGGGTCAACCGAGATGCCCTAGGAATCCGCCTCAAAGCCTCAATGTTCACTCCGCCCTTCTCTAGGATGAAGCTTAGGTCCTCACACAATCTCATCATAGCATGGCCCTGATTTGCCGAAGGGGTCATGAATCGACCATGTATGGGGATCCTCAAGATCCTCCATACATCCTCTAGAGTGGGAGTCATATCCCCTGTTGGTAGTTAGAAGCAAGACAACTCCAAATACCATCTCTCTGCTAGGGTTGTCAGTAGCCCCATGTCTGTAGAAATTTGTGGCATCTCTACCACATGCTGTAGTCCTACATCTACTAATCTATCTCACTCAGCCTGATCGAGCGTGGCCAAATCATCTCTTAGACCTTCGTATTTCCACTCCTGACTCTTTAGCAATCCCCTCTATAAAATAAGCAATAAAACAATAAAAATCATTAGTACATAATCATTAAAAAATCAATTAAAATCAAATCATCCCATAAAAGTTGATATCACCCATTATTGGATGATATCGCACCAAATTTAGATAAAATCATCCTTAATAGGATGAAATCATCTTTTTTCTTCAATTTGGGGATCACCCCTTATTGGACGGGATCACCCCTATTTCATCGATTTTGTCCCTAGACGAAATCAGCAATATAGAGACGATTTCGTCGATGGCCTAAAAACGGCCGCGATGCCAAAAAAAAATTAATTAATTAAAATTCAAGTCAAAAATCAAGTAAATCAAGTTAAAAACATAGTAAACTAGGTTTAGATCCTTACCCGCAACCCGCATCAGATCTTTGTCGATCTATGTGCCGTTTCCACCATTTTGCCTGCAGAGCTCTAAAACAGTGAAAGTGAACAGTAAAAATGAATTAGGGTTTTACCCTAATTTTCTTATTTTTATTCAAAACAACATTTTTTTAAATTTTGCTTTTCCGTGCTTTTACCTCAAACGTTTGATTTGGGTAAAAACTCGGAGGGGGCACCATAGCAAACAGTCGTACGATTCGACCTAGAATCATCATCTAAAAAATGAAATAAAATTTTGCTTTCTCATAAAGCATGAAGAA
Source organism: Wollemia nobilis (assembly GCA_028583015.1). NCBI lineage: Eukaryota > Viridiplantae > Streptophyta > Pinopsida > Araucariales > Araucariaceae > Wollemia > Wollemia nobilis. The sequence goes on along the minus strand of JAQPPZ010002047.1, from coordinate 334,840 downwards.
CTCGTCTTTAATGCATTTTTTTCAAAAAATTCACTAAAGAGGGGGAAAAATGTAGCACCCTAAAATTGGCATAGTTAAACCATCAATAAAAAGTAGAAATTTGAATTTAACCCCTAAACCGCCTGTTAACCGCTTACCTTATTTGTTGCACCATTTTTAGAGGTTGTTGTGACCGTTGGAAAATATCATCGTCGATCTGACGATATCATCGTCGATCTGACAATATCATCCCAAATCGGACGAATTCATTTGGAACAGAACGTCCAGACGATTTTGTCCCAAAACCAAATTTTTACAATTAGCTTCTATTCCAATGACCTCTCCAACTTGGGCAAAAGCGTGTCTGCATGGTTGAAGATTCCCACATTGAGGATCTCCTAGATTGGGATGATCCCCAACCTCTTAACCTCCCCCTAATCCTATATAAACTAGGATTTTCCTAGTTTATCCCCCTGAATCCCTCCCTGACTCCCTACCTGGCTACCTGGCTGATTATTTCCTTGCAATTTTAGTTTTTGTTGTGATCTCCCATCATTTGCACTTGTGTTTTCAAGTTTTGTTGTAGGATTTTATTGTGTTTCATTCGAAGGTAGCTCAGATCGTCGCAAGCAATTCAAATATGATTTTAGATGATCTTGTCAAGATCGACGATGATCTTGTATGATTATAGATGATATGGTCTACAATTTAGCTTGGGGGCAATCAGAGCCCTGAGTTTGCATTCTCTATCTCATTTTCCCTATTTATTGGTGCATTAGATTAATTTACTTCTATTTTGCATCTTGGAGTTCACCTCATTTAGCATAATTGCATGATAAAATTCAAAATAAGTTTCCAAAATAGTACATCTCATTTAATTTGATATCTGAATTTATCATTCAAACATCTATACTCTTATTTCTATCATTTTTCATCATTCTTGCAATTGTATTTTTGGTTTTTGGTTTCTGTTTTCTTTATTGCAAGTTTCTGATGAATTCGTCAGGTCACTAAAGATCTAGAGTGATCTCAGATGATCTCCTATGATTTGGGATGATTCTGTACAATTATAGATGATCCTATCATTTCGGGATGATCTTGACTCCTACAAGCTTCAAAATATTCATCAGACATCAGAAATCAGGTGTACTCTTCTCCATTTTATATATTCTCTGTATTCAATCACATTAGGATTCATTTATGTCTTTTGTCTTCGTATAAATTAGAATATTCATATAGAATAACTTAGCTTCATTTTGGCCAACCTAGGGATCTGAATGATTGAACATAAAACAAATAAATCAAACCCATTCTCAACCTAGGCGTGAAAACTGCCACTCAAAGTTTCCTGGTGAACCCCACCATCCATAAAAAATTCACCTTTATACCCCTCCCTGATAGGCATGAACTTCAAAGGGCCTCTCTATCCGAGGTATTGTTCCATCCTTTTCTCACCCCCCTTTCGAGTACGGATCCTTTAGCCTGAAGGTAAGGGTGCAAAAAAATTGGGTGATACAACAAGGAATAAATAATTCCTCCTTAAGCCAATTCAAGTGGAAGAACCCTTTAAGTAATGGGGTTTTGGTTTCATAGGAGTTATCAATACACATTCCTCAGCTGATTACAAGTATAATTTAACTACTACATACTACCTAACCAGATGGGTAGAAGTTATTCCTACAAAGGAATTAGATCAAGAAGTGGTGATTAACTTTATGGAAAGATTGATTTCAAGGTTTGGTGTCTCAGAAGACTTGGTGAGTGATAATGTCCTAGAATTCATAGGAGCCAAATATATTGAGTTTAACAACAAGTATGACATTATCATAAATAATACTTCAAACTACTACCCCCAAGGAAACGGACTTGCAGAATCAATTAACAAGAATCTATTTAGGATTTTTAGGAGATTATTGGAGGGTAATAAAAGGAGTTGGCACCAATTACTGAAGCAAGCTCTGTGGGTAGACAAAATCACTATTAAAAATTCCATTAAAACCTCCACTTATGCCTTAGTTTATGGTAAGGAGGCAGTGTTACTTGTCTATTTGGAGATTACAACACTCAAGCTGATAAACACATAAGAAGAATTTGAAGAAAATCCAATGGAAATAAGGCTGACACACCTGCTACAATTAGAATAGAAGAGGACTCAGACATATGAGGATTTCCAAAAGTATTCGATTGACATCAAGGTATGGTTTGACAAGAAATCAAGGTTTAAGAAATTCTAGGTTAGATATTTACTCAGGTGGAATTTTGAAAGAGCTAAACCAGGACATCATCAAAATTTTAACTCCTAGGATGGCCCTTTCAAGATAGCAGAGGTTAAAGAGACTAATGTTTTCTAGATTGAAGATCTAGAGGTAAATATACAGCCAATTCCAATCAATGGTTTTCACATTAAACTCTATTTTGATTGAAATATAGCTCATTGTAACATATGTACATACTTTGTGTCATACTCTTTCTACATTTTATATTAAGTTTTGTTTTGATGAAATGTTGTAAAAAAAATAATATAAAAGAAAAAGGAAAAAAGTTGCAAAATAAGCTAAGTGTCGCCAAGGAAGCAACAAGTTTCCATTCCGCACTCAAATGTACTAAGAAAGTAGTAGAATGATGAGTGAGCTCCAATCCACACTCAAATGGACTAAAGAGCCAATGGAATACTGCATGCATCTATTCTATGCTTAAATATACTAAGGTGATAGTGGAATAATGAAGGTTTCTAATCCACCGGATTTCATGACTACTTTTGAGCAAAAAATGAATTCTACGTTGTGCCACTTCCTAAAAAGGAAAATATTTGTAAATTAATGCTCAAGTTTCCCATGCAACTCCAACATAATAGAAAAAATATGAGCAATATTGCGAGTGCATGGAAGGTGTTTGAATTCCATATAATCAAAAATCAGCATAACATCTCCAACCCATAAAAAGGAATGAGTTTAATTTGAAAAGTGTGCCAACTGGTAGTTTGCGTAGCGATCACATTAATGACGAAGGGTGTGCATGCATGGGGAATTAAAAGTGCTAAAAATATAGAATGCATTCATTTGACAAAGAGCAATGTTTACCAAGTAGAAAAAATAGAAGAATAGTCGAGAATTATCGACAAACTCCAAAGGAAAATTTTTAAAAATTGATTGCATAAATGGCCTCTAAAGACACCCAAGAAGCTAAAAGATCAGCGAAATAAGAAGTGGGTCATTACATCGACAAAGTGGAAGTCATGACCAACATTGAGCTAGTCCTCATAGAGAGAATGAAGCTCCGAAGGAACATCAGCAATAGATTCAAGAATGGAGCAGCTTTGTCACCCCAAGGTAGATGTGTCATTCTCTCGTCTTTTTATATCTGTGATTCATTTCATCCTTATCTGGAGTTGATAGTGGCCATAATCAAGTTTTATGACCTAAGGGAAAAAGAAGTAAATACTACTAGTGGTAAAACCCTATTTAGTATCACTATCGAGGCCTATCACAAAAAAATTTCCCTAGGAATAGAGCCACCTGTAAGGCCAAAAGAGTTCAAAATATCTGATCAAGCTGGATATTACTCTTTATAGAAGTGAGCTCACAATGGTGAACCTTTAAGAAAATGGATCTATAATAAATTCAAGGATATTAAACCCAAGAAAGGATTGCCCAAAACCCCATTTTCCATTGAGCGATTATCCACCAAAATATCTATTCCAAGTTAGCTTGTATGGAGGGTTTGGATTCAGATCGAATGGTGATAGATTAGCAAATAGCCACTGCATAATATATTTCCAATGAGAATGTATGAGGAAGGTGCAAAAAATAAGGGCATTAGGATTGTTTACTTTAACTGGATAGCTTTCCTTGCTCAAAGAATACATGAGCAATTAGTGAGAATGAAAAGGAGTTCTAACGCACCCTATTTTTGGTATTGCTTAAGTCTAATCTGAATATTCTTTGCTACTGTAAAGAGTATGATGCCCTGGATTCTAGTCAAGGAAAATAATGACTAGGGAGACCCTATTCATGTTTACTATTGGACTTATCATTTGAGGAGCACTAAGTCTGTGTATAAATTTAACTTGGATTTTTTAGGGCTAGCACTAAAGATAATGTACGGGGAATACCCTAGGTTACCACCATAAGCCAAGATATTGTTAAGAACCAAAGGTACCGAAGAAGGATATTGGTACATCCTCACAGAGGGCACAATCATTAGACTATATGGCTTCACTAGTAAGCCTTTTCTGCTACCCAATTTTGTTACAAATAAATTATTTGCCTTAGAATATTTGAGGTAAGAAGAATTTATAAATATGAACTATGGATTTTGGATAAAAAGGAAGTGTTCGTTGACCTACCATATATTTGATGATATAACCATTACGAAGAAGTGGTAAGGTGAACAAATTGACATATATCTTGATAGGCCTTTTACATTCCCCAAATATGGATATATGATTCGGATGATGTATTCTACAAGAGGAACATAGCCCTGAATGGAGAAAAGACCAATAAATTTGAGAAAAAATCCAAGCCTTATTTTGAATAGGGCAGAAATAATAAGGAAAATTCTCCTTTGGAGTGGAATTTTGCCAAGATGGAACAACTTACTCAATGGTTAGACTTCTATGAGTAGATTTTTGATTTTGATCCAGACAATAATAAATAACATTGGTTGTAGGAGTCTACCATCAAGGAGGTTGAGAACAAAACATATAATAAGGAAGAACATTAGTCACAAGAGTCTATCATCATAGATTTTGAAGGTAAAAAGAAATAGAATGAATCCAAAATAGAGGATTGGTGGAGGATGAGAGTTGAAATTGGTAAAGAGAAATCCAAGTTTGGATTGAAATTTTATAATGAAATTTTTCATAAATATGAAAATAATGTCACAACATGGAAAGTAAAAGACCTAAGAAATATAGTTCTAATATATAAGAAGCCACAAACAAGGTCAGATTACCCATCCCCACCATTGCAAGAAGAATCTCGAGAAGAAGGAGCTGATCCTCCATTAACTATTCCTAAAGTTCTGAAGACATTTCAGCCTTCAACTGAACAAATAGAGAATTTTCCAAAATGGGCACAGTTGATGAGTACGATGCACTATTCTAATGAGAGGGCTATTAACACATTAGTCATTCAAATATCAAGTAGGCCCAAGCACCTAACCCTGGGTGGAAACCCCCTATTACAAAGATAGATTGGAATGAGAAGGATGAGAATTTTGTGTTCACACCAGTAAGTTTCACCACTATAGCAACAGTGGAATTAAATCCTATTACAGAAGAGATATTGCAGGAAGAACTAGTACAGGAAGTGTTGTCTAGAGAAGACATAAAAAATGAGAAATCAATGGCCTTGCAAGTCTTTTAAAGAAAGGCCAAAAGGGTACCGAAAATATCTAAGAAAGATATTTCTAAGAAACAAAATTTGGATAAGGAGAAAATTATTAAGGAAACTCCTCTTGTAGTTGTAGAAGAATCTATGCAACAAACACAACAGTAGAGCACAAAGGCAGCTCCAGAAAACCCTACATCTATAGGAGAAGGTATGTTTTCTATCCTCTTTTCTCCTCTTCCTCCTTTAAATTCCCCAAATAAATATCCCTCCCCTTCTGATCAAGATATTATAACAAAGGTGCCTTCTCCCCCTCGTAGTTCATCACCTATTTCACCAGTCAATGTTGAAAGTCAAATCAACCCATATCCTCCAAGGTCATCTCAAATTCCTTATTCATCATCTCCCATAAATCCATATTTGCCATTGCAAACCCCCCCATCATCAGAAATTCAAGCCATTTCATCCACATCTGCTCACCTTTATTCTAGTTTTACTTCAGTTTCCATGAGTCTGCCAGTTGTAACAACAATAGTGTTTATAGATTCAACTATAGTCACTTCAACCTCTTCTTATTTAGCTACTGAGCCTACTATATCTTATCTTATATACTCTCTTCTCCTATGAGTTATCCTACACTATCAATTTTTCAAAAAGAGAAGGAAGCTACATAGAAGATCTAATATTTATGGGCATAAAAGTTGTCTAAACCTTAGAAGAGGATAGCCACCAAGATAAGCACTATGATTTTTTATCTTATCTCAAGGCAAAGAACATCAAGATAGTATTCCTCTTGTGAGTAAGCTCGAAACTGATATGACTTCTCAAGACTATCATCTAGAGGAACATACAAAGGATATTGAGTAGTTGCTGCTAGAAGATGAATTGGTCATGGCAAAAGCTCACTTGGACACTTTTTATGTCAAAACTGATATATACAAAGAAAATATGGACAAGTTGGAGAGAAAAATAGAAAATCTTCATAAGACCATCGATAATAAAAAACAAGTGGATAAGGCCCTAAAAAAGGAAAAAAATAACTGGCAGGGCAAAATTCAAGAGGCGAATAAGCTCAAGGAGCAAATGGAGGAACAAAATAAGAAAAATGAAGAACACGCCAAAGAGATACAGAGCTTGAAGCAACAACTTCAAATAAAAAATGCTAAGTCTTCAAGTTTCTCTAAAGCTGGGATAAATAAAGTGAGGAAATAATTGATCTCTAAAATTTTGGAAAAATGCTCAAAGCTACAGCCCATTATTGATTACATGGATGATGCTAGTTATCTACTCCAGAATATTCAAGAAGACTTGGATAGTTTCACTAATGAAATTTAACCTACGGTGGTTCTAGTTGAGTAGATTTATAAGTTGGTAGATAGTAGGCTCAGTGATACTACTAAACCTATTTCTAATAAATAATGGAATGCTATCGGGTTGGCTGCCAAAGTTGTAGTAAAGAAGCATAAAGCCCTCCAAAAGGCTTGGATGTTGTTTGAAAAAGTTAAAAATATGATCAGGGATGTAGTGGATATAAATAAGGAAATGATTCAAAATGGTTTTATAGGGCTATGGATGGAAGATAAAACCTTGTTATCAGTAGAATATAGTAAGAAGAGTATTATTGAGAGCCTTCAATATGAGTTTTATATTGATGCTCTGGAAGAGCCAATTGACCAGATTTAGGTTTCACAAATGATTATTGATTTTACCAGACTCAAAGATCTGATGGAGGTCTTGGTAAAAAAATGAAGTGCTGCAAATTATGAAGATACTGGTGAGCTAGAGTACATTCACAAGTAGCTCAAAGAAACTTCCAACCCCTCTAAAATAGTTTGGAAATAGGTCTTGCAAACTCTGAAGCTGATGGTCCAGTTGTTTGGAAAGGATGTTGAAGAGGAAAATAAAGAGCAAAGTTCACCTGAGGAGGAAGCTGAGCAAGAGAAAGAAGATAATGCTAAAAAAAGAGGCTCAACAAGAAGAGGAAGAACCAAAAAAGCTGCTACAGACCTTGAAGAGACACAAGCTTAGAAATTTTTTGTTTGTTCATTTTATAGTCATGCAGAAGTTTTGTATTTTGTTTGATTTGTTTTTACTCTGATATTTTTAGAAGGAAATAATAAAAGCATGAGGTCAGAGAGATACAAAGAACAATAGTTTTTTGTGAAGGTATTCATATCATTTTTTTTTAAAAGACTTTATAAGGATAGTTGTGTTTTTATTAAGCTTGGAAATAGTTCTTGAAGGAGTGGCAAAGATATTTTTACTTCCAGTATGATCTCCATGTGAATAGTTATACTCTTGGATGTTTCATGAAGTCTTTAGAGGGTAGTGATCATATGGAAATTATTCCTTGAAGCATTCTTTTGAAGATACACATTTTTGACTCTTAATAACCAATAGATAATACTTTGAGTTCAATGGCTTTGCAAGAAAATCCACCCGAGAGGTGCCAGAATGTAGGTCCAAAATGATCACATCCTTAGAAATATTTGAAAAAATTATTCTAAGGCATGAAATATCTATTCTACTGAGGACATAGAGTATTTTGGAGTGGATCCACGATAAGAGTTCTCCAATCCACTCAACACTTAGTGTTTTTCACCATAACGAGCTAAGTTATTATTCTACCCAGTGCCTAGTGTATTTGGCAATGGATTCTAGGTGAGGCCCAATTCTACAAAAAATTTGAGCTTGGATGACATTAGCATGATAAAAAATATAAAATGGTGATTGCATTTGTTTTATGTGCTCCAGTGACTAAGTGTCGACAAGTTCGATTTCTCTAAGTCCTAAGACTAAGGTGGTACGAAATGGTGACATGAAGGTTGAAAGCATTGTAAAGGTTGTGGAATGTCTACGAAGGCTATTTGCATTATTTACAAAGCATAATGATCGTTCCATAGTTAAATCAAGTTAGAGCTGATATCAACATATTTTTTGTGCGGATTGTGATTTACTTTATACCGTAGAAGAGAGAAAGAAGAAGGCTAAGTAGCAGATTGACAACAGACTTTATTCTGCTCACAACTCAATATATTTTTCATCAAAATTTCATTCCACTAGTTGAAGCTACCCAAGCTTAGATCAGCATTTAAAAAGTGTAGAATGACATATTATTCCTTCCTCGCCAGTTGTAGAGAATTTTTTGAAGGTTAAATCACATCTGTACACAAAGAAGATCAACAACATAGATATTTTTGACACTATTACAACGTATAAAGGCAGATTCTTTCCAGATCATAGAACAATCAATTCAAAGTGGGAAGACAAAGCGTTCGAGGGTTTTTGAAGAACAAGAACCAGGTTGGTTATAGATCTGTAGTGTAATTAGGTTTTAAAGAATGCTAAATGGTCCAGATCGAGTTTCCAATGACCTGAGGCCTAACTGCCATTAGTGGAATAGTAGATTATAGAGCTAAGCTGCCATGGTAGATTGCTTCCAATAGATTTCTTGAACTCCACTAGTGAATGAGTTAATGCCAACAAAGCTATCTAATAAGATATTAAAATTTTAATCTTTGTAATGTCTCCTTCAAATATTTCATTTTTAAACTATAAATAGAGGTTGCACCCTCAGTTTTTAGGGTCGGCTCTAATGCATTTGCTTGCCCTATTATGTAAATACATTTTGCAAATGAATGGAAGGAGTATTACTCTAATTTTTGACTTAAGACGTGTTATCTTTGCTATCTTTCGATTAAAAGGTTTGAATCTATGAATTGCATTTTTTCAATATTGTAATGATTAGTTCATTCTATTTTCATTGGATTACTAGTTGTGAAGGTAGTTGAAATCTATTCATAGTTAGATCTGTGTTGATAGGAATTTTATTTCTGCTAAATCTGATTATTGGTCTATTATGCTAAATTGGATTATCAGTATATTGGATATTGGAATTGCTTCTTGTAACAAATATCTTTATATGCTTTAATGTATGAATATTTCATGGTTTTGGGTGTTGCTAATCTTGAGTTATGGGACATTGGAAATATTTTGTTTGAAAGTTTTTATTGTAGATTCTTATGATGTTAGCCTATTCATCCATTTTTAATACACATTTCTTTAACCCTAAACCTTTTCTAAACCTATTATTCAAACCCCTTATTATGCTTTAATTGAGTCAACATCTTACTAAGTTGACAAGGAACCAGCCTACTCTGTAGGTTGGATTGAAATTATCTTTAGTCCATATAATGTTGAGTGTTGAGTTGTGACTATCGGTTGCAATCCTAGACAACAAATTGGAAGATAGACAGTTGTAGTGTTAAGTAAAACTTGATATCGATTCAATTTCCAACATTCATTTATGTATAAGTTCCTTCATTAGATGATCAATTATTATCAACCATTTTAGATCTGCAATCTCTTTTATAATCCCCTACTTTACCACAATTCCAAAATTTTCTCTTTTCTAGGGCAACATATTTACCCCTAGATTTAGATTTATTTTCTCCTAATTTATTTTTGATTCTTTCTTGATAATTACCTCTCACAACCAAGGCTTTCTTTTGATTATAATCCTCAAAATATTTTTGTCTCATCTCCTCAGACATCAAAGTTTTTATTAAATCCTCTACTTTCAATGTAGATGTAGTATTGGTGATAGCCATAACAAGGTTATCTAATGAATCAGGTAATGAACAAAGTAAAGTAATACACTTTTTCTCTTCATCCATTTTTACTTCTAAAGAGGTTAATTGACTTACCACAATGTTAAAAGTATTTAGATGTTCAACCACAAAGTCACCATTATTCATCCAAACTAAATACAACTTTTTGAGAAATATTTTATTTACTAGTAACTTTATCTGATTCAATGTTCCCAAATTTTCCCATAAAAAATTTATCATGGTATTTGTAGATACATTCAACAATACCAAATTAGATAAGCACAATCTGATAGAGCTCCTTGCCTTCCTATAAATTTTTAGCCAATCTTCATCTATCATCGATGTTGGTTTTATTCCCGAGATCACAATCCACTGATCTCTATCAACCAATAGATCCTCCATCTTGAGTTTCCACAACTCAAAATTTTATCCATTAAAATTTTCAATATCTATTCATGTGCTTCCTATATTTCTTCTTTTCTAGGATCCTTTCATGTACGACTCCCACACAAGAATTAATTTATCATAGGGTTGAAACCCTTACTCATCGAACAAAGCTAAAACCTAGCTCTGATACCAAATGAAGAGAAATAAAGTGCCCTGATAAACTAAATAAAAAAATCATTAATAATAGAATCAAAAGAAGAAGATCGTAGATTCACACAATACACAATATTTATCCTGTAAACCCTTAATCGAGAAAAAACCAGCACAGCATTATCTTATTATTGCATTAACTTGATCGTCTCCAATACAATAATACTTTTCTTCTATCTCTCCAAAACCTAATGCAAGTATGATATATATAATAAAGGCACATGCACAAATTTTTACAATATCATGGGCAAAAAAGCATGGGTTTAAATATAGTAACCCTAAAATGCCATATGGATCTAAAAATAACTTAAACCCTAAAAATTTGTCGGGGGTTGCCACCCTTGGACCCCTAATTTTTAGAGGGCTACCACACTTGAAACCCTATTCAAAGCGTGGCCTGACCCTAAACCTTGAAAAGTATAGGTACAGAGTGTCCAATACCTTTTAGTGTTAGCCCCACCAAAATAACATGGAAAATATTCAACATATTTCCAACAAAAGAAAAGGAAAACAAGGTTACATGTTACTTGAGTAGGAGAAGGCATATAGAATAATTAACCCAAAGTCATGTAGATGTGATGGACAAAGTCATGGAAATGCAGTTACAATATCAATAGTGAATTGAAATCTACGTTAAAATTAAGAGAAATCCTAAGGAAAATATGAATTTTAACATAAAAAAAAATGTTGTCATACACAAAACTAGTGATTTAAGGAGAATTATTATGCAATATGTGCATAGTTCTCCATTTTTTTCATCCAAGAGATGCAAAGTTAAGATAAAATATGAAAAATACCTTCTATTGGTTTGGAATGAAACAAGATATTAATAGTTTTATTACTATATGTTTGAAATACTAGAAGGTAAATGCAAAACATTAACACCCAATAGGAAATTACCCATATGATATACATACTCAGAAGTGGTAGGTTATATCGATGAATTTTATTGTGGGTTTACCTAAGACTAGGTACTAACATGATGCAATACTTGTGGTGGTAAACAAGTTGACTAAGGTTGCATTTTTTATATTAGGGAACATAAAGGATGATGTATTTATTGTGGTAAATATATTTTCAAAGGAAATATTTAGGTTACATGGTTTTCCTGAGGTGATTATATCAGACATATTTTAAATTTACAATACAATTATGGCATACTCTTCATTGTACAATGGTCATCAAAATGAATACCAGTTTTGCTTACCATCTAAAAATTGATGGGCAAACAATGAGGGTTAATAAATTTTTAGAATATATGCTTCACATATATTGCATGGACATATATATATGGTTGAATTTGCATATAATAATGGATACCATGCATCATTGGGAATGGCTCTATTTTTTTTTTGGTAATTATTTTAATATATTAACAGTGGGTTTTTATAGAGGATCCCAAAACCTTATGTACAAAATTAGCCAAATATCTAATGATGTATCATACCTCTTGGCTGTAAATATAAGTCTAATTGCAAGTAAAACAGACCTAAGACAAAAATCTTGTGTAAGGGGTACTTTGACATGCCAACCTCGAACCAATGCTAGGAATGGAAAAAAATAGCAAGACCGCCTTGCTGGAGAAGAAAGTTCTAATAGCCTATAGGGCACCAAATCTGGTGCATCTTAGAAACTTGGAAAAAAATAGCTTTGGAAATAGGACTATGCTTCACAAGACACTTGTGCCCACAATCACCCAAGGGATTGGACAAAATTGCCACGCTACCCTGATACTCCTCGGGAGGGGCCTTCTGAAGTCTGCGCGAGGAAAACCTCATGAAGGGATATCAGCTTTGGCCAATATTTCCACCTCAGATGGGAAGCGAGACTGCCACATGACTGGACACATGGTCGTGAGCCCTTCGTTGGCCATGTGGTTAGCCACACGATTGCCTTTTCTAAAGATATGATTAGATTTCCACCTGCCACATTGGGAAAGAAGCATTCTTGCCTCAAGAATGATGTTGTAGACTCTCTAGGATGGATTTTTGGCATCAAGGAGGTAATTGAAAATGTTTAGTGAATCACCCTCAATAATTAGAGGCCGAGGATCCTCAGAGAGAACCCGGATACCTTTTAGAGCACCACGGGCTTCGGCATAGTGATTCATCTGGAAACCCAGATCTTCATAGTAGGCTATCACAATATTCCCATCATGATCTCGAACAACACCCCCAGCACCAGTGGGCCCAGGATTACCCTTAGCCTCTCCGTCAAAGTTTAATTTAATCCACCCCACAGGGGGCTTGGTCCAAATAACACTTCTTCGATAGGGCCCTTTAACAACATCCGAATACGGCCAGAGATTCATATTTTTGAAAATCACTTCTTCGCTCAGAAGGTGGGGACGGGGACTGGGAACAACATTAGATTTCTTGATGGCATAGGATAAGGCCCTTTGAGTGACAGAAGGAGGCACTTTAGGGGTTCTACCAAAAATTTTGGCATTCCTTTCTAACCAAATTTGCCAAATGGAATGATGGAAGGAGGCCTCAAGGAGGAAGCAAAGTTTAGGATTCTTGAAAGAATTAGGCCATTGATGGAAAGCATCTCTGAGGGAGTGGGGAGAGAACCAGAGGATTTGGAAGGAGGATAGGACAATGCTGAGAACCGAGTGGGAAAAAGGGTAGTGTAGGAATAAATGATCCCTCATCTCACAATTCGCTAGACACATGTAACACCTATTGGGGAAGGCAAAACCTCTCTTGTGAAGGTTGTCAATGGTTAAGGCTTTGTTGTGAAAAGTGATCCATGTAAAGAAGTTGACTTTAGGGATGACCCCTTTCCTCCAGACAATTTTCCACCAGTAATCCAGGGCAGTCTTGCTGGTAAGAAACTCATAGGATGATCTAACAGAAAAAAGACCATCGTCTGTACCACTCCAGATGATTATGTCAGTCCTCCTGGTAGATGGAATCAAAACTGATTGGAGGATGTTTTCTAGAAAGGTAACCTCAATATTAAACCCTTCCATGACTGGAAGCTTCCATCGAGGAAAGTGGGTGCTCCAGTCAATGAAATTTTCCACCCTGAGTTGGGAGTTTGGATTGGTAAGCCCTCTCAGCCCAGCAAGGTACACCCTCGACCCAAGGGCTTCCTCAGATGCCCATCTATCCTTCCAAAAGAAAATTAGGTTGCCATCACCCAAGATCCAACAAGCTCCCAAGCTAATCAAACGCTGGGTTTGGAGCACAGATTTCCAAAAAGCTGACACAACGGGGGTGGTCTTAGCATCAAATAATGAATTGGAGCCAAGATAATTCTTTTTAACCAGCTTAACCCACTCCATCAGGTATAGAATCATCTAAGCATGCTTCATGATCAGAGCAAAATTCATAAGTCTTGATCTTCTCATCCCCAAGCCACCTTGGTCTATCCGTGAGCACACCTTATCCCAGGCAACAAGAGGGATTCTAGATTTCTCTTCATTTCCAGACCACAGAAAGGTCCTCTGAATCTTCTTGATTTTGGAATGAACAACTGGAAGCATGAACACTGACATAAAGTAGTTTGGGATCCCTTGAAGACAAGCTTTGGTAAGGGTGGCTTTCCTAGCTTACAACAGGAGTTTTCCCTTCTAGGTGCCAAGTTTCCTGTGAAGACACTCTAGGATCATGTTCCACATACCTCCACTGACACGACCATTCTAAGACAAAGGCAACCCCAGATAGGACGTAGGCAGGGAATCAATAGTGCATTCAAGAATTCTAGCAATCCATAGTTGCCTACATAGGGGAGTGTTAATAAAATAAATTTTGCTCTTGATGTAATTAACCTTTTGCCCGGTAGCTTGCTCATAACGAGAAAGGATCCGCTTGAGAGATTTAGCTTGGGCAATAGATGCCCCAGTGGATATGAGGGTGTCATCCACAAATTGCTAATGAGTGATAGGTTCAACTCTAGAAGTTGGTAGAATTCCAAAAATCTTGTTCTGACGACGAGCCTCTTTCATGGACCAGCTTAGAACCTTTGCTAGAAGAATGAAAAGGATAGGAGACAATGGGTCACCCTGTTTGAGGCCTTTGGCACTTTGGAAATACCCAGCAGGGGACCCGTTGACCAAGAAAAAAAAAAAGGGAGTGGATATACAACTATAGACAAGGTCAATCCAGTGAGGATGAAAACCAAACTTGAGGAGGACTGCACATAATAATCTCTGATCAACCCGGTCAAAGGTTTTGTTCATGTCAAGCTTAATAAAAAGAGCAACATTCTTGGAGTGGTAAGCAGAGTGAAGGGTTTCATGGATAGTGATGACACCATAAAGAATGTTTCTGACTTTAACAGTGCTTCCTTGACAAGGATCAATTAGGAGAGGGAGGACGGGTTTGAGTCTATTGGCTATAGACTTGGTGAGAATCTTGTAAAAAACATTACACAGGCTGATGGGCCGAAAGTCAAAGAAAATTTTGGTGGGAGACTTAGGGATGAGGGCAATAAAAGTGGAGTTGATTTTTAGGTGAATGGATCTGGAAGCTTGAATGACCCGAATAGCATTGCATACATCCGGACCCACAACATCCCACATGACTTGGAAGAAACAGGGGGGAAAACCATCGGGGCCAGGGGCCTTGTCTGGTTGCATGCAGAACAAAGCTTCTTTAATCTTGAATGAGGAAAAAGGTTCCAGAAGCTTTATGCTTACCTCATGGGGAACTTTAGTCAAAAAGTTGGCAAGCAAAGATTTCTGGACCTAAAAGTTGCTTTCATGAGAAGTGCCAAGCAAATCCTAAAAAAAGTCAATCGCTTCGCTCCTAATTTCCTCTATCTCCCTGGTAACACGCCCATCCTTGCAAGCCACTTATCTGATCTTGTTAACCCCTCTATACCTCATAGTAGATGCATGGAAGAACCTCGTGTTGGAGTCTCCATTCTTCAACCAAAGGTCACGAGATTTTTGGTGCCAGAAAATTTCCTCCCTAGCGAGAATAGAATGATAATCCACCAAAAGGCTCTGCTCTTCCTCCCTGAGACCCTCAGTGTAACCTTCGAGTTCCATCCTTTCCTCCAAAACCTTTAGGTTCTCCGAAATGGATTTTTTGGATTCAAAAATTTTATCGAAAACCTCTTTATTCCATATCTTAAGCTTCTCTTTGACCATTTTGAGCTTTAAAGCCACTCTTTTAGGAGCGCTTCCTTCCACCTTCAGTTGCCACCACGCTGAAACCAATACTTTGAAATCCTTGTAAGAAATCCACATGGATTTGAATCTGAAGGGGGTCTTAAAAATAGGCCCATCATCCACCTCCAAGAAAATAGGGTTATGGTCAGACCCAATCCTTAGTAGGGCCGAAAGGATAGCCCCACCAAGGATGGGAATGGCTTCTTGAGAAATGAAAAATCTATCGAGCTTAAATTTAATCAAGCTACTCCCAATACTTCTATTACTCCATGTGAAGGAAGCCCCTTTGAGTTTGATGTCAAGCAGGCCATTAGCAGAGACAAAATACCCTCCTTTTTTTTTTGAAGGATGAAGGGGACAATTGAAGTCACCCCCTAAGACCCAAGGAAAATTACTAAAATTCTCCCTCATCTGAGAGATAGCTTTCCACATTTTTGCTCTCTGTGGTAGAATTTGAAGCATAAAAGTTGGATAGAATCCAATAAAAATTGGTGGTTTTGGACTAGAACAACACATTGATGATTCTATTGGAGGTTGACAGTAGGCTACCCTCAAAACTTGTTGGATCCCATAGAACCATGAGCCCTCTCGCTATTCCCATAGTAGGGCTAGACAGACAATTTTCCTTGGCCCAAATGGCCTTCACAACTTTATCAGAGGAGATAGCATCAAGCTTGGTCTCTTGCAAAATAAGGATGGAAGGGTTAGTCCTCTTATGGAGATTAGCCACTAACCTTCGTTTGGATGCATCATTTAGTCCTCTCACATTCCATGAGAGGACTTTCATCTGGATAGTTTGAGGTTTTTCTTGCCTCCCCTTCCTTATTGGGGGGAGGTTTTGATGCATGTGCTTCATCCGTCTGAGCGTCAAAATCATCCAGAACCAGCAAATGTTGGGTTCCATTTGCAACATCTATTGCTATCTCTTTGTCTTGCCTATCTTTGTTAGGAGGACGGCCCTGCTTCCTCTCACTACCAAAATCCACACTTTGCTTTCAGCTCCTCATATTTTGGGGGCTAATATGATCGGACTGTTCACCCCTCCTACCTAGGAGGTAATATTCTAGCAGTGTCTGCGATTGGTTGAAATCGGGATGGCCCTGGTCTTGGAGTAGAGAATCATACTGAGTAATAATTTGGGATGGGGTCCGATCCTTCTCCTCCTATGATTCACTTTCCAGGTGGGTGTCTGCTCCTTACCGATTATCAACTCCAAAATGTATAGAGTCCTATTGGAGGGTGGGATTCTCTTCAAGCTGAGGGACATCGATGCGGTCCTTGGTGGGGCTAGGAGACTCATGGCCCTTTGTGTTTGGAATATTTGACTACTTCACCTAACCATCACCATGCTCCAGGGGGTTACAGGTTTCATGCTTCTGCTTACCCAACTTTTGAAGAGGACAATGGGACTGGAGGTGCCCTTGGGACCGACACTGGGGGCAAAAAGCTGGTCTATTTTCATAGACAATAGCTTGTTTATGAAGAATGGTACCTCCAGACCGGAGAGTGATGGAAGTCAGAAGTTTCACCTCCAGATCCGTCAAAATGCAAAAATAGGCTTGGACGAACCTTGTTCAACCTCGGGTGGGAGGGTCAATGGTGACCAACTCCCCAATGGAGCGTGCAATACCTCTTATAAAATTTTCATGCCATCCGAAGAGGTGAATACTTGAGAGCCTAACCCATATTGGGGCAATGTTTATGTTCTGTGTGTCAGGATTGAAATCCATGCCCCACTTCCTAAGAAACAAACTTCTACGGCCTAGGAACCATGGGCTGCTAGCCAGGATTTTACAGTAATCCTCCTTATTTTTTAGTCTAATAGCAAAAAAACCTCGGGATAGGGCCGCCAGCTCCATATGACCAGAGGTCCTCCATTTTCTTGCCGCCCACTTTCAGATGGTCTCCATGTCGGGATAGCCACCAATGAACTTACATATGAGGGTAAATTTCTCAAACTCCATGAAGCTTGAAAGGACTTCCACTGGGATGTTCAACTCGTCCCCAACCAAAAACAACTCCTTGGTATAAAACCATTTAGGGTTTTTTAAGCCACTGCCTGGGCATAAGACTTATGTGGCCCACCTCCCCCTTTTTTTGGTGGGTCCTTACCCCGACTGACATTGACATTAGCCCGATATCCTTCATTAGGCAAGGACGCCTCCATACCCCCAGACTCCTGGTGCCCTCTGACCGCTCCGTTGCACCCAAGGATCGAACCTTTGCCACTCCCGATCTCCTCAGAGGACTTCCCGCCCATCGTCATCTGAAAGGAAAGCAGTTTAGAGGTAATGAAAAGGAAGAATTTTTTTTGGGGAATGGCTCTATTTAAGGCCTTGTGTGGAAAAATATGTAAAACATCTCTATCGTGGGATAATATTGAAGACCAAGTGGTGATCAAACTAGACATTGTTAGAGAGATAAAGGAGTAGGTCAGTGTGATAAGATAAAGGATCAAGGAAGTAATCGATGATCAGAAGAGCTATGTTGATCTAAAAATATCACCAAGGGAATTATTTATGGGAGATAGTGTTTTCTTTAGGGTAAGACCTATGAAAAGTACCATAAAGTCAACTATGTTGGATCCTCATTTTATTGGGCCTTTTGAGATCATTGATAAGATTAGTCCATTAGCCTATAGGCTCGCCTTGCCATTCAACCTATCAAAGATCCATGATACTTTAAATATTCCTTGCTTAGGAAGTATGTTTTTTATCCTTCTCATGTTTGGAATGTTTCAAAATTGTAGATGGTAAATCCCTCAACCATTGAGGTATGACCAGTAAGGATTCTAGGATTTCATTATAAGAAATTGAGAAAATGAATCCCAAATCAATGTAAATTGGGAAGATGTTGAGGAAATAAGGAAGTAGTTCCCATATTTATTTGAATGAAATACATATACTTTATTTTTAGGATATACATGGGACTATGTTTAGTCCAAGGGGGAGTATGTAACGACCCTCCTCGAAAGAACTTGTTCTTGATACTTGAATTATGTATTAATGTGTAGATATCTAATGCATAATATTATTTTATGTTGCACTTTATGCTTTTATTATACTACTTTTAGAATATGGTACTATGCAACCCCGGGTAGCGTGCACCACAACCGATCTGACTTGCAATGTATTTATTATATCAAATTGAAAGGAATGAGCATACAAATGACACGTAAATAAGGAAAAAAAATACATATGCTTTTTATTGATATTTCCAATCCATAGTTACATATTCGTCCCTCTGAGGGATACCTAGTTTGTGATACAATAAGTTACAAGCGGGGAAGCATATGGTGGAATAAATCCCCTCACAAATGGGAGGTGCACTTTCGTAGGCTTCCCAATCCCACACATGAACTTTCTTGAGGGCTCACAGATGCCTCCTTCTCCTTATTTCATCAATGAGGGATCTCATGCTCTATATGTATTGATATGGTCCTATAAACCTGCAAATCTATGTACATGGAAACAACAAAGCATGCTTAGTAGTCTGGGTTGCCTCCTTGGATGAGGTTGTTAGTATCAAACCTAATAAGCAAGATAAATGAACATACTATTATTAAATACATTAAATCTAATGATATATGTTGACAAGTCTTAAAGAACAATAATGTAAATGCATATAATAAATCAAATCTATGCTAGAGATAACTACTAAAACTAAAAATGATCGAATCTAATGTTAGCACAAAGAAAACTAATGTCAAACCCTAGGTTGTGCCTGCAGGCCACTGTCCAAGATAACAACCATAAAATAGACCTTTCTCCTCGCACTCCAAGGGCTATAGCACCAGGTTCTCTGCTCAAATTGATTGTCAAGGGTTGTCAGATGTGTCAAGTACATATAATGGCAGTGAATAATAACAGATGTGAATATTGGGTGTGTAGTCTCTCCTCAGCCGAACAACACTTCATTGCTCCTCAAGGGATCATAGATGCGCTCTCAAATCTAATAGGGCTTCACTATATAAAAAATGAAAATTGTAGATCTATTGCTCTTTGTGGGAGAGTCCATATGTAGAATTCCATCCCTTCCAAATCTAGACCTTGGCTTCCTGGAGAAGCTTCAATCTAAATCTCATGTGACTGGCCATCCTTGCTGGGAAGCATCAATCACAAACTGGAATTGAAGGGGTAGTTAGGAGAAAATCAGAGAGTTCCTTACCAAAATCCACCCATAATTAATGTAAAGGTGCAGTTAGACTACATGATCTAAGCCTATTTTTATTGCTAGACTATGCATGGTGCTAGCCACTGTTAGGTCCAGTAGCTAGGTGTGATCGTTGTAGTCTTTAGTAGCGAGGTGTAGTGACTACTCTACTTGAGAGCGGCCATGCCTGGATGGGCTAGAAATGCCCTGATTGAGTGGTTAGGACCACTACTTGCTCTTGGAGAGATCCAAGAGGATTCATATGGTCTGTGAATGTGTCCATATGGGTAGTCTCCTAAACATGATATATTTTAGGTGTCTATAGATACCCATTTTTGGGATGTGTTATGGGAAAACATAACATAAAGCAAAAATAGACCACCTAGGGTCACATTGTAGGTTGGATGATGATCATTGATCTGATCAACATTGGATGTCCTAGTCATGTGGGAGGGCATGAATCCTAGAATTATTACTTCCTAAAAAATGGAAGGCTTAAATTTGTGGTAGTTTTCACTGCTCATTAGGTGATCGGGTAGCTTTAGTACTACTATAGGTCCGAAAGGAGGAGAGCTACAAACTTAACTATCATGTTTGTTTTTTTTTCCCAGCAAAGGATAAGATTATTATAGTTGTTGGCAATTATTCGTAATATGAGTGTAGTTTTGACATGATCGAGATGATCTTTTGTTGACTTTGATTATGATAATTGAAAATATTGACTACTCCCTCAAGTGACAAGTTGATGAGAAAATGACAACTAATAAAGCGATGAGTCGCTTCACCAAAGTGAATGATTTGGACCTATTTAGAGGGTTGCTCTGTTGTTATAGATTAGTTACCATTCAGGTTTGATGTCAACCTTGTTTGGTAATTGTACATCTCTATCCCATGGGGTGGTCCGGCCATAATGGCCTTCTACGGGAATCAAGGTGATAGAAATTCTATTATATCTTGTGTTGAATCACTATTTGCTATAGGATAAATGAGATGAATCCTCGCTCTCGTGGGGTGGTCTAGCCATCATGGCCTTCTTCGGTTTTGAAGTGAAGCATCTCAATTATACCCTAACTATTTTTCCCCAGGTGGCCTTATGGTAATTTGCTCATATTGCCAAATTGCATGGAGCGCTAGTCGTTGCAATCACCAAGTGTATAGGGAAAATAACTAAATACGAGGCTCAATTGGGATTTTTTTTGTTATTTGATTTTTAATTTTGGATTTTATGATGTTTTTGGATTTTGATATATGTAATTTTTTTGTATTTATGCTTATTTTGGTTGCCTTGGACCAATAGGTGTGCTTTATGGCCTATTTTGAGGTGCTCTATGGTGAGAAATTGAGTAAATTTCTCATTAATTATTGGCCACTATCAGGTATAGTGACCCCCAATTGGTGCTACATGATCACTATCAGGTCCAATGGATAGGCAATTTGGGTTGCTGATGCCAGCAGTGGATGAGGCTTAAATGGAAAATATAAATTTAAAAATTAGGGTTTTTGACCTCATTACTTCCAGCTGTCAGTTTGTGCTTGTGGAGATCTAAAGTATGATTATCTGATTATGACATAGAGTATTGCAAAATTTTATATTGAGTGGACATGATGGCCGAGTAGGGGAAGGCTTCGACCAACGAATGATCCAGAGCTACACGGGTACCTTTCTAAACCCTAACCCCCTCTTTTATTAATGTGGTAAAATAAACCTAACTAAACAATTTGGTAAAGGAACCTCATTATCCTTGTTGGAAATGAACTAAACCAGTAGATAGGACTAGTTTAGGGCTTTAGCAGATGGGTTTTCTTTTGTTTAGGATTTTTACAAATTTTTATGATTTTTGGACCCATGGGAAACACCATTTCCATGTCACCTGCTGGTCGTTGCCACTCAGAGTGGCTAGCTTGGCCTACGACTAGCCATTGTTGTTGTCAGTAGCCAGCTTGAACTCCAATGGTCAAATTTTTTATCATTGGAACTTGGTTGCTTCTAGCTTCAACGATCGCTTAGTGGCCACTCCTGGCACGAGCAGCCAGGTAGCCATAGGTTGATTACTCAAATTTTTGAATTTTAAAGAAATTTAATTGTTTTTTTTTTTAGATTTTGAAGTGTAATATTTAATTTTTTTGGATTCTTAGGTGCACTTAGCCATTTTTCTTAATTACTTAGGCTTATCTTCGATTATCTTGCACCATTTTTAGGATTTTTGCATTTATTATTGCTAGTGTATTTGAATTAGGTATTTATTTTGCACTCTTTAAATTTTATCTTAGAAAACTTTTAGGAAAACTACACTTCACTTTACCTCCAATGGAAATGTTAGACATATTCATTGGGAATTTACAAGAGCAATTATCCTATGAGTTAGCTACTACAACCATAACATCCTTTGACCAAGCTATAGATTTGGCTAGAAGGATAGAAGAAGCCCTGATCATAAGGGGATAATTCAAAAAGAAGGATGAAGACAAATCATATAAAAATCAATACAAAAATAAACATGTGGTAGGATATGGGGTTATGGATTGTAGACCTACTCCAAATATTAACACCACAAAAGCCACAAAGAAGTTTGTGTTAAAAGCACCTCAAAGACCTCCATTACGAAACTTCACAAGATTAAACCAACCATTGATAATGGTCTTACCACAATTGGTTTAAAGAGGTTTTATAAAATTTCCAAAAATACCACAACCTGATCCCTCTCAACCTTGGTATAGACCAGATCAACATTGTGATTTTCACCAAGTTGATGGACATCCAAAAAACACTTGTAAAAGATTAAAATATTTGGTGCAAGACTTAATTGATGATGTAAAATTGGAAGTGGAAAGTCCTCCACCAAATAAAAACCTTCCAACAGCAAATGAACAACAACAACAGGCAAAAAAATATTAATCAAAACTGAGATATATTTCAAAACCCTTAACCAAATTATGGTAAGGAAGTTGTAAATCAACTAGACTATAAGACTGTTCCTCATCCAACACATTATGTGGGAATGATTAGTGGTCACCTACCATCACAATATTTACAAACTCCCTTTGTGCCCACTCAATTTTTGTCACAATTGAGCCAATTCAAGGAAGGGTGATACAATTCTTATCCTTGAATCATATAGAAAGTGAAACTAAATCTAAGGTAGATATTAGTTCCTTGTATTCTAACAATTCAAAAGATGAATCAGGACCAATTCTACCCATCATAGATTTATTAAATCTGGATGAACCATTTCCAAGAATAATAAAAACCTAATCTTCTTCACAACAAATTTTTTCCATAGAAAAAACAACAAATGCTAGGTCATAATTGGTTCAAAATGACCATCCCACTTTCGATCAATCAAACAACATTGTGGCTACGATTGGAGCCATTACTAGAAAACGAGCCCAAAATCAAAATTCTCAACCGAAAGTACCCATAAATCAATCAAATAATGAGAACCAACAACCTTTTGTTCTTAAACCACATAATAAGGAAAATAATATAATTCGACCTCAAAAAAAGATTCTTTTGATATTAATGAACAACTAGCTAATACAATAGCTAGAATTTCCCTCTTAGATCTTCTTAGAAATTCATCAATTCATAGAGAAGAGTTAATAAACACCTTGAGTCAAATTATTGTACCTCAAGACATAGAACCAATTGTTGTTGTGAATGTTGTAGCTTCTAATGGAGTTGATTACATTGACTTTCACGACAAAGATATACCTCTGCATAGTATGCATAGGGATAATATCTTATACATAAAAATATTAATTGGAGATGTAGATGTTAAGAGAGTGTTAATCGACAATGGCTCATATTTAAATATTTGTACCTATAACTTTTTCAAAAAAATGTTTGGGTTCAAAAACAAAGATTTACGAAGAACATAAATGATTATAAAAGCTTTTAATGATGATACTCAAGAATCTTGTGGTGTGTTTTCTATCCCATTACAAGTTGGCCCTAGTTTATTGGACACATATATCTTTGTTGTATCTTGTCTTGCATCATACAACATCCTTCTAGGATGCCCTTGGATTAATGTAATGAGGGTAGTTCCCTCTACACTACATAAATGTGTCAAATTCAAATTTAAAAACCAATTGGTTACCATCCATGGATATTATAGACCCTTTGACATGTGAGCAATGGAGGAACCTATTGATGTTCCATTTTTTCCAATATTATCATCATCAATACCTATTCCTTCTAAATATTTTTCCCCAAAAATTGAACCTTTACCTACTTCTGACACAACTATACCATCTAAAACTAATAATACTTCTACCTCGTATCCCCTCATAGATGAAACTTAAAAAAATATATCTACCATACTATAACCTATAGAATAGGTAAATTTTGTTGTACAAGACTCTATTGTTTTTTCCCAATTACCACCATCCCCGTGTATGACAGGTTTACCTCGCAAATAGGGAAATATATATCATGTTGAAAGTTGTACCTTTATTTTCATAGGATGTTCCCCCAATAAAATTAACATCAATAAAATGAGCTTTATGGTCGACAAGAATATTTTTGCTCAATGTTACTTTTCCAAAAAATATATAAAATCAAAACATATGTGTCATATGGGTTATAGAGGTAAAGGCTTAGGTCCTTTTGAAAATGGTATGAAAGAGTCATTCAAAGTTGATGAATGACCTACCTGATGTGGTATAGGCTATATTCCTACAAAATCTCAATCTTTATCTTTTGATGACAATGATCATCTAATCACCTATGATGAATATTTAGAAAATAAAAAATATTTGATAAATAATAAGAAGAGGAGGTAAACTTATTTGCCTTCAATATGATTTCAATAGTCCATCCAGAAATGATTACCACTCTGAAATAATGAATAGAAGGAGATGTATTTTTCAACACCTCCCTTGAATAATTCATGAGGAACGGTTTCTTCTTCGATGGGTCTATCCCATATATAGCCCATGTTCATACAGCAACCCCACAAGAAGAATTAGCCAAATTATCCCTAGAACTTTAGGAAATGGGTGTTTCACTCGCGCCTTATAACTTTGAAAGGGATTTAAATATTTTGGTAGAAGATATCTTGAAAATCAATATTGAAATATAAATTAACCCTCATATGGTTAAAATTGGAGCTACTTTACATAAAGAAGAAAAAATTAAATATACAGAACTACTTATGGAATACCCTGATATCTTTACATGGACATATGCAGTTATGTCTGGCTTAGATCCTTCTGTTGTCATGCACCACTTAGTGGTGCACCCTGATGCTAAAAAGGTGAAACAAAAACTTAGGAAAATGCATCCTAAAGTAGCCTTGTTAGTAAAATATGGGTTGCAAAATTTATTAGACATTGATTTCATTCAGGCCATTAATTACTTTGACTGGATATCCAATGTCATCCCAATAACCAAAAAAGAGGCTACTATATTATAGTATGTACTAATTTTAGGGACATCAATGTTGCATGTCCCAAAGATGATTTTCCCCTTCCTAATATGGATCAAATCATTGATTTCATAATAGTAAGTGAAATGTTATCCCTTATGGATGAATTTTCTAGATATAACCAAATTCGTATAACACCAGAAGATCAACCAAAAACTACTTTCATTACACCTTGGGGGAATTTTTGTTGGAAAGTAATGCCCTTTGGTCTAAAGAATGTAAAATCAAATTATCAACATTCTATGACCTACGTGTTCCATGATATGATGTATGATATATTACATGATTATGTAGATGACATCATAGCTTGATCCATCAAGGAAGAGGATCATATTCCTAACTTGCGATGAATCTTTAATAGACTTTATGAATATAAAGTCTGCCTAAATCTGGACAAATGTGTTTTTGGATTAAAATAAATAAAATTATTTGGATTTATTGTATATATACGAGGAATAGAGATAGATCATATTAAAATCAAGGCAATCATTAATATACCACCATAAAAAACTTTAACAGAACTTAGAAGCTTACAAGGTAAGCTCCAATCCATCCGTCATTTCATTGACAAACTAGAAAATAAATGTCAACCCTTTATTAAGATACTTAAGAAAGATACTTTTTTTTAAGTGGTATGAGGAATATCAAGAATCCTTTGAATCTCTTAAGATATATTTACTTACACCACCAGTACTCGTTCCTCCTAGGCCCAAGCATCCTTTTATCCTATACATTTCTACCTTATAACTTGCATTAGGAGCAATGCTAGCACAACATGACAAAGATAAGAAATAAAGAGCCATTTACTACATAAGTAGAACCTTAATAAGCTATGAGACTCATTACACACCTTTAGAAAATATTTTTTTAGTGTTTGTGTTTTCTACATAGAAATTGCGCCACTATATGCTTAGCCAAAAAACTTATGTCATCACAAAATTTTATCCATTGCGATACTTGATGAGTAAACCCTATTTATCAAGACGTGTATAGGTTCTTGCTTTAAGTGAGTTTAACCTAACTTTTATTGGGCAAAAATCCATTAAAAGGTAAGTCATAGCATATCCACTCACTGTTTCGCCCCTTGAATGTACTCATCCATTGACAATAGAATTTCCTTATGAATGCCTTAATCTAGAAGGTGATTCTTTAATATCATGATATTTATTTTTTGATGGATCCTATTGTATGAGTGGCACAGGTGCAGGTATCATATTGGTATCTTTACAAAAGCAACTTATCCCATTGTACTTTAAACTCCAATTCACCTACACAAATAACATAATAAAGAATGAAGCTTTTATCCTTGGGTTACGACAACTTTAGCGTTAGCTATTAAAATTTTATCAATTTTTGGAGACTCACAACTCGTAGTGAATCAAATTAATGATATTTATCAAACCCAAGATTAGAAAATCAACCCTTATAAAGAGTATGTTTTAAAACTTCTCTTTATCTGAGAAAGTTACTATAGAGGCCATCCCTCATACTACTAATCGTTCTGTGAATGCTATGGTGATAGTTGCTTCCCTTATCCCTTTGGAGTTGAATGATGATCATGCTACTATCATTGTTCACCAAATTTGAGAACCTGCATAATTAAATTCATGTCTAGAACCCTTATACATATTCACAATTGAAGAAGCATACTCAAAACCATAGTATGGGGATATTTTAAATTTTCTCCAAAATGGGTCATACCTTGATGGCCTAGATAGGAATCAACGATGATCATTACGTAAGCAGGTTGCTCACTTCATAATAATTTGAAGTACCTTGTACAAAATATCTTTTGAAGGTATTCTCTTAAGATACCTCAATGGCAATGAGTCTAAAAAATAATTGAGGTCCATAATGGATCTTGAGGAGGCCATTTTAGTGGAGGTACCATAGCCCAAAAGCTCCTATGAATGGGATACTTTTGGTCCTCCATGGAAAATATGCCAATGAGTATGTGCATAGACATGAAAAATTTTAGAAGCACGTGAATATCATCCATGCTCCTGCACAAGAGCTACAAGCTATCTCTTCCCCTTGGCCTTTTTCAAAATGGAGCCTAGACATTATAGGGAAAATTATTCTAGTTTCATTAGATGGTCATAAATTCATCATAATAGCAACTAAATACTTTACAATATGGGTAGAAGCTATGCCATTAGCTTCTTGCACAAGAAACCAAGTCTCTAAATTCATATTTAATAAAATCATCTTTAGATTTGGGATTCCATCTATGCTTGTTTCATATAATGGAACCTGTTTAAAAAATAAATACATTCAAAAAATTTGTGCTAAATATAAAATCCAACATAGATGGTCTAGTCCTTATTATCCACAAGGAAATGGCCAAGCTGAAGCATCTCATAAAACTTTGATTAAAATCTTAAAAATATTGGTTAATAAATCAGGACAAGATTGACATACCCAATTATATCCTAGTTTATGGGCTTATCGAACTAGTATTTGAAATCCTATTGGTGCTTCACCTTTTGTCTTGGTATATGGTGTTGAAGTTGTATTTCCTTTTGAGATTGAAGTTACTTCTTTAGGTCTTTTACTTCAAGATGCCAAAGTAGGAGATGAATATCATGTTGGATGACTAAGAAAATTGGAATTACTAGATGAAAAGCGTATAAATGCCTTAGAGCACCTTCGCTCATATCAAGATAAACTCAAAATATCATATTATAAGAAAGTTCATACTTGATCTTTTGAGATTGGAGATCTAGTTCTTAAATAAAATTAGAAAATTACAAATTCTCAAACTAATTTAAAAGGAAAATTTCAACCAAATTGGCTAGGACCATATATCATCACTGCAAAATTTGGATCAGGTGCATATCGTTTGGCTAACTTAGATGGCAAAGACCTTAAGGAACCAATGAAAATCATGCATATTAAAATATACTATGCATAAAATCAATAAATCTCACCATTGTACATAGTTGTAAATACCTTGTATATAAATTTCTTGCATCTAATTCAATCATTTTATTTAAATCATCTTCAACTTAGTTGTGTTTATCTATGAATTTATTCCTATTAAATTATGATACAATTGCACAACATCATATGGTTACATCCAGTTATCATTCTACTTATATTAGACATATTTTATTAAAATTCATAGTTAATTTTGCTTTACTTCAAAAGAATTCAAAAATTATCCTGAACCACTCACCAAAATACACATTTTAATAAAATCGTGTTTCTTGATATTGATTGTAAATATCTCTTGGACCAAAAGCACTCTTGTTTTACTAAATAAATTTTGAAGTTTTGGGAACTGATATTGCCACTTTTTTGAACCAAATCACACCTACACATCTTAAAAAATGATTTTGCACAAAGAAAGATGATGATACATAGTAGTCTTAGCTTCTTAAACAAAATGTTTTCCTTGCTATCCTATTATGTGCATGGTCTAGAATATTGAGAATTGGAAAAAGGACAAGCTTACCCCTACCCAAATAGATCCCTTGCTCCTCTACAAAACAAGCAAGTATCCCTTGAAAAAAAAAAGAAGCAAAATGCTTTTTACTACAAAGAAATAAACCCCCTTGTTCAAAAACCAAAAATGAACAAGAATACCTACTCAAAGAAATCAAAAGAAAATAAGGGGCTAATGATATTGAATCCCTGGAATTTATTAGTTATTTGAACACCATGGGGTGATATTCATTACAGGTTGGGTGGCATCAATCCTACTTGGCAATGGCGGTATCCTTACATGTTGCGACATGTCTATCATATTAGTGAAATTATTTTGTATAGACAAATATCAACTTGTAGATTAGCTAGCTTTTGGTAGCTTGTATTAGATAGTAGTTAAGTCTAACTAAATGCATACAATCATGGTAAATGAATACATCTTTTGCACACATATTGGTTCTTAAAAGTTGGTTTGTATCATTACCTTACTCAAAATTGGTCAATGAACTTCATAAGAACACACATTTGATCCTTGAGAGATTTTGTATCATAATTAAGGCCAATATGGAAAATGAATACACAAATCACACACTAGGTTCTTGATAAATTTGAGTTCATCCTAGAAATGATGAAAATTCTCCTTGAAGGTTGAATAGCAAACGTCATTATTTCATCATGGATTTGTATAACTGTTAGCATATGCAATATGTCCTAAAAATAGTTAATATTACATTTTCATACCTATCACTTAGCATAAATGCTTCCATTTTATTATATTGCATGATTTCTTATCATTTACAAAACTTGCATTTGATCATACATAATCGCTATCTCATGTAGTTGCATATCAACTTTGCAATGATGGCATGATACAACCCTAATAAAATCTCTCTATCTACTACACACTAGGAATATTATACCTAGCACAAGTTCTCTACCCAAATTTTCATGCTTAGTCACTTTTATCATACTTCCTTTTAATATTAACTTAGAATTAATCTTAAAAATTATAAAACACTTTTCATAAAACTTATCACTTGTAAAAAACAAAATTTTAAAATTATTTTGTTGAACCCAACCTTGGTGATGTTAGAAATATATAAAAATATCATACAGGATCTTCTTAACGACCAATGTGAGGGGCAACCTCCATAGACGATCATATACAAGCATGCATCCTTGAGATATATTGTTAATTGATCAAAATCACAAGGGGGTCAGTTTCAAAATATTCTCTCCTCTATAAAAAAATTCAAAACACACTACTTATCATCAAAATATACAAATTTATTTTGACCACAACCCTTTGATGTTAAAAATATGGTAAAATATCATGCAGGATTCGCTTAAGGACCAATGCAAGGGGCATCCTCCATAGATGGTCATATACAAGCATAACATCCTTGAGATATATTGTTAGCTGATCAAAATCAATAGGGTTCATTTTAAAAATACTTTTCTCCTACAAAACAAATCCAATCACAAAACATTACAAAATTTCAATTTCATCAAATCATACCTTACTTTTTCCATATCTTGATTAAGCATGATAAAAAGCACATTAAAAAT
This sequence comes from Wollemia nobilis, assembly GCA_028583015.1. Lineage (NCBI taxonomy): Eukaryota > Viridiplantae > Streptophyta > Pinopsida > Araucariales > Araucariaceae > Wollemia > Wollemia nobilis. Next base: position 304,623 of record JAQPPZ010002047.1, on the reverse strand, counting down.
TAGAATGTGATTAAAAGCATGAATATGTATATCATCCAAAAACAAATCATATTTTACGTTACATATACACATCAAAATAAAAATATCATAAATAGAACAAAAAATTTCATATGTATATATATCTCATAGAAAACACATAAGAGTACAAAACATATTACTGGTATACCACAATGATAAAATATGCATCCTCAGTCACTAGGGGGTACACCATAAAATCCAACTTGGTACATCATCCCCTAGAACCCCTAGAAATTTGGGTATCATCACCTAAAGGCTATCTAGGTTGATGAAATTGAGGAACCCCAGACACTGAAACTGATCTAGAGAGACTCAAAATTGCTAACTCTAGGGGCAATGAAGCTCTCTAACCCTCAAGCACTACATGGAAATATAGAGTTTGATAAAAATTCATCCACTATGCCGCTAAGGTAGCCTTTTCTTATCCTACCATCAAGGTACCCTACAATGTTCTACTCCCTAAATACTGGCCTAAAGCCATGCTCCTCATATGATAAGATCAAGACTGTGTCATGTGTGATGAAATATGTCCCTACATCCAGGCCAACTGAGTCTAAGCTTGACCAAGGAGTGTATGTACCTGTGATAGTTGTCCCTCTAATGACTAGATATGACTCGTCTAAATGGTGATATAACTCTTCATATTGTTATTCTCTACCCATAGAGCAACTACCTCTCACATGCTTCTTGACTCTCATACCTTTGTAGCAATACCCTTTTCAAGAAAATCCTATCCTGGAGTAGTGTGGGTCTCCCACCATGGAGATAGCACAATCTACTCTGGTGGAGGTAGATCCTACTAAGAACCTCTCATCTACTATCACTGACCACTCTCTCCCTTAATCTAAAGAGTCCTTTCCTACCTAGAGGATCTCTATGGTAGTCCTCCTCTCATCTGAGGCCCCTCTATTCTCAGTGGCCTTTGTCCCTCCTACTTTTGAGTAAAGCATTTTTTGTATAACTCCTGGATAGCACGATGCACCTACCCAACTCTATCCATCACTTGAGTGATCCTCATAGGATAGATGCTGACATACCAAGAATAATACCCATCCATAGCTCCTGCATCATCTCCCTCTAATAGGGTGACCTCTGCATCATCATTTTTAGTCTTAAAAAATATATTGAGATCTGGTGCCTCACTAGTGGTCGTCAAATCTTGTACTACCCATGAATAGGTGAAATCCTAGACCTTAGGAATCACTTGAACCAAGCCAAATTGATAGAGCACTCGATCTACATGATGGAGCTCTATCTCTCCTTACTCCATACAGAGCCATCACACTCACCTCATACAAGATAGCTCTACTCTATCATCCTCCCATCCATGGTACCCTTGCCATGGTCTCCAATAAATCTATGGTGTGATCAAGTTATCAATCACCCGATTGGCCTCCTCTAGGCTACTCCTCCTCCCTCGACTAACTGAAGGACCCAACAAAATACCATAGGTCATCCATCCTCTATATCCTAAAGAGGAAAAACCAAACCTAATGTGCTACCATAACTAGACCTATAGAAATATCATCAATATCAAGTTGATGGATTTCTTGTACACAACCCAAAAAAATATCCTATATAATTAGCATAAAATGTAGGGCCCCCAGGTAAACCACATGTGGGTATCCCTCATATCTACTATCAACTCTACTAACCCCCATGAAAACTATCGACCACTCTGATGGCACACTAATAACCTTGTAATGGTCTATGCTAGCACCACTATCAGACCAGACACCCCATCTACTATAATGAGTCGCTCTATTCCAACTCCACTCTACTCTATCAAAAATTATGGATCTTTCGTCAATCACTGCATGGCTTGATATTAGTCCAAGGATTGGTACACAAATTTACCCCTAATAGGAACTCTAAGGATCCTCCACACATCCTCAAAATTAGGGGCCATCTCCCATGTAGGTAACCAGAATGTAGATGATCCCTGATATCATCACTCAACAAAAGTTGTAATTATAATGTAGTCTATGTCTATGTGTGGCATTTCAGCCACATGGTTAAGTCCCACCACTATCAAAGTGTTTATCTCAGCTACATCAAGAGCTCGAACATGATACTTAACCCTTATGTGTCACCAATCATGACCCTTAAGTGATCCTTCCTGCAAAGTTAAAAATAAAAGCAAATTAATTATAACATTACAAAATATAAATCTAGTCCCAATTGATAAATTTAGACTAAAAGTATTAATTCATATCTAAAACATAAATTTGGACAATACAATAATCAATTCGTACATTTGAATTTGTAAATTTGGGCTTATTGTGAACAAAATTGAACATACAAATTCATCAAAAAGCATCTGAATTCATCAATTCAGATGCCTTTTCTAATGAATTCAAACAACCAAATTTTTCTAAATGACTCAAATTCATCCCTACAATCGTGCGATGGTAGACTACATCTAAAAATCTAAAAATTCCAAAAACTAACTAAAAAATTTCAAATAAGAAATGATAAGATTACTTACCCTCATGATCCCGCCCATTCCGTCACTTCTGACACAAAATTTTTCTACCTGATGCACCATGGTAGCCATTTTGTAGTTTTCTCCACAACTCAACTTTCTAGAAATCCAAGGTAAAAATAAATTAGGGTTTTTTTATCCTAATTTCTATTTTATTTATTTTTTACCCCCTTTTACCTTGAATTTCGAGTTTTGTAATAGATTTTAATTTTTTTTACAAAAATCGAAGGGTAAACCCTAGACAATAAATATAAAAAATAAAAATTGAATAAAATTTTAATCGTGCAGTATAACATCCATATTTTTGCTACATCTTTACTTAACGCATTTATTTTTTTAAATGTGTCAAAGAGGGGGCAAAATGTAGCCATCGCATTTTAACATACCTCAAAATTACCTTTGCCTAATAAAATGTGTTAATCACCCTAATAATTGTTAGACTTACAATGGCACTGAGAGGGGGGGGTGAATCGGTGTAGCTATTTAAAACTTAAAACTTTAACTCTTAAAGCCAAAACAATGAAAGCTTAAAACCAGAAACAGCAAGTACCACAAGAGAGCATCACATAACACAAGATGTAATGAGGTTCACCAGTTTTAGCTACTCCTCAAACTAGACTTCTTGGATTCCCATCCAAATCCAGCCATTGCAAAGCACCAACTTTACAATCAATTTACTAGCACCAACTGAAAGGAGCACCAACTCCTAATTTACCAACACCAACTGGAAGGAGCACCAACCCCTAATTCCAAGCACCAACTTGGATTTCTTTTTTAAATCTTGATTGACATAAAAATGCCTTGTGTTACAAGACCCTCACTGGTCTATCTTAACTCAAATCAATCTCATGGAAGCATAATGAGAATTGTTAGAGACTCAATATATTCTTTTTCTAACTCTCAATCTCAAATCCCTATCCACAAAGCATACACTCTTTTACAGCTCTCCCTACTACACATTTACAGCCCTTTCTTATGGCTTACACTTGCAGCTCTCATAGATCTATTCTTTTACAACATTCTTCTAGATTTTTAATAGCCTGTAGCACTATCCCTCTATATAGCAACACTCTTTCCTAACTGCTCTTATCTCTGCTATGATCTTTCTCATCTCGACTTCTTTTTTCTGTCTCTACCCATGCAGGTCTAAACCTAACGAATCACTTTTATCGCTTTATGGCTTACTATGCTCTGACAACCTTCTCTGTGCACTTATGGCTCTGAAAGCCTTATTTGTGCTCTGACAGCCTTAACTGCATATTTTTCAATTTTGAGCTTCCTCTTTTACTTCTGCACACAACTGCCCTTTAATATCAATATTTTCATCTTGAAACCCTAAGTCTTCTATAACTTCCATAAACCCGCATGCAGCCTATTCAATGCTACTCTTGTAAGTAACTTCTTTCTAACACACTATCCTTATACGCAACCTATTAATGGATTTGTCTCTTGTTTCAGACTGACAGTATAACCGCTACTTGATGGTTTCACTGTGACACATGCCTTGTAACTATCATTTTTTCTCAGCTTTTGCATGTTTACAGCAACCTATTATATTATATTACAGCCCATGCTTTCTGTGACTGCACTCACATTATAATAATATTTTCCTCTGGTGTATGTCAGATTCTGTCTACCACTGTAGATTCAGTCTACCTGACACTTTGTGGCATTTTTGTAACTGCAGTAATGACTTCAGTTTACTCTTACATAGTTTGGCTGCATGATTTCTCTCTGTAACTCTAACTGTAACTGTTCTTATTTTTGTTGCATGATTTTACTTTGTAATGGCCCCTGCAACTACAGTTCTGACACTAGTTAAATTTACTTTGGCTGGGTTATTCTTCTTCCATCATGCCAATGTGACCTGTCGTGAAATCATGACATTTTTTGCCCCTTTGAATTTTCTTGGTGTTTGACCATGAAAACAAGACATGTCATGAAATCATGACACTATCACCTTCCTGCTTCATTATTCGGCTTGCACCCATGAAAACACAACCTATCATGAAATCGTGACACTTTCGCTGCCTTGAACTCTTCTCTGTCGCTTGCCCACAAAAATGAAACATGTCACAAAATCGTGACACTTTTGCTTCTTTGCACTTTTCTCTGCTTGCACTAGCGAAACCATGACATGTCACGAAATCATGACATCTTTCTCTTCCGTACACTCTTCTCTGCAAGCACCAGTGAAAACATGACATGTCACGAAATCGTGACACTTCTCGCTGCCGTACATTCTTCTTCGCATGCCTCAGCGAAATCGAAACATGTCACAAAATTGTGACACTTTCGCTGCCTTGCACTTCCTCCTTGACTTTGTCATGAAATCGCGACGCTTCTACTTCCTTGCTCTTTCATTTTGCTTCTGTCGTGAAATTGCGACACTTCATCCTTCGAAGCCTTCCTCTCTACTACTGTCGCAAAAATGCGACATGTCATGAAATCGCAACATCTTTTCTCCTTAGCTCTTCTTTTCTCTTCAAGTCACAAAAATGCGACATGTCGTGATATCGCGACACTTTTTTGTCCGTACCATCCTTCTTGCAAATTGTCATGAAATCGTGACACTTTTCCTTGCAAGCTCTTTCTCTCAAACATGTCATGAAATCGCGACACATTTTTGTTCATACTGCCTCTCTTGCAGATTGTCACAAAATCATGACACTTTTCTTTGCAAGCTCCTTCTCCCCGAACATGTCATGAAATCACGACAGTTTTCTTTGCTTGCGCCTTCTCTCCAAACATGTCACGAAATCATGATAGTTTTCCCTGCATGCGCTTCTTCTTCGAACATGTCACGAAATCGCGATAGTTTTTCCACTTGCTTCCTTCTCTGCCAACATGTCGTGAAATCACAACAATTTTCTTTTCTTTCTTCTTACCATGTCACGAAATCGTGATAGTTTCTTTTCCAGCTTCTCAACATGTCGCAAAATCATGACATCTTTTTCTCTCTCCTCTTTCTCTTCGCTTTGGACCGCAAAAATGAAACATGTCGCGAAATCATGATAGTTTTGCCAGCATTTTCTCTCTCCTCCGATATGTCACGAAATCATGATAGTTTTGCCTACATTTTCTCTCTCCTTCGTTATGTCATGAAATCATGACAGCTTTGACAGTATTTTCTCTCTCCTCCGACATGTCGCGAAATTGTGATAGTTTTGCCTTCATTTTCTCTCTCCTCCATTATGTCACGAAATCGCGATAGCTTTGACAGCATTTTCTCTCTCTTCGAGATGTCACAAAATCACGATAGAAAACATGTCGCGATATCGCGACAATTTTCTTACTTGTCTTTTTTTTTGAGCTTTTGCATCTGGGCCACTTCTATCTTCTTGGAAATTCACTGTATATGCTCTGACTGCTCTGAAATCTTGTTCACTTCATCAACCGATCCATCTAATGACCTCTGCACTCTTGTCCATTGCATCAATCGATCCTCTGTCTATGTTGACAATAATGACAATACTTTGGTTGCACCTTGCTCATCAATCAACTCCTATCCATCACCTTACTCATCAATCAACTCCTATCCACTCCTATCCATTGCATCAATTGATCAACCTGACTGTGTTGACAACAATGACAATACTATGGTTTCACCTTGATCATTAATCTCCCCCTTTGGAATTGTTGGCAACACACGTAATTGCATGCAATTACCTATAAGTCTTCTCCCCATTTGAAAATAATACCAAAGGGCGGCTGCAAAAACTCCCCCTGAGTCCATTCACAGCATTCTTAGGCAAAAATTATTACAGTTAGCAAATAATCCTAAACATGAGCAATATGATAAACAGATGCATAATTTCTCCCCCTGAGAATTTGATCCCGATGGCTAGTCAACTCTTAGTTTATCCTTGGGAATATGTGACCACTTCATTTCACTATTTGACAACATCAAGATAAGCACAATAGGCATCAACAATATCAATAATGTGAGAAGCAACAATAACCAGTGAAGGACATCATCATTGTCAACTTTACCAAAATAACATGTGTAAGAACATGACTGGATCACTGTCTTCTATGCAACAACCCTCTGTTGCTTTGCAAACTCAAACTTGTCCACTGTTAGTGAAGGCATACAATAATCTTATATAGCCAAATTTTTGTTCTGCTATGCCAGCAGCATCTACATACATCTCCACCATGCATCTTGGATATTCTCAACAAGCTTGAACCCAATGACAGTTGTTTGTCTCTCTCTGCAGTGAGAATCCAGCAGACTACCTCAATCCACCCAGCCATAACCAATTTTCTTCTTCTCAATCAATTAGGGCTCTAACAACAATGCTTATAGACAAGGTTTAACCAATCATCATTCAACTCAAGATTATCCTTGAAGCATTCAACCAATCACTTCATGAAAAGGAAACTAGTAGACATCCTTTTCCTTCCAAAGGTATTTGAACAAGACAGCCACCAACATAAATCACCAATGCAAAGAATAACTTCCTCAAATCAATCTCAATGGAGTAAGCCCAAATCATGTATCAAGTAAAGCATTAAATTGATCAAAACAACCTTTATGAAAGCAACTCAACCATTCATCACCAGGCTAGAAATCATCTGGCTGCTCATTAAACACCTCTTCTACAATCTTCCCATTCAACATGTTGGTTTCACATCTATCAAAAAAATTGACAAGTGACTCACACTTGTACCAACTTTTGTCCAACACTTCAATTTTATTGCCAACTCTGTGCAAGCATCAAATACTGTACTACAGCATAACCTGATCTATGTTTTCTACAGTTACTGCAGGTCACACCTTACTTTCAACAGTGCAAATCAAGAGAAGAAATTTTGTCAAACATTTTACAGCCAACCATAGTGCCCCTTGCTCAACCTCAACTTCTTAACCTTGGATTGATATTTTATTAGCAGTTAAAACGAACTGTCTATGAATTAAATAATATTTACCAAGGCGACATGAAAGATCTAACAATATTTACCTCAAAGTGTAAAACAAATACACGCTGCTCGAAACACATATATGTAGCTAGGGCAAACACGCATTCTTTCATTAAACCAAAAAAATATGAACTGTTATGATCCATAGCTATGAACAGTGGTAGAAGAATCATCATCAGAACAATAATGACATATCAAAAACTACCCATGGTGATAGCTCTCAATTTAATCACCACTCTTCACGGCACTTCCACAAACCACTACAAAAACTAAAAAACACACTTTAACTTCTATACGATAATTTCCTGACTACATTCCTTTCATCCTCAGATAACCGGCCAAATACATAGGAGCATTAAAATAACATTTTAAGATTGCTCCCCCTGAGGATGTGCCACCTGGAGCTGCTTAATGCAGTAGAGGAGTAATCTCCTTCTATCCAAGGAGACACGAATTCCTTTCTTCTGTCTTTCTCCAGACTTTCCTGAACTTGGGCTTGAGTTTTTCAACAACATCCCTATTTTGCTCCTATTCGTGAACTTGAACATTCTTCTTGTGCAGTTGTTTCTTGTGCATTCTTGATGGATGATTATTTTATTTTCTTTTATGCACATGATATGTTCCTTGTCTGTGTTGCATACTTTGCTTCTGATGAAATCTATTGTCTTGCCATAGATTAGATACAGAAGTGCTTGGACAGAACCTTGCTATGTGCCCTTGACCATTACATTTAAAACATTGCACATGTTTAATTCCTTGTCTATATTGCATCATGTGTGTATGATGAAATCTATGGTCTTGCCTTATATTGGATACAGAAGTGCTTGGACAAAACCTTGCTATGTGCCCATGGCCATTACATTTAAAACATTACATAGGGTGTTCACTCAGGAAAGCAGATGAGTTTTTATCAGCATAACTTTTTGATCTATTGTTCAGTCCACAATAAATTGCCTTGTGACCAAAGTGGTTGCATTTAGAACAATAGCCATTAAAAGCATTATTATTAAAAGAGTGAGAGTGAGAGAACCTCTTTTGCTGTGGTTGCTTTGCTATAGATTTTCTTTGATATTTTCTTCCTTTTGAGGATTCAGCTTCAGATTTTTCTTGCTTCAATCCTTCAACCGAAGACTTCTTCTTCTCTGCATATTTGGAGGATGAAGGTTGTTCAGCTTCATATCCAAGACCAAACTTAGCCATGGAGCTTCTTTGTTGATTTATCATTGTATCTAGCAACTTTGTGCTCTTCTCAAATTTGATATTTATATTGGCCTCTTTTAGTTGTTTCTTCAATGAAACAATCTCTTCTTCTTGTTGGCAGCATATAGTCTCTTTCTCATTGATTTGAGACCTGAGAATATCTTCAATCCTTTTTTACTATTCTACTTGCAGCTTTAGATCAACAATAACTTTGTTAGATTCCTCTTCACTTGTGCTGCATATATCATCTTTATCATCCAGGTGAGTCTTCAAGGCTTCTTCTAATTTCTTGGCCTTTTGAACTTGTAAGAAACGATCTTCAATCTCATCCCCATATTATTCTAACTTCTTGGACATTCTTTTGTTCTTTTTCCTTTCTATACTCAACTCTTCAAGAGCAAGATCAACTCACCTTCTAGATATACTTCACCCTCAAGGTTTTTACCACAAACTTTAGGATTCACTTCTTCTACCTTTTCTGGTTCAAATTTCTCTTCTACAAAAACTGAAACTGATTGGGATGCCTTTTTGGAGGAGGATCTATTCTTCTTAGCCATTGAGTACAAATCCAAGATCAACCCTGATTGATTTAGCCAAAAATGGGAACTTGGCTCTGATAACAATTGTTAGAATTACAATGGCTGAGAGGGGGGGTGAATCAGTGCAGCTATTTAAAACTTAAAAATTTAACTCTTAAAGCCAAAACAATGAAAGCTTAAAACCATAAACAAAAAGTACCACAAGAGAGCATCACATAACCTAAGATGTAACGAGGTTCACCAGTTTTGGCTACTCCTCAAACTAGACTTCTTGGATTCCCATCCAAATCCAGCCATTGCAAAGCACCAACTTTATAATCAATTTACCAACACCAATTAGAAGGAGCACCAACTCCTAATTTACCAGCACCAACTGGAAGGAGCACCAACCCCTGATTCCAAGCACCAACTTGGATTTCTTTTTTAAATCTTGATTGACATAAAAATGCCTTATGTGTTACAAGACCCTCATTGGTCTATCTTAACTCAAATCAATATCATGGAAGCATAATGAGAATTGTTAGAGACTCAATATATTCTTTTTCTAACTCTCAATCTCAACTTCCTATCCACAAAGCATACACTCTTTTACAGCTCTCCCTACTGCACACTTACAGCCCTTTCTTATGGCTTACACTTGCAGCTCTCACAGCTCTATTCTTTTAGAGCATTCTTCTAGCTTTTTAACAGCCTGCAGCACTATCCCTCTATACAGCAACACTCTTTCCTAACTGCTCTTATCTCTTCTATGCTCTTTCTCATCTCAGCTTCTTTTTTCTGTCTCTACCCACGTAGGTCTAAACCTAACAGATCACTTTTACCGCTTTATGGCTTACTGCGCTCTGATAGCCTTCTCTACGTGCTTACGGCTCTAACAGCCTTCTTTGTGCTTTGACAGCATTAACTGCATATTTTTCAATTATGAGCTTCCTCTTTTACTTTTGCACGCAACTGCCCTTTAATATCAATATTTTCATCTTGAAACCCTAAGTCTTCTATAACTTCCATAAACCTGCATGCAGCCTATTGAATGCTACTCTTGTAAGTAACTTCTTTCTGACACACTATCCTTATACGCAACCTATTAATGGATTTGTCTCTTATTCCAGACTAACAGTATAATCGCTGCTTGATGGTTTCACTACAACACGTGCCCTGTAACTATCGCTTTTTCTCAGCTTTTGCATGTTTTATAGCAACCTATTATATTCTATTACAGCCCATGCTTTCTGTGACTGCACTCACATTATAATAATATTTTCCTCTGGTGTATGTCATATTCTGTCTGTCACTATAGATTAGTCTACCTAACACTCTGTAGCATTTCTATAATTGTAGTAATGACTTCAGTTTACTCTTACACAGTTTGGCTACATGATTTCTCTTTGTAACTCTAACTGTAACTATTCTTATTTTTGTTGCATGATTTTAATTTGTAATGGCCCCTACAACTGCAGTTCTGAGACTAGTTAACTTTACTTTGGCTAGGTTCTTCTTCTTCCATCATGCCAATGCAACCTGTCATGAAATCACGACATTTTCTGCCTCTTTGAATTTTCTTGGCATTTGACCACAAAAATAAGACATGTCACAAAATCGTGACACTATCACCTTCCTACTTCATTATTCGGCTTGCACCCATGAAAAAACAACCTGTCACGAAATCGTGACACTTTCACTGCCTTAAACTCTTCTCTATCGCTTGCCCACAAAAATGGAACATGTCGTGAAATCGTGACACTTTCGCTTCTTTGCACTTTTCTCTACTTGCACTAGCGAAACCATGACATGTCACGAAATTGTGACATCTTTCTCTTTTGTACACTCTTCTCCGCAAGCACCAGCAAAAACATGACATGTCACGAAATCACGACACTTCTCGCTATCATACATTCTTCTTCGCATGCCTCAGCGAAATTTGAACATGTCACGAAATCATGACACTTTCGTTGCCTTGCACTTCCTCCTTGACTTTGTCATGAAATCGTGACACTTCTGCTTCCTTGCTCTTTCGTTTTGCTTCTGTCGCAAAATAGTGACACTTCATCCTTCATAGCCTTCCTCTCTGCTGCTATCGCGAAAATGCGACATGTCGTGAAATCCCGACATCTTTTCTCCTTAGCTCTTCTTTTCTCTTTAGGTCACAAAAATGTGACATGTCGTGATATCGCGACACTTTTTTGTCTGTACCATCCTTCTTGCAAATTGTCACAAAATCATGACACTTTTCCTTGCAAGCTCTTTCTCTCAAACATGTCACGAAATCGCGACACATTTTTATCTGTACTGCATTTCTTGCAGATTGTCGTAAAATCGTGACACTTTTCTTTGCAAGCTCCTTCTCCCTGAACATGTCATGAAATCGCAACAGTTTTCTTTACTTGTGCCTTCTCTCTAAACATGTCACAAAATCGTGACAGTTTTCCCTGCATGCGCTTCTTCTTCGAACATGTCACAAAATTGTGACAATTTTTCCACTTACTTCCTTCTCTGCCAGCATGTCGTGAAATCGCAACAGTTTTCTTTTCTTTCTTCTTACCATGTCACAGAATCGCGATAGTTTCTTTTCCAGCTTCTCAACGTGTCGCGAAATTGTGACATCTTTTTCTCTCTCCTCTTTCTCTTTGCTTTGGACCACGAAAATGAAACATGTCACGAAATCATGACATTTTTTCCAGCATTTTCTCTCTCCTTCGATATGTCACGAAATCACGACATTTTTGCCTACATTTTCTCTCTCCTCCGTTGTCACAAAATCACGACAGCTTTGACAACATTTTCTCTCTCCTCCGAGATGTCGTGAAATCGCGACCGTTTTGCCTTCATTTTCTCTCTCCTCCGTTATGTCGCAAAATCGTGATAGCTTTGACAGCATTTTCTCTCCCCTCCGAGATGTGAAATTGTGACAAAAAACATGTCGCGATATCGCAACAGTTTTCTTACTTGTCTTTTTCTTTGAGCTTTTGTATCTGGGCCACTTTTGTCTTCTTGGAAATTCACTGTACATGCTCTGACTACTCTGAAATATTGTTCACTTCATCAACCGATCCATCTAATGACCTCTGCACTCCTGTTCATTGCATCAATCGATCCTCTGTCTGTGTTGACAACAATGACATTACTTTGGCTGCATCTTGCTCATCAATCAACTCATGTCCATCACCTTGCTCATCAATCAACTCCTATTCACTCCTGTCCATGCATCAATTGATCAACCTGACTGTGTTGACAACAATGACAATACTATGGTTGCACCTTGATCATCAACAATTTAAAATTTACCCTTAAGTACCCCTACATTGGTTCTCATGCCAAAAAAATTGAAAATTAGCTTAATTTCCCCCTCTTCGATAAATTTAGAATATACCGATGAATTCGTACTCGTTTGAAAAAATCGGTTGACCCAAATTCATCCAAATTCCATGTGTGCCTAATTTAGGCACTTAGTATTTTGAACCTAATCTAGGTAAATTTAGATTCTCAATAAATTTGGGTGACTCGAATTTGTTCAAATCAAGACAAAACCCAATTTGGCTTAACAACCTGGGCTATTCTTGCCCACCTCCCTAATTCCTCTACCTGCATCAACCATTTAAACCTCCAGACCCCCCAAACAAACTAATGCTTATAATTTGCAGGAAATATTGATTAAAGAAGGAGATTTAGGAGCTTTTTTGTAGGTTGTAGGGAATATTCTAGTTGTTTGATCACTATTTCAAAAGCACACAAACATGGCGACACCAAAAACACACTCAGATCTGGTTTGCACTTAGCTACAATATGATTTTTTGTATTATTTGTACAAATTTGTGTCACCCAAATTATCATATGCATCCAATTTTAACCAATTTCTTTTGCATAACTAGTTATTGTATTATTTTGGATCACCCAAAATCATACGTTTATCGTACGAATTCATATATTTAGTGTACAAATTCATATGTAGCATACGAATTCATACATAGTGTATGAAATCATACTAGTTTTATATTGGGGGAAATATTGTCTATTTTATTTATATTTACATTATACTTCTTATATGCATTTTTTATTTCACTGCATATTACTGTTGTTACTATATTTACTGCATTTATTCTCTCATGTTTTGTATTATAATAATTTATCATTTATCTTCTTTATGGTTGGCTGAAAGAACTGAGGGGATTTGACTATCACAGATCATGATCTACTATGCCCTATGCAGATCTCCCATATTTAATTCTAAATTTTAGTGTTGTATTATGAAATTGTAGGTTTTAGATGAATTCATCTGACCCAAATTCATCAGGATGAATTCGGTCATACGAATTCATCCTGTAAGCATACGAATTCATCTTGTTGATCTAAATTCATCCAAAAGTAGACATACATATTAGGTAAGGATTTAAACTTGCTCTATTATATCTTAGATTTATATTTCTCTATCATATAGGCATTTGCATTTAATCCAAAAATAGAAAACATCAAAAAACATAGGTTTCATCACATTTTCCTTATTAGCCAAAAATACAAAACATATAACACAAAAATAAAAACATGTTAGAGTAGATCTTCATCACTTGTTGCTTTACAAAAACCATTGTATTTTAATTAGGCTTTATAATGTTTTCTAGCTAGATTTGTATACTTTGTTTTCATTTGAAATTGAAGTGCATATAGTTAAGTTAGTCACATTTTGACCAAACCATAGGCCTGTGTAATTAAAAGAATTCATCAAACACCCACTTTTCCTAAGGCATAGAAACCACCACAAAGTATTTCCTAGTGAACCCCATCCCATTATTTGACAAATACCAAAGAGAGAACAACTCATAGCGCTTCTTGTATGAGATGCAAATCCATAATTTTCCCTTCCCCTTTCAAGCATGGATCCATTAGCCTAGGAGAAAGGGGTGCAAAAATTTTGGGACTACACATTAGCACACTTAAGTGGAAATTATTTTTAATGACAATGTTTCACCACTTAATAGTGCTTTGAACCTTCACTCAAACTATGATTAGTTATTCACATAAATAATGTTGTATTTGAATGGAATTTTTAATTTTTATAGGAATAGTAATAACACATTCCTCCCTCGAACAATCTCCTGTATATTGGTTTCTTATATTTAGTAAATTACACTCTCATTCATAGAACAACATTTCTTTCTATTTGAGAAATGTTTGACTTCCACTTAAATGTCCTCTACTTTGGCTATAACCACACTCTATCTCCTCTAAAAATCCTATAATCCTACATACACAATTGTATTCCACAACATGTAAATCTAGAAATACAATGCATTCACATTCGATATCATGTATAAAATAGATTAGAGTAAAATATAATTACTTTATTATTTATGACCATCGGCTACACATATTTTAATTTTATATTTATACAGTCATCCCTGCTCTCAAACACATTTACACAGGACCTTTTATATGTTTCTCTCCCTTCATTCCTATCCTTCTTCTAGGATCACCATCCTTTTCTCTTATTCTTCTATGTGCATGTTGCTTCATCTTCCTATCCATTCTGCTTTTTATATGTAAGCTTAACAATCATCTAAATGGTTTTCCAAACTATTTCTAACAAAATATTTTATATAAATTAATATGTTGGATGCTATTCATCATATTCACCATGTAAGAGGAAATGTTTCTCAAGAACATTTATCAAAAATTGGAACTAATATGTCATACTTAGCAATATCAAAAGCATTTATCAATGTCATTGCTTTAGCTACCTGATTCTTCCACATGACTAGATACTCATAATATACTTTACCTCTTGTCCTCTTGGCCACTCTAAAATCTATTACCATCTATTTTTCATCTTGTTCCTTTTCGATAACTATGTTATCCATTCTTTTATCAAAAAATTGATTGTGATGCCTTCAGTACAACCTTTGGATTTTCTATAATAAGGATATAGATCTACTACATTAAAACTTGGTGAGATTTCTACTCCTTTAGGATTTTTATTTCATAGGCTTTTGCTATAAATTTCTTCAAGACCTTACATGGTCCAATATTCTTCCAATTGAGCTTGTTATAGGTTCCTTTTGGGAATCTTTACTTTTGCTAATGTGCCAAAACTAAATCTCCAACCTGAAATTCTTTCATCCTTCACTTGAGATCAGCATGTTGCTTGCATTTTAGGGTAATAATTTCCAAATAAACCTTTACTTCCTTATGTAAATCACACATTTAATCAACAAAATATTTTCTATAGCACTAGGTCTTCACAAATCAACTATATTTCATAACTCATCTATTCCTCTTGGATAAATTTCGTAAATAATTTGGAATAGAATTTTGGTTGTGCTTTTGCTTATCAAATTATTATATGCAAATTTTACCTATGCTAGTATGGTATCCCACATTTTTTGGTTTCTTGACAACTAAGCACCTCAAAAATTCCACGGTCTTCTATTCACAACTTTGGTTTTTCCATCCATTTTTGGGTAATAAGCTAAACTAAAACTCAATTTTGTTCCCAGATTTTTCCACAAAGCATGTCAAAAATGACAAATAAACTTAGTATATCTATTTGATACAATTATTTTTGGTAAACCGTGCATTTTTACTTCTCTAGAGAACAAATTAGTAATATGCATAGTATCATTTGTCTTTATACAAGGTATAAATTGTGACATTTTTTAAAAATATATCAACAACAAAAATCGAATCATTCATATTTTTTTCTCAAGGTAATCCAATTACAAAGTCCATAGTTATGTCTTTCGATGGCCTTTTTGGTATTGGTAATGGATGATAAAACTTTTTCTTATTCCATTTGCATGTTGATAAAGTTGGTAACACTACATAAATATTCTTACATCTGTATTTATTTTTGGTCAATAATAACTTGCACAAAGTTGTCCCATTATTTTATCTACTCCAAAATATATATCAAGTCCACTATGTTTTTCTCTTATCAAGTTTTCTCTCATTTGGCTTCATGGTATGCATAACTGCTACCCTTTACATAATAAGCTCTCTTGGATAAAATAATCTAGCAATGGTGTTCTATCTCCCACATTAGAGTTTTTACATCCTTCCCAAGCTTATTTAAAGTACAAATCATCGACATAAAGCTCTTTCATAGCATCAAAACCTCTGTAGACCCTCCTTGGTAGGACTTGTTCTTGATACTTGAATTATGTATTGATGTGCAAATATCTAATGCATAATATCACTTATGTTGTACTTTATTATTTGATTACACTATTTTTGGAATATGGTACTATTGATGAAATTGTGGTTGTAGGACCAGGTACTCTCATGGGTGGATTAGTATGGGACAACCACTAGATTTAAGATAAAAATAGAAATTATGGATGGCATTCTCATTGACAACTCAAAAATAAAAAGAAACCCTTCATGTAGGTGCATTGTTCATGTGTATGTTGATTGAATACACCAATGGGCAAGGAGGTTGCTATTTACAAAAGCGTCATCCTTAGTAGGTAGGTGATAACATGGTAGTTATCATAAAATCACCTACTTAAGGAAAAATATTTTTGTGCTTATTATTGATTACATTTTAGATTTGCAAATTATTATTGGGATGCATGTGCTTGAAATATGGAAATTGTTTGGACAATATTAATAATAATGTGGAATTTTTATTATTTGGTATATTTTAATATCAATGTTAATGGTTAATATTAACATTTGGTATTAATTAATTTAATTGATTAATTGAGTAATTAATTTGATTATCATATTACTCTATTGTTAGTAAACACTAACAATAGGAGGAATTAATATTAGTGGATGGGATAAGTGGATGGATTAATAATGTATATGTCTTATGAGTATTAAAAGACTCATACTAATTAATAATTTATCTATATTAATAATATAGATAGGATCCTAGATTAATAGAAAAATCCTAATTCATGAAATTAGAAAGGTGGCAAAGTATCTTTTTGGAAAATTATTTTCAATGTATTCTTGTGAGGTGTTATTCTTGTTATGTTATAAGAAGTTGTGCATGAAGGTGTCATGCTCAAGACTATTTGAGGACCTGCTTTACCAAGCTTTAAAAAACAAAAAATATATATATTTGGAGAAAAAGCAAGTGGAAAGAGGAGCTAGGAGTGAAATTTCGAGAAAATAAGTCCTTTTGGAATTGATGTTGCAGAGGTAATTATCCTCATGGGTTATCTGGTGTTTGCTTTTCTATGTATGTAGATGCTTGATTTTTATTGTTTTTTAATGATTGTGTTAGACATTGATGGTTTATCACTCTCTAAGAGGCTTGGTTCATGGATTTATTTTATGTCACCAACCTTTTTATTCTTGTTGATCTTGGTTTTGGTCTACATGATTCTCATGTTCATTGTGTGGAGGGATTTTAGCTTACATGAGAGTGTTTTTTGTTTTCACTTGGAATATCCCTATTCCCAATGTCTTATTTAATAGTGTTGAGTGGTATTTTCACCCGGTTGTGAAAGCACACTCTCCGGTAGGATCTGAGTCCCAAAATCCTCTGCTTGCAAAGAAAGTAATTCCTCCAAGGTTCCTGTTATGCTGATTCTTTGATTACCAATGATGCTGTTCAAATGAAATGCTAGGAATACCTTAGGGTTTGCAAGTGGATGTTAACAAGGGGCACTGTGGTTTATTTAATTTGAATTTACAGTGGACTCAAAATGAATAAATCTATTTTAATCTTTAGTTCTGATGGATTTTCAGCTGCTTATTTAAATACAGTAATTAAACTACAGAAAATAAAGTAAGGGTTTGAAAAATGAAGAAAAGCAAATGAAAGTGAAACTAAACTACAGTTAGAATGATGTCATCAATTCAATGAAACCGAAGATAATGAGGTTTTTTGCATGCAACCTAACCTAATGAACCTACAAATTCGCACAATCCAAATAAATTAGGTGCGGGTTTCTAGGGTTTCTACTGTAATTCCAAATTTAGGCATTCGCATGAAGCAACCAAGAACACTTGCATTAAACTTCACCTAAAAGCCTTAGAAATCTGAAATGAATGATAAAACATTAAATCGTGCATGCACAAAATGACTCCTTCTTTCTCATCAATGAGATGTCAATACTCTGTATTTTTGTATTAAATGATGTATCAATTATATTTACAGAATGTTCTAGGCTTTAATATTCCAGAACAAATGAAGGAAATTGCCCAAGTGCAGGCCCAGAATGGCATGAAGCCCTTGTCTCTGCAACTCTGCAAGCAGCAACTTCCAACCCCTCCTTCAATCTGCACTTCTGGCTTTATACTGTCTAGCGTGGCTCTTCAATTTTCCCTACGTCTCTTCGTTTCACCACCCAAAATGTGCCTCTTCAGATTCCTGTCTTTTGGATGCCTTTATTCCAAGCTTTATGTCAAAACGCTTGAAATCTTCCATTGCATGTAACACTTTTGCAACTCTGACACCTGTATGCCACGTGTCTCACGTTCTCTACGCCTTCTATAATGTCTATCTGCAAAAATCACAACAAAAACGACATGCAACCTGCTCATCTTCCTGGTCGCAAAAACGCAACATGTCACGAAATCGTGACATGTCACGATATCGCGACGCCTTCCTCGTCCGTACGCCTTCGGCCATTTCTTGTCGCGAAATCATGACCATTTTCTCTTTTGGGCCTTCTTTCCGCAAACTGTCATGATTTTGCGACCATTTTTGTTTTCGTACACCTTCGGCTGCACCCTGTCGCGAAATCGTGACGCTTTTCTGCTTCGGGAACCTTTGTTGCATGCTGTCACGATTTTGCGATGTTTTTCCTTTCCGTACGCTTGAGCTTCAACCTGTCGCGGTTTCGCGATGCTCTTCTCTGTCCGTACTACTTCGCTGCTTCGGAACCACGAAACCGCAACCTGTCGCGATTTCGCGACGCTTTTCTTTGTCCGTACTACTTTCCTGCAATCTGTCACGATTTCGCGACGTTTTTCACTCGGCACCTCTTTGCTCAATGTTGTCACGATTTCGCGACGTTTCTCTTCTCCGTACGCCATGCTATTTTTCTGTCACAAAATCGTGACGCTTTCATCCTTGACATGCATTGCGGCTTTCTGTAGCGAAATCACGATGCTTTTCAATTTTGGGCTGCTCTTCTTGGTTTGACCCGCGAAGACACAACATGTGAAATCATGACACTTTTCTATTCCATACACTTTAGCTGCAACCTGTCGTGAAATTGTGACACTTTTCCGCTTCGGGTCCCTTCGTTGTTTCCTGTCGCGATATCGCGACATTTTTCGTTCTCCGTACGCTTCGGCAAAACCTGTCGTGAAATCGCTACCATTTCTCCGTTCCGTACACTTTGCCAAAACCTGTCGCGATTTCGCTACCATTTCTCTATTTCGTACACTTTGGCAAAACACGTCGTGAAATCGTGACCATTTTCATCATCCGTACGCTTTGGCAAAACCTGTCGTGAAATCGCGACCATTTCTTCGTCCGTACACTTTCACAGCAACACGTCGTGAAATCGTGACACTTCTCATTTCTAAGCAGTGACAGCTCCATACGTCGTGAAATCACGACAATTTTCATTCTTGCATTTCTCTCTCCTGCCTGGGCCGCGACGGGGCAACATGTCGCGATTTCGTGACACTTTCCTATTTTCGACAGTGATGGCGCGACAGGTCGCAATTTCATGACATGTCACGATTTCGCGACACTTTCAACACTTAGGCATTTTTTTTCTCTTTTCTTAATTTTTAGCATCTGGGTCACCGAGATTTCTTTCGCAAGCCTGCAAAAAAAAAAGTGGGTCCCCAATTTTGGGGTGTGTTGTGGATCAGCCACAACAAATAGTATTTTTCTTATGAAGTTGCCTAGGAAGGTCCCAACCATTTTTTTGAATGGACCTCATATTGTTGAGAAAAATGTATTGTTGTCTATGTTATATGAGCATCTTTTGGTTGTTGTTCACCTACTGCTAGTTTGGCTTCGTTGCCTCTACATTATAGCTTGTGTTTCTTAGACATCTATTGTAGTAGTGCTATGGATATGTAATCTAGAGTAAGTTCATATATTTTTCTAGCATCCTTGCATTTTTTGAGGTAAGGATCGAGGGAAGGTTTATTTTGGTGAAGCATTGTTTTAATGTCTTTGGCTTGAGGCATAGGCATTTCTTGGATGTTGGCAACTTAGGGCACAAATTTGTCCATTCATTTTCTAAGGAGTGGTTTTTTTAGCTCTATGATTGCTTTGCTTATGTTGGCATACATTTTATGGTAGATAAAGTTAATTTAAATTTAATGGTTAGCTAAAGATTACTTTGGGAAAAAATAAGTAAGCCAAGTAGAATTGTTAATAATATAGTAACGATTGTTTTCCAAATAGTTAATCAATAGTTATTGGTTTTGTTTTGTGTTTTGTTTACTTGGAAAGTAATGCTTGTTGTTTATTCTTTGGAATGAATTTTATTTGGATTTAACTCATGTTAGGAGTTTTTTATATGGAGTGTATTATAATGTTGTGTGATTTTTATTTACTAAGCAACATGTTGGATAGTTGCCAAGGTTAAGCATGTTAGGGTGCACTTTATAGTTGTTAGAATATGCTATAATTATAGTTATGTTATTGGATTTATATATATTGATGTTAGCTATTATTTTTTTAAATAAATTTTACAATAGTGAAAAGAAGAATTGAAGGTATAAAAATATGTGAATAATATTTAGTTGTTTGGTTGAAAATTTGGAATATGGATTTCCTTTATATAGAAAAAAGAAATACATTGAAATTGATAGTTTTGAAGAGAAATATTTCTTTTAGTAATAATGGTTTTCCTTAGATTTGATTAATTAAGAAAACCATTATGAAGAGAAGTATGGGATTCTCTCAATACCATTCTATGGTTTTTATTTGTATGATGTACTTACATCTTGTATGTTCCTTGCATAGTCCATGCAGGCTTGCATATGCATTAAAGAGTTGTCCTTATCACTAAAATTACTCTCAAGTTCATGGGAGATATTATTTTATGAAGAAGACCATGGAAAGAAGATGAATTAGGGACCACTTGGTTGAAATTTTACCATTGTAATCATGGTTGAAAAGTTATTTTGAAATTGGAAATCATGTTATGTAATACATGGTTATTATTCCTAGAGAATTTTCAAAGAATGGAAGATTAAATGTTATTAGTTAATTATGTAAAGTGTATGGAATGCTTAGCTATGATCAATTGGAAAGAATGTGTCAAATTTTAATTCATGGTTGTGGATTATATTTCATTTGGTGATGATTCATTCTTTCATTATTGAGATAAAGGAAATGATATATGCTACTATTGTGTTTTGAAAATATTAAGTTGCTAGTTTAGCAATGTGTTATATTTTAAGTATGTTTTAATATAACACTTATTTGGAGATATGTTATTATTTGATATGTTTAGACTTAGGTATTGGATGGGGGTTCTTGGATATGAATCTAGAGCCATATTAGGACAGTTAAGAAGTAACCTAAATCCTAGGATAAGTTATGGTGATGCAATAGCTAGGTATATATCTGGTAGGAGGTGTGGTGATGTAATAATAAAATATTTGATAATGATACACATTGAACAGTGAGGCTTGGGTGTACCCAAAGTGGTGAGGATTTTGGGTAGTCCAAAGTAGTGAGGCTTGGACATATTCCTAGTGGTGAGGTCTAGGAATCATTCACAAGATAGTATAGTGGTGGTACCTTGAACGATGAGGATCGGGTGACCATGCTCATTACCAGGTGAATGATAATGGCCTTAGTTATCCCACATAGGTGTGGTAACTAAGCACTAATTAATTACACTAGAATAATATTACATAGATGGACTTATGTAGAGTTAGGTAAAATGCATCTCCCTTTAAGTTTATGGGTCTTAAAGGATAATTCCTATGTCATGGTCAAGTTGTCCTATACCGGTTAGGCTATAGGAAAGGTAGGGGACCATTATTAGCATCCTTTCTAAATGGTGAGGTTTAGAAAGGTGAACCATAGAAATATGAGATTTTAGCCACTCCTGCCCACTTGAGTGTCATTTGTAGTGATATTGAATTCAAAATGTGGTTATTGCCTTATAATGCTAAAAAATATTAGAACTTCTTTGTGAACCATTACTATAAAAAAATATTCTCTCTCTTGATTTGGTTTGGTGGGTTGTTACAGTTGGTATTAGATCCTATATCTTAGGAATAGAAGCTTCAATGGAGAGAACATAGGTTGAGCCTTGACTTAGTATGTGACTTTAGGAAGACTTACTCTTCTAGGAACTTTAAGTTAATTTGGGATAAGACAGGTATTGCACTTCATTTGGACTAGTCAGACCAAGGTGTAAAAATCCTAGAGAGTACATTTTCTTATTGGGTATGGCACATTATGGTGAGGCAAGTGTGACCTAGATCACTATAAGTTTCGTGATAATTATTATACATAATATGAAACCTTATAATGAGACAAGTGTGAACATGATCATTATCAGGTGAGTGATAATGATATTAGGTAGTTCTTGGGGAGTTGAAACTAACTAATTATGAGTACAATTTGGTAGAAACTATGACTTATCCAACTCTATTTTTGGATAGTATATGGTACCTATTTTTATATGGGGATCATCCAAGAAAATAGGGTTAGTTGCATAGGAGGAATCTATAATACATCCCCAAAATAAGTCTAGAAGAAAAATAGACTCTAGCAATAGAACTGGAAGAACAATGGACTCTAGTAAAAATTATGGAAGAATAATGAACTACAAAAAGAAAACTAAAATAATGGACTCTAGTGAGAGGATAGAAAATATTTATATTATAGTTAACTTGCTTCAAGATTAGATGGAATAGCAACATAAAATGTTGGAAACATTGGTTAATCAAGAGACTAGTAATAGAGATTCAAAGGGTAGACATGAAGAGAATTCTACTAGAGGAATCCATGAGGGTAAAACTTGGACAAAGGCTATACTTGCCAAGGAATTTAATAATATTAAGGTATATAAATTTAATGGAAGAGAAGAGGGTGATGCAATATATTCTTGGCTAAATGATTTGGAAACTTTCTTTTCTATAAAGAATTACTCACCAGAAACCCAAACAATTTGGGCAACCCTTCATCTTTAAGATGTATCCTTAGAATGGTGTAACACATTAAAGGTAGGCAAAGGAATTCAAGTCATGGATCTTAAATGGGATAGTTTTTTAATTGTATTTAAGAAAATATTCATATTTGATCAGTTCTATGTAGAGAAGTTTGAGGAATTCTCTATGCTCCAATAGGGTACAATTATTGTGGAGGTATATTATCAAATATTTATTAAACTCTTGAAATATATTTTTGAGTATGATATCAATGAATAACTAAAGCTATATAATTTCATTTGGGGGTGGATCCTAATATTTGAATAGTGATTAATTTGCTCAAGCCCAAAATCCTTCTAAAAGCATTTTATTTGGCTCAGCAGGAAGAGACCAATCTACAAACCATTAAGACCTTCTCTAAATATGGAGGGTTTATAGAAGGAGAGAAGTAGGAACTTAGGAATAGGAAGAGTATTGGTTTTATAAAATGGGATAAGGAGAAAAATAGAAAATTAAAAGGAACATAAATTTTTAAAATAAGAACAATGGAAACTAGGGGAACTCTAAGAAGAAGGAAGAAAATCCCTTAGGAACCCAAGATAGGTTGTTCCCTTTGTGGGGATCCTCATTATGTAAATAGATGTCCCTAATGGCTAGAGTTAAGTAACAAAGCTGAGGAGCAACTACACCAAATCTATATAGCCATAGAAATTTGGAACTTGGATGGACAAGCAACTCCTATGTTATTGAATGATAATTTGTTCAATAAGAATTTTAACTCTTTAATTGATAGTGGAGCTATAGATAGTTTTATTTCCACTAGTATTATTAGTAATATTCTAGAAAGACCTAGATTTTTGGCGTAAGGGTGGAAATTTGAGTATGGATCTAGATAGACTTAATCAGTGGATCAATGCTTTCCTACGGTCGAGATCACCTTACCCAATGGATCCACTATCTAGCACTTATATGTAGCACCACTACATGCCTTTGATATTGCCCTAAGGATGGAGTTAAAGGCTCATGGAGACCTAATCAACTTCCAAGAAAGATGGATGGACTATATTGATAAGGATAAGAAAAGAGTATGGGTTCAAAGCAGGCAAGGGTCTTTTTAACCATATTTGTTGTCATCTATGCAACTTAAGAAGGAAATAAAGATATATGGAATTTTGTATATAGTTAATATAAATGACAAGACATGTGATAATGGAGATGTAAAAATATTAAAGAAACACCCAAATTTTACATGAATTTAGGAATGTATTTTTTGAGTATCTTCCAATATTATCACCTCAACATGAATTTGACTTCACTATTGAATTAATACCTAGAGCTAAAATTATAGGTAGGACACATTACATAATGAATCCTATTGAGTTGCAAGATCTAAAGGTGCAACTACAATATTTATTGGAGAAAGGTTTAATTAAACCTAGTGTGTCACCCTAGGGTGCTCTAGTATTATTTGTGAAGAAGAAGGATGGTTCCTTAATGTTGTGCATTGATTATAAAATGTTGAATAAGGTCACCATCAAGAATAGGTATCCATTTCCAAGGATAGATGATCTCTTTGATTAGTTAAAGGATGCCACTATATTTTCAAATATTGATTTGAGATTAAGATATTATTAGTTAAGGATTCATGAGGATACTCACAAAATAGTCTTTAAAACTAGATATGGACACTATGAGTTCATAGTGTTACCATTTGGGATGAGAAATTCACCAACAACTTTTATGAATTTGATGAATAGTGTGTTCAATAAATATCTAGATAATTTTGTACTAATATTTCTAGATGTTATCTTAATATATTCCCGCACTAGAGAAAAACATGACCAAAATTTGAGGTAAGTGTTACAGGTGTTAAGGAAGAACCAACTTTATGGAAAGTTATCCAAATATGAAATTTATGTGTCACAAGTTAAATATTTGGTGTATATTATATCTACAAAAGGGATTGTTGTAGATCCTACAAAAATTGAAGCCATTTTGAGTTGGCCTGCACCCACTAATGTGTCTAAAGTTAGAAGTTTCATGAGAATCATTGGATATTATAGGTATTTTTTGAAGGACTATTCAAAAATTTCCTACTCTATTAACAATCTTTAGAGAAAATAAAAATAGTTCAAATGGATAGATAGGGGTGAGGTTGCCTTTAAAACTCTAGAGAATAAGATAACTATAACACAAATTCTTAAGATAGTGGATACTTATGGGAATTTTATGATATGTACAAATTCTTCTTTAGAAGGTTTGGGAGGGGTATTATCCCAAAATGAAGTTATAGTAGCATATTAATACAAGAAACTCAAGAAGCATGAGTTGAATTATGCTACACATGACATAGATTTAGTAGTGGTTATACATGCTCTTAAGTTCTAGAGGCATTATTTATTGGGGAAACCATTCAAGCTAAGGATGAATCACCAAATCCTAAGGTATATCTTTACCCAAACAATTTTGAATGCAACGAAAAGAATGTGGATAGAATTCCTATCTGAATATGACTTTGGCATAGATTATATCAAAGATGAAGATAAATAAAGTGACCTAATAAAATAAATCAGAAAAGAAGTTATAACAAAATCAAAATAAGATCGTAGATTCACACAATACACAATACTTATCCTAGAAACCCTCAATCAGGAAAAAACAAGTACAGTATTATCTTATTATTGCATTAACTTGACCATATCCAATACAATAATATTCTTCTTCTATCTCTCCAAACCTTAATGCAAGTGCAATATATATAACAAAGGCACATGCATGAATTTTTACAATATCATGGGCAAAAAAGCATGAATTCAAATATAGTAACCTTAAAAGCCCATATGGGTTCTAAAAATCACTTAAACCCTAAAATTTTTTATCAGGGACTGTC
This sequence comes from Wollemia nobilis, assembly GCA_028583015.1. Classification (NCBI taxonomy): domain Eukaryota; kingdom Viridiplantae; phylum Streptophyta; class Pinopsida; order Araucariales; family Araucariaceae; genus Wollemia; species Wollemia nobilis. The sequence continues at coordinate 278,540 of JAQPPZ010002047.1, read as the reverse complement.
ACCCCTAAACCCATGCTTTTTGGAGGGCTACCACCCCCAAACCCCTATTTAGGGCTCGGATTGATCCAAAACCTTGATGAGTATAGGTATAAAGTGTCCAATACCTTTTATAGTTAGCCCTACTAGAGTAACATGGAAAATATTCAACATATTTCTAAAATTCTCCCACTTGTTGACTACTTTCCATAAGGGCCAAAAATTGCCATTGTCAACTGTCAAGGGTAACCATACCCAAGATCTTCCATACCTAGAAAATTTATGAGCAAGTACAACCTTTGCTAACAAATCAATAGTTTTCTTCTCTATATCAAATTTCTCCAATATCACCTAGTTCTCTTCAACCATCTCTTTCACAAAATGGTACTTGATATCAATATGTTTTGACCGATCATAAAAACTAATATTATTGGCCAAAAATATTGCACTTTGACTATCATTGTTAATTCTCATAGCCTTCTATTTAATACCAATTGTTGAACACAACCTCTGTAGCCATACTGCTTCTTTATAGGTATGAGTTGTTGCAATGTACTCTACTTCTATAGTGGATAAAGCAACAATTGATTGCTTTTTACTCATCCAAATTACTGCCCCTCCAAATAGCCTAAACACATAAACACTCGTGTATCTTCTCTTGGCAAGTTTTCTATCCTAGTCAGCATCCACAAAACCTTGTAGATTTACAATATCATTACCTCCAAAATTTCCTCCATAATAGATAACATAAAATATAGTTCCATGCAAGTATCTAAAGATCCTCTTCACAATAGTCCAATGTTCCTTTTATGGATTTGACATATATCTGCTAACTACTCCCACTACATGTGTAATATTAGGTCTATTATAGACCATTGCATACATTAGACTGCCCACAACACTAGCATAAGGAACATGATGTATTTCTTCAATTTTCTCATCTATTTTAGGACACTATTCAACAGATAACTTTTGACCAATAGGATATGGAGTACATACTAGTTTACAATAATGCATCCTAAACTTTTGTAGTATCAAATCAACATATTTTATTTGATTTAACCACAACTTTCTATTTGCACGATCCCTTATTATTTTCATACCCAAAATAAATTTTGGAGCACCTAAATTATTCATATCAAACTTAGAAGATAACTGAGATTTTAGTAACTTTATCATCTCCTTATTGTTACCAATTAAAAACATATAATCCATATACAATACAATGATAACAAAAATTTCACATTCCTTTTTGAAATATACACATGGATCTGCTTTAATTTTTCCAAGCCCAAGTGTCAAGACAAACCTATAAATTTTTTGGTTCCACATACTTGGAAACTGCTTCAACCCATAAAGAGACTTCTTTAGATTGCATACTAGGTCCTCTTTACTTTTTACCTTAAAGCATTCTAGTTATGACATATATATCTTCATAAATTTCATCATGTAGAAAAATTGTCTTTATATCCATCTGTTCTATTTCAAAATCAAAAGCAGTAGAAATAGGCAACAAAAATCTGATTGAAGTTAGTTTAGCCACAAGAGAAAATCTCACCAAAGTCAATTCCCTCAACCTAAGAAAATCCTTTTGCTACCAAGCGAGCCTTGTGCTTCTCCAACTTTTATCTAAGGAAGTTTTTTTCTAGGAGGTAATTTCACCAAGTCTCATGTCTTATTTTTATCTAAGGACTTCATTTCTTCTTCCATAGCCCTTTTCCAAGACTTATTCTCACTTGATTGAAGTGCCTCCTTTATAGTATTGGGTTCTTTATCAATAAATGATAAATTAAATGCAGAATAAAAATTTGAAGGACTATACTTATCTGGAAGTCTTCTCTCTCGATTTGATCTCCTAGAAATTGGAATTCTAGGTTCTACATCTTCAACTTCCTCCTCACCTTCTTCCTTTCAATATTCCTCTTCAAAATATCTATAATTCAGAATCTACCACAGGTTCTTCCTCCTATTCTAATTTTACCTACACTATTTTTGGTTCTTTTCTTGATTGCATTTCTTGTTTTAAAACCCTTTTTGTTTCTCTAAATATCACATTACGATTGTAAACAACCTTCTATATTTTTGGGTTCCACAAATTATATCCTTTAACACTAGTACTATAACCCATAAATATGCATTTTTTAGATTTATATTCTAGCTTAGTCCTTTTATCTTTTGGGACATACATATAAGCATCACAACCAAAAACCCTTAGATGTTTGAGAGAGGGTTTCTTACCAGTCCATACTTCCTATGGAGTCTTATCCACCAAAGTTGAGGTAGGAGATTTATTGATGAGATAACAAGTTGTTAACACAACTTCTACCCAAAATTTCTTTTCTAACCCTGCATCACTTAGCATGCTTCTAGCCTTATCCATCAATGTTCTATTCATCCATTTTGCAACCCCATTCTATTTTGGAGTATACAAAGTTATTATATACCTTTATATTTCACGGTCCTTATAAAATTGCTCAAATTCATTACAGCAATACTCACCACCATTATCACTTTTCAAAACCTTTATATTTTCTCTATCTGATAATCTACAAGATCCTTAAACTCTTTAAATTTATTAAAAATATTATATTTTTTCTGTAGAAAATATACCCAAGTCTTTCTTAAGAAGTCATCTATAAATGTAACAAAATAGATATATTTACCTAATGATGGTACTTTTGTAGGTCCAAACACATCACTGTGAACTAGATGTAGAATTCCTTTAGACCTTGTAGCACTACTTGGAAACTTGACTCTATTTTGTATCCTGAAAATATAGTGCTCATAAAAATCAAAATTTAATGGGCAATCAAAAAGTCCTTCAGCCATACCTTTCATTTTCAATGTTCAAAGTCCTTTCTCACCAATATGCCCCATGTGTTGATGCCACAACATTGTATTCACTATAGGAATACTCAGAACAATTTCAGCCTTATTATTTTCTTGTAAAACTGAAAATTTATTGCAATTAATACTTATAGTGCTAGCCTCAAGTCTGAAAAAAGTTCTTGTGTAAACTCCTCTTGCCAACAACCAGGATCCATGGACCATATTGCAGCTATCATTATAGAATACCATATTCACACCAACATCATTCATATTACTTATAGATATCATATTCCTTGCAAAACCTAAAATATGCAACACACCAAGAAGGGTTTTAAGTCTTCCATATTTTAGCATCAATTTGATTCTTCCTTAACCTAGTATTTTATATGTCGAATTGTCTCCTAGAAAGACTGTACCTACATCTATATTTTCATATCCACAGAACCCCTCCCTATGAGTATTCATATGAAAATAAGCACTTGATTCAATCAACCATGATTCATCACATTCAATTGAGCATGTTGTAGCTAAGAATAAGTCCCTTGAATCTTCAATTGTGGTCTTTGTTGTAGGCCAAAAATGGCCACATCCTTAGAAAAATTTTAAAAAATTTATCCTAAGGCATGAAATATCTATTTCATTGAGGACATAGAATATTATGGAGTGGATATGCAATAAGAGTCATTCAATCTACTCAACACTTAGTGTTTTTTACCATAATGAGCTAAGTTTTCATTTTGCTTGGTGCTTAGTGTATTTGGTAGCAAATTCTAGGTGAGGCTCAATTTTAAAAAACTTTTGAGCTTGGATGATGTTAGCATGATAAAAAGTGTAGAATGGTGATTGCTTTTATTTTGTGCGCTCCAGCGACTAAGTGTCTATAAGTTCAATTCCGCTAAGTTCCAAGACTAAGGTGGTGTAGAATAATGACATGAAGGTCAAAAGCATTATAAAGGCTATGAAATGGTGATGAAGGCTATTTACATTGCTTGTGAAGTGGAATGGTGATTCCATAGTTAAATCAAGTTAGATCTGACGTCAGCATATTTTTTATGTGGATTGTGATTTACTTTATGTCATAGAAGAGATAAATAAGAAGGCTAAGTAGCAGACTAACAATGGACTTCATTCTACTTACAATTCAGTATATTTTTTGTCAAAATTTGATTCCACTGACTGAAGCTACCCAAGCTAATGTCAGTATTTAAAAAGTTTAAAATGGCATATTGTTCCTTCCTTGCCATTTGCAAAGCATTTTTGAATTTTAAATCACAGTCGTACACATAGAAGATCAACGTCATAGATTTTACTGATACTATTACAGCGTATAAAGGTAGATTCTTGTCGAATCATAAAATAGTCAATTCAAAATGGGAAGACAAAGCATCCAAGGGTTTTTCAATAATAAGAACCAAAGCGGTTATAGATATATAGTGTAATGATGTTTTAAAGAATGCTAAATGATCTAGATTGAGTTTCCAATGGCCTGAGTCCCAACTACCATTACTAGAATAGGAGGTTACAAAGTCGAGCTACCATGGTGGATTGCTTCCAGCAAATTTCTTGGACTCCACTAGTGAATGAGTTGATGCCAACAAAGCTCTCTACTGAGCTATTAAAATTTTAATCTTTGTAATGTCTCCTTCAAATATTTCATTTGTAAACTATAAATAGAGGTCAAACCCTTAGTTTTTAGGGTCGGCTCTAGTGCGTTTTCTTGCCCTACTATGTAAATACATTTTACAAACTAATGGAAGAAGAATTACTCTGATTTTTGACTCAAGATGTGTTATCTTTGTTATATTTTAATTAAGAGGTTTGAATCTATGAATTATATTTTTGTCAATACTGTAACGGTTAGTTCATTCCATTTTCACTAGATTACTAGTTGTGAAGGTAGTTGAAATCTATTCATAGTTATATCTATGTTGATAGGAATTTTATTTCTACTAAATCTAATTACTGATCTATTCTACTAAATTGGATTAGGAATATATTGGATATTGGAATTTCTTCTTGCAACACATATCTGTTTATGCTTTAATGTATGAAAATTTCATGGTTTTGGGTGTTGCTAATCTTGAGTTATGGGACACTAGAAATATTTTATTTAATTTTTTTTGCTGTAGATGCCTATGCTATTAGCCTATCCGTACACTTTTAATGCATATTTCTCTAACCCTAAACCTTTTCTAACCCTATTCTTCAAACCCCTTATTGTGCTTTAATTGAGTCAAAATATTACTAAGTTGACAAGGAACCAACCTAATCTAGAGGTTGGATCAAAATTATCTTTGGTACATCCAATTTTGAGTGTTGAGTTGTGACTATCAGGTGTAATCCTGGACAGAGAATTGGAAGATATACAGTTGCAGTGTTAAGTAAAACTTGATGTTGATTCAGTGCCCAATATTTTTAGGCACACCTAGTAGGACCTATTTACAAGAAATACTAAAACCCATCATATGATTTATTTTTTTATCTCTACCTGAAGGAATCAAGATTCAGTGAATTGTCTTGACCTTGCTAAGCAGAGATTGGAAAATTCACCTGGCGACTCCCTGGTCTGTTAACCCAAAAAAAGTGTTATCCCTATAGACCATAGTTTTTCATGTATACTAGGTTATTCAAGAGGAATAACCCAGACTCATTTTTCTACTATGAATGAGCTAATTTATAGAGGGTCTACTGTTATAATGAATTTAAATCAATATTTTTATTCAGAATAAAATCCTCCTAAGGATAAACCTAAAGTTAACCCAATAGCACCTCCAATAGGAGTTACACCTAGAAACATGGCATAAATTGCAGTCCCAAACCAGCCCTTGCAGAAGTATCCTAGATGGAACACAACTGGTCCCTTTAGACTAGCCCACATGCATGAAATTCCCCAAGTTGTTCCTAAGCATATTCCCACCTATGATGGATCTGTTAAAACTAAATATGAGCACTACTAAGATATTCTGAATCTAGCAGCAATACATAATATAAAAAATGAGGATGCTATTATCAGAATCTTAGACCTATCCTTTAGAGAAAATATTTTGCATTGGTTTAAGACTCCTAAAAAAAATACCATAACCTCATGGGTAGTGTTGGTTGAGCCCTTTGTGGAGGAATTTAATGAGTCTAATTACATTTTTTCCTCCTTAACTAGTTCACATCTATGCAGAAACATCAACAAGAAACTTTTTTAGATTTCAATTTAATGTTCAAGAGGACCTTCCCGCAACTAGACCAACTATAAGCCTTAGCCTACATGTATTATACCAAAGCTCTTGGATCAGAGCTAGACCTAAAAATCCAACAATATGGGGTGGAAACTTTTCCATAGGTTTATAATGCAATTGTTCATGCAAAAAATGTTCTCATTAATGTTGGGAGACTACCTACAAAATTTGTGTTGCCCTATAATTTGGAAATCACTAATGTCCAAAGTTAAACTTCTACTTCATCTTATATGGACCCTCCTCCTTTTTCATCCCCATTTCCATAGAGGACTCCCATTCCTCAACTAAAATCACCATCTACTACAATTCCTTTCCCTCCACTTCCTTCTCAGAATCCTCAAGAATCCTTTGTCATCCTTGATATACATAATACTTTGAAAACTCTTAGTAATAAGATGAATTCTATGGAGAAGAGAGAAATGGAAAGGTCACAACAAAGGTGATTTAATTATGTGAATAAATATCAAAGATCTAGTCCTAACAATAGTACTGGGGTCAAAGTAAATGTAGCATATGAAGAGCCTAAATTTTATTCAGAAACAAGTCTGGTGAATGTATGGTGTTTAGTGTGCAATGATCCTCATGACTCACAATCTTGTGTTATGTACCAACACCATGTACAACAGGCTATGAAGATAGTAGAAAGAAACCAGAAAGGAAGAGTGAATATGCTTTGGTAGCCAAATCAAATCATGATTGGAAAAGATCTTGATGAGGATGGACCTATTTTTGTCATGACAAGGTCAGGCAGAAAACACTACAAGTTGATCCACAGAAGATGGGTCAATTTTAGGTTCCCTCTCAGAAGAACAGTGATCCACCTCCCCAAAGCAGTGATACTTTATCCATTATTCAAGGCAAATAAAAGGAAGTTAGTCTCCCCAAGAGATTTGAGAAAGAAAATAAGGGAGACATAATGAGATCCAAGAATGAATCTCAAGAGAGGCTTAGGTTCCCTTCTATTACCAAAATACAGATAATTGAAGCAGTAGTATAAAAGAAAATATGGTGAGCTAGAAAGAATGCCTGAGAGACCTACTACTACAAAATATAAATATAATATTATGGAGGAAATGAAGAAGATATCATCCAAAGCTAGTATATATGATACCCTCTTTATTCTCGATCAAATAGACCTACTAAAATCCTCAATATACCCTCTAAAAATAAATAAATTTCCCCTATTATTTTAAATAATAAACCCCCTCCTTTATATATATCTCTAAGTACGGAAGGTTGGGTGGTCCGCAATTGTATGATTGACTAAGGGGCATCTACAGTCATTCCTAAAGCAATTTGTGAGGAAATGAATATGGAATACACCAAATCCTGCCCTAGAGTTTTGCAATTGGATGTGACACATGTGAAGACAGTGGGAGTGATAAAATATATTTTTATGAGTCTACATAGAGCACCTGAGCTAACTATAGTATAAGAAATAGTAGTGGTGGATCTAGAGCCTTATTTTGGCTTGTATTTCAAGAGAGTTCACTACAAAGTTGGGTGGATGCATGTATATGGACTATTCCAGCATGGTTATTCCTTTCAAAGGAAAGAGGATAAGAATAACACCTGAGAAGCCTATGTCTTACCACATTAAAAAGTTTGAAAGGGACATGTGCAATCTCACTTCTATAGAGGAATTTGAATTTGTGGATAACTTTGAGGAGTTGAAAATTGAATATGAACTGTATTTTAGAGAGGATTACAACCAGTTTGGGATAGGTATGGGCACATAAAATATTTTGTAGAATCATATTTGAAAGTTCATGTTATATCTAATCAGTCTATGAGAGAAATAGAAACATGGACCATGCACTTTGATGGTGCTAAATATAGAAATAGTGCTAGTGTTGGTACTAGTGTGGTATTACAATCCCAATTAAAAGGGACAAAGAGTTTTTCCTATAGGCTAACATGGTCATGCACTAATAATGCTACAGAATATGAGTCTCTAAGCCTTGGATTGATGTAGGCTGAAAGAATGGGAATTAAGATCTTAAACATATATTGCAACTCTGAATTGATAATAAATTAGGTAAGGGAAAAATGCAGTAGTAAGCATCATTACCTAAAATCATATAGAAATAGGGTATGGGATTTGATGGAATACTTTCACACCATAAACATAAATTTTATTTCTAGAGGAAAGAATACATTAACAAATTACTTAGTAGTAAGGGCAGCTAACTTCAACCATTATGTAGATATAGGAGTTAGGAAGGATAAAGGAATCATAATGATTTTTAGGCCTACAGTTCCAGATAAGCAAATTTTTTTGGCATATCTTTGAAAGTGATGAAAAAATCATTGATTTTTAGTGAGAGAAGCCTGTTTATCCACTATTCAAGAGGAAAATATAGAGGATATTTATCAATAGGATGTCATTCAACTTAAGAACAACCACATACCTAGAGGTTTGGTTACTCTAGAGAGCAAAAACATATTAAATTCATGGAATTCAATGAGAAAATCTATAAAGAAGTTGAAATTGAAAAAGAAAATAAGCTCAAGGTTGGAATTCAATGTTCCCCAGAAGAAGAGGAGGATATCAAAATCTTATGCCAAAAGTACCAAGATATTTTAGCTTGGTCATATGAAGACCTCAAAGTGTATGACAAGAAGGTTATCCAAAACACCATTGAGCTAGAGCCGAATGTAAAACCGTTCAGGTAGAAATAGAAGCATGTAAATCCTTAGATCAAATCCATAATGAGAGAAGAGGCTAAGATCATTTATCCAATAAAAAATTCAACCTGGGTAGCCAACCTGGTACATGTAAGGAAGAAGAATGGCGACATCTGCCTGTGTGTAGATTTTAGAAATCTCAATCAAGCATCACTTAAGTACCACTACCCCCTCGCACAGATTGACTAAATCTTATAGATTATGGTAGGGATAGAAAGGTTCTCACATCTAGATGGTTTCTATGGATATAACCAAATTTGGGTGAATAATGAATATCAGTTTAATACAACATTCACCACAAAACAAGGAACCTTTGTATATCAAAGAATGCCTTTTAGGCTATATAATGCAGGGGCCACATTCTAGATAGCAATGGAGTATGCTTTTGGGGAACTGATTAACAAGGTCATTTTGATCTATTTAGATGACATGATTGTGTTTTCCCACAAAAGCAAGACCACTTGGCACATCTAGAATAAGTTTTCTAGAAGTGCAGAGAATTTGGCATATCCCTCAATCCTAAGAAGTCATTTTTTGTAGTTCATGAGGGAAATTTTCTAGGACATGTGGTATTCAAATAAAGTATGGCCATTGATCTAGATAGAATAAAATCCATTCTTGCTCTTCCATTTCCTGTGAACAAGAAAGCCTTGCAGTATTTCTTTGGTCAGATAAAATTTATTAGGAAATTCATCTCTAACTTTGCTCAGGAGGTGAATCCTATATCTGAACTACTTAAGAAAGATACATATTTTAAATGGACTAAAGTAAGAAACCAAGACTTTGAAATCATCAAGCAGTCCATTGCTACAACTTCAATGCTAGTAAATTTAGATTTTAGCAAAGACTTCATTCTTTATGCTTATGGATTTGAGGAAAGTTATGCATCAGTGCTCACCCAGAAGAATGATCAAGGAGAAGAGCACCCCATATTATTTTGGATCCATAATATTTATGAATATCAAGTTAAGTATAATTTCATTGAGAAACAAGTATTTTATGTAATGAAATCATTAAAAAAAATTAGGTAGTACTTGGTTCAAAGCAAGACCCTGGTTTATGTGGTTCATCCGGATGTAAGAAGCTTTATTCTACAAGGAGAATTGGGAGATAAGAGAGCTGGTTGGATTACTAAAATACAAGAATATAATGTGGAAATCCATCCTACCAATATGGTAAGAGGAAAATCCCTATGCCAAGATCTGATAAAAGTATTAGTTTTAGTAGAATTGATAGCTTGTCAGGCAACAATAGATTATAAGACTGAAGAATTATAGTCAGGTGAATTAGAATGGATAGATCAGATGACTAAGTACTTTCAAAATAGGGTATGCCCCCCTGATATTAATGCATCATAGAGAAGAAGATATAGACTATAGGCATTGAAGTATGTCTTACTGCCTGAGGGTCTATGCAAAAGAAACCTTGATGGTGTTCTCCTTAGGTTCTTAAAATATGATCAAAAATAAAATGTCATAGAGGAGTTCCATGGAGGACTGTCCAGATGGCACTTCTTGGGAAGAGTGATAAATTTAAATATTATCAAAGTAGGCTATTACTAGCCTACAAAATTTTTAGATACCTTCAAATTCACTAGAGCCTATGATAAATGCCAACAACATATGGTAAGAACAAGAAATACATCATTCCCCCTTAAGCCAATACAAGTGGAAGAACCCTTTCAGCAATGGGGTTTGAATTTCATAGGAGTTATTTATCCACATTCCTCAGTTGATCACAAGTATAATTTAACTACTACATAATACCTAAACAGATGGGTAGAAGCTATTCCTACAAAGAAATCAAATCAAGAAGTGGTGATTAACTTTATGGAAAGCTTGATTTCAAGGTTTGGTGTCTCAGAATCCTTGGTGAGTGATAATGTCCTAGCATTAATAGGAGTCAAATATATTGAGTTTACTAGCAAGTATGGAATTATAATAAAGAATACTTTAAACTACAACACCCAAGGAAATGGACTTGCAAAATCAACTAACAATAATCTATTAAGGATTTTTAGGAGATCATTGGAGGGTAATAAAAGGAGTTGGCACCAATTTCTGAAGTAAGATCTATGGGTAGACAAAATAACTATTAAAAATTCCATTAAAACCTCCCCTTATGCCTTAGTTTATGGTAAGGAGGTAGTGTTACATGTCTATTTGGAGATTCCAACACTCAAGTTGATAAACACAGAAGAAGAATTTGAATAAAATCCAGTGGAAACAAGGCTGAAACACCTGTTGCAATTAAAAGAGAAGAGGACTCAAGCATATGAGGATTTCCAAAAGCATTCGGTTGACATCAAGGTATGGTTTGACAAGAAAGCAAGGTTAAAGAAATTCCAGGTTGGATATTATGTACTCAGGTGGAATGTTGAAAGAGCGAAACCAGGACATCATCAAAAGTTTAACTTCTAGGATGGCTTTTTCAATATAGCAGAGGTTAAAGAGACCAATATTTTCTAGCTTGAAGATCTGGAGGGAAATATACAACTGATTCCATTCAATGGTTTTCACCTTAAACTCTATTTTTATTGAAATATAGCTCATTGTAATATATGTACATACTTTGTATCATACTCTTTCTACATTTTATATCAATTTTTGTTTTGATGAAATGTTGTAAAAAAATAATATAAAAGAAAAAGGAAAAAAGTTGCAAAAATAAGCTGAGTGTCACCAAGGAAGCAACAAGTTTCCATTCTGCACTCAAATATACTAAGAAAGCATAAGAATGATGAGTGACCTCCAATCTACACTTAAATGAACTAAAGAGCCAATGGAATACCACATGCATCTATTTTATTCTTAAAGAGACTAAGGTGGTAGCGGAATAATGAAGGTTTCTAATCCACCAGAGTTCATGACTGCTTTTGAGAAGAAAATGAATTCCATGTTGTGCCACTTCTTAAAAAGGTAAATAATGTAAATTAATTCTCAAGTTTCCCACACCGCTCCAATGAAATAGAAAAAATATGAGCAATGTCGTGAGTGCATGGAAGGTGTTTGAATTCCATCCAATAAAAAATTAGCATAACATCTCCAAGCCATCAAAAGGAATGAGTTTAATTTGAAAAGTGTGCCAATGGGTAGTTCACATAATGATTGCATTAATGATGAAGGGTGTGAATGCATGGGAAATTAAAAGTGCTAAAAATATAAAATGCATTCATTTGACAAAGAGCAACGTTTACCAAGCAAAAAAAATAGAAGAATGGTTGAGCATTATTGATAAACTCTAAAGGGAAAGTTTTGAAAATTGATTCAAAAATGGCCTCTAAAGACACCCAAGAAGCTAAAACATCAGTGAAAGAAGAAGTGGTGCATTACATCAACAAAGTAGAATTCATGGCCGACATCGAGCTAGTCCTCATAGAGAGAATTAAGCTCAGAAGAAACATCAACAATAGATTCAAGAAAGGAGAAACTTTTCACCCCAATATAGATGTGTTGTTCTCTCCTTGTATTTTTATATCTGTGATTCAATTCATCCTTATCTAGAGTTGATAGTGGCCATCATCAAGTTTTATGACCCAAGGGCAAAAGTAGTAAAGACCTCTAGTGGAAAAACCCTATTTAGTATCACTATCGAGGCCTGTCACAAACTTTTTTCCCTAGAAATAGAGCCACCCGTAAGGCCAAAAGAGTTCAAAATATCTAAGCAAGCTGGATATTACTCTTTGTAGAAGCAAGATCATGATGGTGAACCTTTCAGAAAATATATCTATAATCAATTCAAGGACATTAAACCCAAGAAAGGATTGCCCAAAGCCCCATTTTCCATTGAGTGATTTATCCACCCAGAGCTCTATTCCATGTTAGCTTGTATGGAGGGTTTGGATTCAGATCGAATGGTGAGAAATTGGCAAATATCCACTGCATAATACATTTAAAATGAGAGAATGTATGAGGAAGGTGCATAAAATGAGGGTGTTAGGATCATTTACTTTAAATGGCTAAATTTCCTTGCTCAAAGAATACATGAGCAATTAGTGAGAATGAAAAGGAGTTCTAATGCACCCTCTTTCCAGTATTTCTCAAGTCTAATTTGGATATTATTTGTTGTTGTAAAGGATATGATGCCCTAGATTCCAGTCAAGGAAAATAATGACTAGGGATACCCCATTTGTGTTTACTATTAGACTTCTCATCTGACGAGCACTGAGTCTGTGTATAAATTTAACTTGGAATTTTTAGGGCCATCACTAAAGATAATGTATGGGGAATACCCTAGGTTACCATGACAGGCCAAGATATTGTTAAGAACCAAAGGTACCGAAGAAGGAGATTGGTACATCCTCATAGAGGACATAGTAATTAGACTATATGGCTTCACGGGTAAGCCTTTTCTGCTACCCCATTTTATTACAAATAAATTATTTTCCCTAGAATATTTGAGGCAAACAGAATTTATAAATATGAACTATGGCTTTGGGATGAAAAGGAAGTGTTCATTAACCTATCATAGATTTGATTATATAATCATTACCAAGAAGTGACAGGGTGAACAAATTGACACATATCTTGATAGGTTGGGCCTGTTTTACATTCCCCAAATATGAAGATATGATCCGGATGATGCATTCTACAAGAGGAACATAGCCCTGAATGGAGAAAAGGCCTATAAATTTGAGAAAAATCCAATCCTCATTTTGAACAAGGCAGAAATAATAAGGAAAATGCTCCTTTGGAATGGAATGTTAACAAGATGGAACAACTTATTCCATGGTTAGAGTTCTATTAGCAGATTTTTTATTTTAATCTAGACAATAATAAAGAACATCGATTGTAAGAGTCTACCATCAAGGAGGTTGAGAAAAAAACATATAATAAGGAAGAACATCAGTCATAAGAGTCTACCATCATATATTTTGAAGGTAAAATAAATGGAATGAAGCCAAGATAGCGGACTGGTGGAGGATGAGAGTACAGAGAAATCCAAGTTTGGATTGAAAATTGATAATGAATTTTTTGATAAATATGACAAGAATATCACAACTTGGAAAGTAAAAAACCTAAGGAATATAGTGCTAATTTATAAGAAGTCACAAATAGGTTCAGATTCCCCATCCCCACCATTGCAAGAATAAGCTTGAGAAGAAGTAGTTGATACTCCATTAACTATTGCTGAAGTTTTGAAGATATTTCAGCCTTCAACTGAACAAATAGAGAATTTTCTAAAAGGGACACAATTGATGAGTAAGATGCACCATTCTGATGAGAGGGCTATTAACACACCAGTTATTCAAATAGCAAGTAGTCCCAAGCACCTAGCCCTGTGTGGAAAACCCCCTATTACAAAGATAGACTGGAATAAGAAGGATGAGAATTTTGTGTTCACACTAGTAAGTTTCACCACTGTAGCAATAGTGGAATTAAATCCTATTTCTGAAGAGATATTATAGGAAGAACTAGTATAGGAAGGGTTGTCTAGATAAGACAAAAAATGAGAAATAAATAGCCTTGAAAGTCTTTAAAAGAAAGGCCAAAAGGGTACTGAAAAGAGCTAAGAAGGATATTTCTAAGAAACAAAATTTTGATAAGGAGAAAATTGTTAAGGAAACCCCTATTGCAGTTGCAGAAGAATCTATGCAACAAACACAACAACAGAGCATAGAGACAACTCTAGATTACCCTACATCTATAGGATAAGGTATGGTTTCTATCCCATTTTCTCCTCCTCCTCCTTCAGATTTCCCAAAGAAAGCTCCCTCCCCTTATGAGTAAGAGATTATAACAAAGGTGCCTTCTCCCCCTCATAGTTCATCACATGTTTCACCAGTCAATGTTGAAATCCAAATAAAACCATATCGTCCAAGGTCACCTCAAATTCCTTCTTCATAATATCCCATAATTCCATCTTTGCCATTGCAAACTCTCCCATCATCAGAAAGTCAAGCCGTTTCATCAACATCTGCTCACCTTTCTTCTAGTTTTGCTTTAGTTTCCATGAGTATGCCAGTTGTAAGAGCAACAATGTTTATATATTCAACTATAGTCACTTCCACCTCTTTTAATCATATGTTGAGTCTGCTATCTCTCATATTACATCCTCTCTTTCTCCTGTGAGTTATCCTACACTATAAATTTTGCAAAAAGAGAAGGAATCTACATAGAATATCCAATATTTCTGGGTATAAAAGTTTTCCAAAACTTCGAAGAGGATAGCCACCAAGAGAAGCACTATGAGTTTTGATCCTCCCTCAAGGCAAAGAACATCAAGATCCATATTCCTCTTGTGAGTAAGCCCAAAATTGATATGACTACTCAAGACTATCATCTAGAGGAACATACATAGGATATTGAGCAGTTGCCTGCATAAGATGAATTGGTCATAGCAAAAGCTCACTTGGACACTTATTATGTCAAAACTGATATATAAAAATAAAAGGTGGACAATTTGGAGAGAAAAATAGAAAAGCTTCAGAAGACCATCGATAATCAAAAACACATGGAGAAGGCCCTAAAAAAGGAAGCAAATAACTGGCAATAAAAATTTCAAGAGGCTAATAAGCTCAAAGAGAAAATGGAGCATTATTTTGAACAGTTATACTCTTGGATGTTTCATGAATTTTTCATAGGGTAGTAAAAATATGGAAATTATTCCTTGAAGCATTATTTTGAAGATACAAATTTTTGAATCTTAATACCCAATGGATAAGACTCTAATTTATATGGCTTTGCAAGCAAATCCACCTAGGAGGTGCCAGAATTTAGGTCCAAAATGATCACATCCTTAGAAAATTTTGAAAATTTTATTCTAAGGCATGAAATATCTATTCCACTGAGGCATAGAGTATTTTGGAGTGGATCCACGATAAGAGTTCTCCATTCCACTTAACACTAAGTGTTTTTCACCATAACAAGCTAAGTTATCAATCTGCCTAATGCCTAGTGTATTTGGTAGTGGATTCTAAGTGAGGCTCGATTATGCAAAACTTTTGAGCTTAGATGACATTAGCACGATAAAAAGTGCAAAATGGTGATTGCTTTTGTTTTGTGTGCTCCAATGACTAAGTGTCGACAAGTTCAATTTCACTAATTTCTAAGACTAAGGTGGTGCAAAATGGTGACATGAAGGTCAAAAGCATTGTAAAGGCTGTGGAATGGCTATGAAGGCTATTTGCATTGCTTACAAAGTAGAATGACAATTCCGTAGTTAAATCAAGTTAGAGATGATATCAACATATTTTTTATGCAGATTGTGATTTAATTTATACTGTAGAAGAGAGAAATAAGAAGGCTAAGTAGAATATTGACAAAAGACTTCATTCTTATCGCAACTCAATATATTTTTCATCGAAATTTGATTCCACTAGTTGAAGCTACCCAAGCTTACATCAACATTTAAAAAGTGTAGAATGGCATCTTGTTCCTTCCCCACTAGTTGCAAAGAATTTTTGAAGGTTAAATCACATCCATACACAAGGAATATCAACAACATAGATTTTTATGATACTATTACAACATATAAAGGCAAATTCTTGCCAAATTAGAGAACAATCAATTCAAAGTGAGAAGACAAAGTGTTCAAGGGTTTTTGAAGAACAAGAACCAAGGTGGTTATAGATCTGTAGTGTAATGAGGTTTTAAAGAACGTTGAATGGTACAAATCGAGTTTCCAATGACCTAAGGCCTAACTACCATTAGTGGAATAGTAGATTATTGAGCTAAGCTACCATGGTAGATTACTTTCAATATATTTCTTGAACTCCACCAACAAATGAGTTAATGCCAGCAAAGCTCTCTACTGAGCTGTTAAAATTTTAATATTTGTAATGTCTCCTTCAAATATTTCATTTTTAAACTATAAATAGAGGTTTAGCCCTCAATTTTTAGGGTCGGCTCAAATACGTTTTATTGCCCTACTATGTAAATACATTCTGCAAACTAATAGAAGGAGCATTACTCTAATTTTTGACTTAAGATGTGTTATCTTTGCTATCTTTCAATTAAAATGTTTGAAGCTATGAATTGCATTTTTTTCAATATTCTAATGATTATTTCATTACATTTTCACTGGATTACTAGTTGTGAAGGTAGTTGAAATCTATTCATAGTTAGATCTATGTTGATAGGAGTTTTATTTATGCTAAATCTGATTATTTGTCTATTCTACTAAATTGGATTATCAGTATATTGGATATTGGAATTTCTTCTTGCAACACATTTTTTTAATGCTTTAATGTATGAAGATTTCATGGTTTTGGGTGTTTCTAATCTTGAGTGATGGGACATTGGAAATAGTTTGTTTGAAAGTTTTTTTTCGTAGATGCTTATGATGTTGGCCTATTTGTCCACTATTAATGCACATTTCTCTAACCCTAAAAATTTTCTAACCTTATTCTTAAAACCCATTATTATGCTTTAATTAAGTCAAAATCTTACTAAGTTGACAAGGAACCAGCCTACTTTGGAGGTTGGATTGAAATTATCTTTGGTCCATCCAATGTTGAGTGTTGAGCTATGACTATCGGGTGCAAGCCTAGAAAGTAAATTGTAAGATAGACAGTTGCAGTGTCAAGTAAAACTTGATGTCGATTCAATGCCCAAAATTCATTTATATAGAAGTTCCTTTATTAGATGGTCAATTATTATCAACCTTTTTAGATATGCAATCTCTTTTATAATGCCCTAATTTACCACAATTCCAACATTTCCTCTTTTCTAGGGCAACAGATTTACCCCTAGATTTAGATTTCTTTTCTCCTAATTTATTTTTGCTTCTTTCTTGAGAATGAACACTCACAACCAAGGCTTTCTTTTTATGATAATCCTCAAAATATTTTTTTCTCATCTCCTTAGACATCAAAGTTTCTACTATATCCTCCACTTTCAATGTAGATTTAGTATTGGTGATAGCCATAACAAGGTTATCCAATTAATTATGTAATTAACAAAGTAAAGTAATACATTTTTCTTCTTCATCCATTTTTACTTATACAAGGGTTAATTTAATTACCACAATGCTAAAAGTATTCAGATGTTTAGCCACAGAATCACCATCATTCATCCAAAGCGAATAAATTTTTTTGAGAAATATTTTATTTACTAGTGATTTTATCTGATACAATGTTCCCAACTTCTCCCATAAAAACTTTATCATGGTATAACAAATTAGATAAGCACAATATGATAGAGCTCCTTACCTTCCTTTTAAATTTTAGCCAATCTTCATTTGTCATCAATGTTGGTTTTGTTCCCGAGATCGTAATCCATTGATCTCTATCAACCAATAGATCCTCCATATTGAGTTTCCACAACTCAAAATTTTATCCATTAAAATTTTCAATCTCTATTCGTGTGCTTCCCATATTTCTTATTTTCTTGGATCCTTTCATGTACGACTCCTACTCAAGAATTAATTTATCATAGGGTTGAAACCCTTACTCCTTGAACAAAGCTAAAACTTAGCTCTAATACCAAATGAAGAGAATAAAGTGCCCTGATAAACTAAATAAAAAATTAGTAATAACAGAATCAAAAGAAGATCATAGATTCACACAATACACAATATTTATCTTGGAAATCCTCAATCGATAAAAAATCAGTACAATATTATCTTATTATTGCATTTAATTGACCGTCTCCAATACAATAATAATTTTCTCTATCTCTCCAAACCCTAATGCAAGTGTGATATATAATAAAGTCACATGCATATATTTTTACAATATCATGGGCACAAAATCATGGGTTCAAGTATAGTAACCCTAAAAGCCCATATGGATCTAAAAATAACATAAACCCTAAAAATTTTGTTAGGGGTTTCCACCCTTGGACCCCTACTTTTTAGAGGGCTACTACCCTCAAACCCCTATTCAGAGCCTGGCTTAACCCTGAACCCAAAAAAGTATAGGTACAGAGTATCCAGTACCTTTTAGTGTTAACCCCACTAGAATAACATGGAAAATATTCAACATATTTCCAACAAAAGGAAAGGAAAACAAGGTTACATGTGCCTTGAGTAGGATAAGGCATATAGAATAATTAACCCAAATTCATGTAGATGAGATGGACAAAGTCATGGAAATGTAGTTACAAGATCAATAGTGCATAGAAATCTAAGTTAAGATTAAGAGAAATCCTACGGAAAATATGAATTTTAACATAAAAAAAGGGTTTTCATACCCAAAACTAGTGATTTAAGGAGAATTATTATGCAAGAGGTGCATAGTTCTCCATATTTTTCTCATCTGAGATGTGCAAAGATAAGAGAAAATATGAAAAATACCTTCTATTGGTTTAGAATGAAACAAGATATTAATAGTTTTATTGCTATATGTTTGAAATGCTAGAAGGTAAAGGCAAAACATTAAAACCCAATAGGAAATTACCCATATGATATACATACTCAGAAATGGTATGTTATATCAATGGATTTTATTGTGGGTTTACCTAAGACTAGGTACTAACATGATGCAATACTTGTGGTGGTAGACAAGTTGACTAAGGTTGCATTTTTTATACTAGGGAACATAAAGGATGATGTATTTATTGTGGTAAATATTTTTTCCAAGGAAATATATAGGTTACATGGTTTTCCTGAGGTGATTATATCAAACATTTATTTTAAGTTTACAATAAAATTATGGCATACTCTTCATCGTGTAGTGGGCATAAAAAATGAATACAATTTTGCTTACCATCTAAAAATAGATGGGCAAACAAAGAGGGTTAATAAATTTTTAGAATATATGCTTCGCATATATTACATGGATTGCATATATATATGGTTGAATTTGCATATAATAATGGATACCATGCATCCTTGGGAATGGCTCTATTTAAGGCCTTGTGTGGAAAAATATATCAAACACCTCTATCATGGGATAATATTGAAGATCAAGTGGTGATCAAACTAGACATTGTTAGAGAGATAAAGAAGCAAGTCGGTGTGGTACAATAGAGGATCAAGGAAGTAATCGATTATCAAAAGAGCTATGCTGATCTAAAAATATCACCAAGGGGATTCTTTGTGGGAGATAGAGTTTTCTTTAGGGTAAGACCTATGAAAAGTACCATAAAGTCAACTAAGTTGGATCCTCATTTTATTAGGCCTTTTGAGATCATTGATAAGATTAGTCCAGTAGCCTATAGGCTCACCTTGCCATCCAACCTATCAAAGATCCATGATACTTTCAACCTTTCCTTTCTTAGGAAGTATGTTGTTTATCATTCTCATATTTGGAATGTTTCAAAATTATAGATGGTAAATCCCTCAACCATTGAGGTATGAGCAGTAAGGATTCGAGTGTTTAATTATAAGAAATTGAGAAAATAAATCCCAAATAAATGTAAATTGGGAAGATGTTCAGGAAATAAGGAAGCAGTTCCCATATTTATTTGAATGAAATACATATACTTTATTTTTAGGATACACATGGAACTTTTTTTAGCCCAAGGGGGAGTATGTAACGACCCTCCTTGGAAGAAATTATGTTTGATACTTGAATTATGTATTTATGTGTGGATATCTAATGCATAATATTATTTTATGTTGCACTTTATGCTTTTATTATACTAATTTTAGAATATGGTACTGTGCGACCTCGGGGAGCACCACAACCGACCCGACTTGCAATATATTTATTATATCAAATTGAAAGGAATGAGCATGCAAATAACATGTAAATAAGGAAAATAAATAAATATGATTTTATTGATATTTCCAATCCACAATTACATATTCGTCCCTCTAAGGGATACCCATTTTGTGATACAATCAGAGTATAAGCGAGGAAGCAGATGGTGGAATAAATCCCCATGCAAAGGGGAGGTGCACTTTCGAAGGCTTCCTGATTCCACATAAGAACTTGCTTGAGGGCTCACAAATGCCTCCTTCTCTGATGGGGAATGAAAATATTATCAACCAATAAAATCCAAATTTTACACAAAAATTCAAAAATAGACTTTACAAGAAATAGCAACCCAATGTTCTATTCGTTACTTGCAAAGATTACATTTACAGCCCGCAGGCTTCACAACAATTGGCACATAGGCACAGTTCTCTCACTCTCAATCGCAAAGATTCTCTCACTCTGCAACACTAGCCCGCAGGCATAGTTTACTTCTCCCTATGCAAGCTGCCTCACGTTCGGCGATCTGCCTGCACTCCCAGGAAGAATTTTCCAACACTCTGGAAGGAAAACGCACTCTAGCCGGTCCGAGTGGCCCTCTGCCTTCGACTCTGAATCACGACTATGCAACTCTGCAACTGTAGGTTCTTTGACTATTTTCCAACCCCTTGTGCATGCCATCTCTTCTCATTTTATACTTTCACGTGACTCTTCATCTTCCATCTGGCGGCCCTTCGATTCATTTCCACCATGACTGTTCGTTTTGTCTCCCCGTGTCACTTTGTCGTCCAGAAATTCGACACGTCTCCCTTTTCGATTCTTCGTCTTTGCCTTGTCTTTTGGGTCATGAAATCATGACATGTCATAAAATTGCAACATCTTTGCCCTTCGTACACTCTTCTACTTTTGGGTCACGAAATCGTGACCTGTCATGAAATCGCGACATCTTTGCTCTCCTGCTCGTCCTTTTCTCTTTCGATCACGATATCGCGACATGTCACAATATTGCAACATTTTTCTTCCTCGCCTCCTTTCTCTTCTTCAGGTCATGAAAATGAAACATGTCACAAAATCACGACATCTTATCCTCTTTGCTTCCTCTTGCTTCTTCAGGTCACGAAAATACGACATGTCACGAAATCGTGACATTTTCCTCCGTTGGCTCCTCCTTCGCCTCCTGGTCATGAAAATGCGACATGTCGTGAAATCGCAACATCTTCTCCTCTCCGTCTTCTCTCTCTTCTGTGGGTCGCAAAAATGTGACATGTCATGAAATCATGACATCTTCCTCTTCCTCTTTCTTTCGCTCCTTCAGGTCACGAAATCACAACATTTTGGCTCCCTTGCCTTCTCTTCTTCATCGAGTCGTGAAAATGTGACATGTCACGAAATTGCGACATCTTTCGTCCTCTAGCTCCCTTGCTCGCCAGCTGGTCACGAAACTATGACATGTCGTGAAATAATGACATCTTCCTCCTTAGGCTCCTTCGCTTGCCCTCTGGTCACAAAAATGTGACATGTCACGAAATCACGACATCTTTCTTCCTTGGCTCCTTCTTCACCTTCTGGTCACGAAACTACGACCTATCGTGAAATCATGACATTTCTTTCTCCTGGCTCTCTCTCTCCTTGGTGGGTCACGAAACTATGACATGTCATGAAATCATGACATCTTCTCCTCTATGCCTTCTCTCTCTTCTACGGGTCTTGAAACTGTGACATGTCATGAAATCATGACATCTTCCTCTTCCGATCTTCATTTCTGCTTTTGGGTCGCGTAATTGTGACATGTCACGAAATCATGACATCTTTTCCTCCTTGCACCTTTTCTCGTCCTTTGGCCATGAAAATGCGACCTGTCGCGATATCGCGACACTTTTCTCCTCTGGCTCCTTTTCTCGCCATCTCATCGTGAAAATGTGACTTATCGTGATATCGCGACACTTTTCTCCTCAGGCTTCTCTCTCCTCTTTGTGTCGCGATATCGTGACACTTTTTCTGTAGCGATATCGCGATAGTTTTCCCTGTAGCCTTCTCTCTGCTCTTTGTGTCGCGATATCACGACACTTTTTCTGTCGCGATATCGTGACACTTTTTCCTACAGTCTTCTCTCTCCTCTTTGTGTCATGATTTTGCGACATGTCATAAAATCGCGACATCTTCCTTAGCCAATTTTTTGAAAATGGCTCTGCTGCCACTGGATGCTCCTGCATCATTCTCCTTCTTTCATCTAGGAGGGATCTCATGCTCCATATGTCTTGATATGGTCCTATAAACCTGTAAATCTACATACATGGAAACAACACAGCATGCTTAGTAGTCTGGGTTGCCTCCCTAGATGAGGTTGTTAGTATCAAACCTAATAAACAAGATAAATGAACATACTATGATTAAATACAATAAATCTAATTATATATGTAGACATGTCTTAAATAACAATAATGTAAATACATATAATAAATCAAATATATGCTAGAGATAACTACTGAAACTAAAAATGATCGAATCTAATACTAGCACAAAGAAAACTAATGTCAAACCCTAGGTTGTGCCTGTGGGCCACTATCCAAGATAGTGGCCATAAAATAGACCTTTCTCCTCACACTCCAAGGGCTATAGCACTAGGTTATCTACTCAAATTTATGTTCAAGGGTTGTCGAATGTGTCAGGTACATAGAATGGCAGTGAATAATAATGGATGTGAATATCGGGTGTGTAGTCTCTCCTCATCCAAACAACACTTCATTTCTCCTCAATGGCTTGTAGATGCACTCTCCAATCTGATAGGTCTTTTCTGCATAAACTTTGAAAATCATAGATCTCTTGATCTTTGTGGGAGCGTCCATATGTATAATTCTCTCCCTTCTAGATCTAGACCTTGGCTTCCTGGATAAGCTTCAATATAAATCTCATCCGATTGACCATACCAAGTGGAAAGCATCAATCACAAACTGGTATTAAAGGGGTAGTTAGGAGAAACTCAAAGAGTTACTTGCAAAAATCCACCCACCATAAATGCAAAGGTGTAGTCATACTACATTATCTAGGCCTGTTTTTATGGCTATATTGTGCATGATGCTAGCCATTGTTAGGTCCAATGACTAGGCATGGTTGTTGTAGTCTTCAATAGCTAGGTGTAGCAACCACTCTGCCTGAGAGTTTCCAGGATTGGATGGGCTATAACTACCCTACTTGAGTGGTTAAGACCACTACTTGCTCTTGGAGATATCCAAGAGGATTCATATGGTCTATGAATGTGTCCATATGAGTAGTATCCTAAACATGATGTATTTTAGGTGTCTATAGATGCCCCTTTTTGGGATGCATTATGGGAAAACATAACATAGAGCAAAAATAGACCACCTAGGGTCACATTGTAGGTTGGAGGATGATCATTGATATGATCAACATTGGATATCCTAGTCATGGGGGAGGGCACAAATCCTAGAATCATTGTTTTCAACGAAATAGAAGGCTTAAATTTATGGTAGTTTGCACTTCTCATCGGATGATTAGGTAGCTTTAGTACTACTATAGGTGTGAAAGGAGAGCTACAAACTTAACTGTCATGTTTGCCTTTTTTTTCAACAAACAGTAAGCTTATGATAGTTGTTGGCAATGATTCGTAAGACACGTATTTTTGACATGATCAAGATGATATTTTGTTGACTTTGATTATGATAATTGAAAATATTGACTACCCCCTCAAGCAACAAGTTGATGAGGAAAGAAAAACTAATAAAGCAACGAGTCGCTTGACCAAAGTGAATGATTTGGACCTCTTTAGATGGTTGCTCTATTGTTATAGATTAGTTCCCATTCAGGTGTGATTTCAACCTTGTTTGGTAATTGGACATCTCTATCCCATGGGGTAGTCCAACCACAATGGCTTTCTTAGGGAATCAAGGTGATAGCAATTCTATTATATCTTGTGTTGAATCACTATTTGATATAGGATAAATGAGATGAATCCTCGCTCTCGTGGTGCGGTCCAGCCATCATGGCTTTCTTCAGGTTTAAAGTGAAGCGTCTCAATTCTACCTTAACTATTTTTCCCCAAGTGGCCTTATGGTAATTTGCTCATATTTCCGAATTACATGGAACACTAGTCACTACAATCACCAAGCGTATAGGGAAAATAATTGAATACGAGAATCAATTGGGATTTTTGTTGTTAATTGATTTTTAATTTTAGATTTTATGATGTTTTTGGATTTTGATATATCTAATTTTTTGTATTTATGCTTATTTTGGTTGCCTTGGACTGACAGGTGTGCTTTATGGCCTATTTTGAGGTGCTCTATGGTGAGAAATTGAGTAAATTTCTCATTAATTATTGGCCACTGCCAGGTCCAGTGACCCCCAATTGGTGCTGCATGGTCGTTATCAAGTCCAATTGGAAGGCAATTTGGGTTGTTGATGCCAGTAGCGACTAAAGCTTAAATGGAAAATATAAATTAAAAAATTAGGGTTTTTCACCTCATTACTTCTAGCTATCAGTTTGTGCTTATGGAGCTCTAAGGTATGATTATCTGATTGTGACATGGAGTACTATCAGATTTTCTATTGAGTGGACTTGATGGTCAAGCAGGGGGAGGCTTTGACCAGTGAAGGAGTCAAAGCTACATGGGTACCTTTCTAAACCCTAACCCCCTCTTTTGTTAATATGGTAAAATGAACCTAACTAAACAATTTGGTAAAGAAACCTCATTAACCCTATTGGAAACAAAATAAACTAGTAGATAGGACTATTTTAGGGCTTTAGCAGATGGGTTTCCTTCTATTTTAGAAATTTAAATTTTTTTTATTATTTTTGGGCCCAAGGGAAACGTCATTGGCATGTCACCTTCTGGATGCTGCCACTCAAAGCGACTAGCTTGGCCTATGACTAACTATTGTCACTATTAGTAGCTAGCTTGAACTCCAATGGTCAGATTTCTGACCGTTGGAACTTGGTCGCTTCCAGCTTCAGTGGCCGCTTAGTGGTCACTCCTGGTGCAAGCGAAGAGGTAGCCATAGGTTGATTACTCAGATTTTTGAATTTTTAAGCAATTTAATTGATTTTTTTTTAGAATTTGAAGTGTAATATTTAATTTTTTTGGATTCTTAGGTGCACTTAGCCATTTTTCTTGATTCCTTAGGCTTATCTTAGATTATATTGCACCATTTTTAGGATTTATGCATTTATTAGTTTGTTAGTGTATTTGACTTAGGCATTTATTTTGCACTCTTTAGATTTTATCTGCTTGATCTCGGGTCCTGAAGCTACTTAGGGATCTTCTGCCCCTCCTGGATGACATGGACTTGGAGTGGCTTGATGCTCACGAGCTCGAGTATGTCACTGGGATTCTGATGATCATGTCGGATCAGGATTACCTCACTACCCTAGCCCATAAATGGGACTCCAAGACTAATACCTTCCATATCCCTACTGGTGAGATGATGATAACTTTGAAGGACATCTACAAGATATTCTAGATCCCTTTTTATGGAGTGCCCATTGTCTCTTCTACCACTGGTTCCAGAGATGCGGTGTTTGCTAGGGTTTTTGGAAGACATATCATTGCTACATTTTGGGATACTCATTCTGGGAGGATTTCCATTGCTTGGTGGTACCAGGAGCATGTCTTTTCCTAGAGGTACACTGTCCTACTAATGGTGATCTATAAAATTCTTATACTTTATTTCTCTAGAGTGAGGTTCCTATGGAACCTCTTGATGATGGTACAAGACTTGATTGATAGTGAGGTGCCTATCATCTATGCTTGGGGGAGTGCACTACTGGCATAGTGCTATGACAAGTTATACCATATTTAGTGCCACATATGGGCTAGCATTGCTTCTAGCTTGCTCATTCAAATCTGGCGATGGAAGCATATTATGGTGGATCACCCATCAGGAATTCCTATGAAGATCACTACTATAGATCATGATGCCTAGTGTTATGGATCCAAGTGGCCCAGAGTGCTCGAGGAGTGCAAGAGTCAGCATTTTGTAGGGGATATTTCCCATTACATGACTTCCTTGACCAATTTGCAAGCTGTTGACATAATTTGGAAGCCCTATCATGAGTGCCCTACCTGGGAGGACCCTTAGCTTCACAGCTCAAACTCGATGTAATCGATGGGTTATCAGTCACAAGGGTGACATAAAATAGTTCTTCTATTATTCTATGGTGCTTAGGTATTTTGGCATCCAGTAGGATGTCCCTCTCAAGCTAGTTGTATACCATTGGATTGCTATAGAGAAGAACCTTCCACCACCTCAAGTTATAGTAGTCTCAGAGGAGGATGACCCTTTTGTAGCTGATCCTAGAATGGATGATGTTGGAGTTATAGAGGTGTATACACACTAGTGGTATACATAATTTTGGTAGGGTGGTGGTTTCTTGGGGTGGAATTTTGATGAGGTAGAGATTGAGGATCCATATGGGCATCGAGTGCAGGCTTGGATAGATGATTGCGGTTAGGTAGGGTAGTAGGGAACATAGGAGCAGGTGGCAGAGGAGCAGGTTGCCCCTAAGAAGGAGGAAGAGTTAGCTCCTAAGGAGTAAGAGTCCCATTTCTAGGCTCAACTACATCAAGTTGAGGCTAAGCTATAGATATCTCATATTCAGGTGCAATAGAGGGATGCTACCATTTTTGGATTTTGAGCTCAAGTTCAGCACCTCGAGGCAAATTGAACCGCACTGCAAGATAGGATAGATCATCTTACTATCAGTAGGGGTGCTTCTCAAGGATATATTGTGCCACCTATTGTAGTACCTTAGGGACCTGGTGGTTTATACATAGGTGTAGAGATCCAATTTTTGCATGGGGTTTTAGTAGAGGACTTGGAGTAGCACACCTTGGATGCATCCTCTATCCTAGAATTAGAGCATGAGGTCAAGCTTTGGGGAGGCCACCTACCAGAGAGGCCTATGGTAGGAGGGTCATAAAGGACTGATCAGAGTACTTAAATGAAATCATCAGCTTGGTCTATCCATAGTACCAGGTACCAGATAGATCGTACTAGGGGTGTCAGTTCTATATCACCTCTGAGAGGGGGTAGTGAGGGCAGAGGTGATGCTAGTGTTGCAAGCCACTCTTGAGAACTATGGATTTTTGGGCATCTTGTACTATTTTGAGTGTAAGGTCAACAGACCTACATGATTGTAGCCTTATGGAAATTTTTATACCTACATATACTTATTTGATACACATTTATATGATATTTAGGTTTTGAGACTCATTATGTGTATCTTTTATGATTATGTTTTTATGATTTTATGCTACATGATGTGATGTATTGATATGCATTTAGCTAGATGATAGATGTATGCTTTAGATGATGTGGTCTATATGTGTGGATGCATTATGATGATGGATGCATATATGGATGCAATGCTTATGTTAAACACATGTTTATCTTTTGATTTATTTGTGTGTATCTAACTTATGTTGTGATGATATGATAAATGAAATGTGTGTGATGCATTATGATGATGATTTAATGTAAATGAACCTATTATGATTTAATCACTTAAAACATATGGTATGATGTGATATGAGTTTATCAATCTAATGGGTGACACCACAGAATGTATAAAAATCATGAATAAATAATAACTCTTGTAATAAGAATTACTCATTTAAACATCCAAATGTGAGGTGAGATGATGTGATATGTATTTACTTTCTTTATTAGCTTATATACATAAAAGGATGTGCACAAAATAGTTAGTGGCCATCTAAATATCATTGCTGACATCCAGTATCTATCCTATTTCATGGATGCCCTTAAATAAACAAAAATTCCTAAATAAAGTTGACGATGCGAGTTATGATATGAATTATTGCTATGAGGTGATTTTTGAGGTTTTTCATGAGACTCAAATACCCTAGTTGCTTCATCAAAAGTTGTATATTGATCATACATAGCTTCTAAAGGATAAAGTTTTCATTATTAAGACCTAGATATTTATTATCCCTGTATGTGCAAATGAATATATTAGATAGAGCATAAGTATACCCCAGTTTCAGGTGATATTCATTCAACCCATTTTTATATTGAGGATCCTCAAATGTTTATCTTGATCCTAAGTTGGACTTAGTTGGATTAGACCACTAGGCGGTACATGACACCTAAAGCTAGCTCTTCCACAAGCAAACATTGGTCTATACAAAAGCGATATGCTAATGCGATGGACATATCGTCATGTGTAAGGATGCCTTATGGTTCATTCATGCTAAGAATTCCAGGGATTCAAGTTCAATATTCCCTTATTTTCTTCATATTTATTTGGGATACTTGCTCATGCTTAGTGATGAAAATCACTATTTATTTTGAATTTTTCTTTTCTTTTGAGCAAGGGATTTATGTAGTGATGATAATCACTGTTTATTTTGCTTTTGAATTTTTCTTTGTTCAAGATTTTTTCTTGTTTTGATTAAAGCAAGGGATTTATTTGGGTAGGGATGAACTTGTCATTTTTCCAGTTCTCAGCATTTTCAAACTAGATGCACAGGGGGATGAGCAAGATAAAATTGTCACCTTAGGATACCTAATGCCACCTCATAGAATTTTATCTTTATCTTGTTTCAACTAGGATCTTAGTGTTTTTATTAGTGATAGGATTTTGAAATATACCAAGTTCTATCAAAACTAAACCTCACCTATTAGAAGCTAATATGACTTTTTACAAAGTTTGATAAAACCACTAGGTATGGCTGAGTGACAGAAAACCCTAGTATATTCCTTATAGCAATAGGAAGGGTTTGTGTTGAAAAACATAGTTACACTCGTGGGTGATGGATGGTGAAGGATTTTGAAGATGCATGATTGAGATACAAATGTGGTATCGTTTGTAATATTGCAAACACAATCTACCCTAATGCAAGTACAATGGATGGACATGCCTATATGCAATGCAACTACATGAATTCAAATGCAATATGCACATGTTTTTATATTTTTGATGCTTTCAATTGTTTTTGTGTTTTTTATTATTTTGAATGTTTTTGAACTTTTTGATTTTAAATTTTTTTTATGTTTTTATAATTTGCTTTTGACCAAAGGGCTTAAGGTGCCTTTGGGGATTTTTGTGATTTGACCAAAGGGCTTTAAGATGCCTTTGGAGCTTTTTGTGATTGACCAAAGGGATTTAATATGCCTTTGGAGATTTTTTGAGTTGACCAAAGGGCTTTAAGATGCCTTTGGAGCTTTTTGTTTTTTATTTTGATATTTTCTAATTTGTTTGGATTTTTATGATTTCTATTATTTTTGAAACTTTTGAAATTTATTTGAATATTTTTGATATTTTGTTGATTTATGTGTGAAATGCCTTTAAATGAATGATGTTGAGAGGCTCTTGCTCCTCAAAACCCTCTAACATTGTTAGGTGATATGCCCTAGGTCCAATCTTCTCAGATATGATATAGGAACCTATCCATTTGGCTGTAAATTTATCTCACAAATGCGGTGGTAGATTTGAGTTCTACTGGTTTTATTTAAGCACAAGAACCCCAACTTTAAAGTCTCTCAGGTGGACTTTACTAGTTATAAGCTCGTGTTATACGATCCTAGTAAATGCAAATATGCTCAAGAGAATTAATACGACGTTCATCTAGAAGGGTCAATTGATCCAGGTGAGCTTACCATGCAATGCCATCATTGATGAACTCTTTCAATGTGGCACACAATGTTGGGATTTCCAACTCTAAGGGCATAATTGCCTCAATGTTATATATAAGTGAAAATGGTGTTGCCCTAGTGGGTGTCCGTACGCTAGTTATATAATCCCATAATGCCAAGGGTAATTGCATATGCCAATCCTTATGATTTTCTTTCACTGTCTTCTTTAATATGACTATTATTGTCTTGCTTGAGGCCTATGATTGCCCATTTGCCTATGGATAGTATGGTGTTGCAAAACTATGTTAAATATTTTATTTAGTCATTAAAGCTCACACATTTTTGTTTTTGAATGATGGACCTTTATCTAAGATTATATTTAAGGGTACCCCAAAATAATAGATGATATTGTGAAGTATGAACTTCACAATCCAAGGATCAATTATTGAGGTTAAGGGGACCGCTTCTATCCATTTGGTGAAATACTAAGTGGCCATTAAGGTGAACATGTGTTGATATGAATATGGGGGAGAAATATTTCCAATTAGATTGAAACCCCACTAAGAAAATGGTCAAGCCGCCTGAATGGGTTGTAAGTCTTGATATGGCAGGTGTGTCAGATTTGCATGCTACTGACATTTAATACATTTCCTAACATACTCACAATAATCCTTCTCCATGGTGGTCCAGTAATAACCTATTCTAAGGAGACACTTTACAATGGCCATGCCACTGAAGTGGCCATCACATGTACCATAGTGAGCTTGTGAAATAATCCAAGCTGATTCTTAGGGCTCTAAGCAATGTAGGAGGACTTCACAGTAGCTTCGACGATACAATATGCCTCCTAGAAAGACATATCTTGTCTCTTTTTACTTGAATGCTCATCTTTCAGTATGCAAAAGTCCTTGTGGGACAATTCCAAGCCTAAGGAAGTCTTGTAACTGGGAAATCCAATCTTGATAAGCTACAACCTTGACTGTTAATATGACTAGTTCCTCCTGCAATTCGATTTGCATGAATGCAGATTAAGAAACAACCTTGTGGTGAATGGTGGTACAATTCTCTATAGGACCCTACAAGATCAAGGATCCCCAAGGTACCTTATTTAATAAGCCTTTGGCCTTACAAAACCAGTCATGGTCTGGATCTATATGAATCATGTTGACTAACTTTTTTTATCAAAAGCCTCATGCTGGATAATTAAGTGTGAGAGCATTTTGACATGAATGGTAGTGAAATTAGCTGATGGAATCTGAGGGATCAAGGACCCTAGAGATGCCATAGTGCCTACAAATATATTTTATGAATGAGGGATTGCCTTGATGTCATACCACTTTTTTTTTGCTAGATATGTGTCAACAAGCTCCTTGTAAGCTTTCAATATTAGATCCTAGCATTGAAATAGTCCCTTGCCTTGGTTGACTATGAGGAGGGAGTCACCAAAGATATTTAGCCTCTTGATTCTCATGATGATGGCTGTTTGGAGACCCAATATTAGGGCCTCGTATTCTATGTTGTTATTAGTTCAAGGAAATTTTAGCTTGAATGACAAGGGCATTGGAGCACATTGTGGCATGAATAAGACAATCCCTGCACTACCTCCTTTCTCACACTTCAAACCATCAAAGAACAAAGTCATTTCATCTTTGTTTTTTGGTTCTTCGAGGCTACTTCTAAAATTGCAAAGACTACATAATCAGGAAGTTCTATGGTGAGGGGCCTACTATTTAGAAGAGGCACCTCAACCAGCTAATTAGCTATGACTTGTTCCTTGATGGACTTTTGGATTATGAATTCTAAATCAAATTATGTCAATAGCATGATCCACTTTGCAGTATGTGTATTATGATATGTCTTGCTCATCATATACTACAAAGTATTTTTCTTAGATATTACATATGTTGTATGGCTTAACATGTAGTGGTGTAATTTATTAATTGTAAAAACCATAGCTAAGCATAGCTTTTATACGTATGAATATCCTATCTTGTAGCTCACAAAAGTGCAGTTGATGTAATATATCACTTGTTCTTTATCTTATGTGTTCTTTTGAGCCAACATGGTGCCCAAAGTAAAAGTGGTAATGAATATGTACAGCAGGAATGGTACGTCTGGTCTTGGTGGAGCTAGGACTAGCAGCGTTGCCAGGTACTCCTTGATTTTAGCAAAGGCTTGCTAATATTATTTGTCCCACTAAAATGGAACCCCCTTGTGTAGCAGTCAATTCATGGGTTGACATTTTTCTGATAGTTGTGTGATAAACCACTTTATGGATGCTACTTTGCCCTATAAGCTTCTTAGTTCTTTGATGTTCATAGGCAAGGCCATTTTAAGGATAGCCCTTACCTTTTTTGGGTCTACCTTGATGCCTCATTTAGAAATGATGAATACCGAGATCTTTCTAGAATTTATGCCAAAGATGAATTTCTTGGGGCTCAACCTAAAATTGTGCTCAATCAAGAAATCGAAGACCTTTCTGAGGATCTCGACATGCTCTTCTCACAATAATGACTTGGCTAGCAATTCATGGATGTAGTATTCTAATATCTTGTGCATGTAGTTATGAAAAATTTATGTTATAGCCCGCTGATATGTGGCACCAACATTTTTAAGGTTGAATGACATCACTTTGTAATATAATGTCCCCCATGGAGTGGTAAACATGGTTTTATGTTGGTCTTCAGGTTTAATCCGAATCTGATTGTAACCAGAAAAACTGACCATTAGGGAGAGCATATCATGACCTATAGTTACATCTATAAGAGCATATATGTTGGGCAATGAGAATGAATCCTTAAAGGTTGCCTTTGTTGAGATCCTTGAAATTCGTATAGATGTAGACTCTTCCATCGGGTTTTCCTATGGATACCATGTTTGATACCCATTGTGGATAGTTGGTGAGAACTATAAAGACAACATCTAAAAATTTTTGCAACTCATTTTTAACCATCAAAGTGACGGTTTGACGCATATTTATGATTTTTTTCTTGATCAATTTCTTCATGGGGTCTAGAGAAAGGTTGTGGACAACTAGTTTTGGATCCAACCCTGACATGTCTTTATAGGTCTAAAAAAAGAGATTTGGTCTCTTTTTTAGCAGAGGAATTATGATAACTTATTCTTCTAGATATAATCTTTCTTTGAACTTGACTTTATTTGGTTGAGAAGGATCATTGTTGATGTACACCTCAAAATTTTCCTCTATTACCATGTGTGACCCCTCCTCAAGCTAGTGAGGAGTGGGGATTAAATGGATGTCCTCTACTATATTTATAGTTCCCAGTGACTCAGGGTTGAGACCAACATGATAGAAATTATTTGCGTAGCCTGATGCAAAATGAAACAATTTTAGCATCTCTTCATTAGGGAAGAAATCTTCAGGCTCTAGGGGTGAATCAGTGTGATCCCAATCAATAGTGTCTACATTAAGACACAATGGTTTTTATGGATCTACTACGTCATGGAGTGGAGTGGTAAAATCAATGGAGATCATGTTGATGGATGGAATGAAATCTATAGGACCACACGGGTGAAGCTCTATATCAAAGGTTTGCCCTCTATGCTTACGATGAGGCTTTGGGGGCATAGGGATATTAAGATCCAATCTATGGATAGATGAGATGATGGGATCGTTAGGAAAAAATGCTCTCTAAATTTTGGGGGATACAGGTTGACCATGCAATGGATGGCATCTAGGTTTGCTGGTCTTCCTAGAAAATGAAGGTTATGATCTATGGTATGAAGTAACGCTTCTATTTCAACAAGAAGATTGACTTGTTGGATGTGGAGCTCAAGGTAAGCCCTCTCGGCTTCATTATCAAAGCCATCATTTCTTGTAGGAAAACCCTCATTCTTGCCCATTGGGGTTGGGTGCTGACTTACCTGTTGATGCCTAATATAAGCTATTCTAGTCTCATCTTCATAATCATTATTGCTTATGAAAAATCTATTGGCATTTACCATGGGCCCTACCATTTTGCATGCATATCTTATGAAGGCCATCTTAGTTTAGTCTTTTGTATCATAGCCACTCCTTTTTTACATGTATCCACCCTCATCTGAGATTTATTCACTCTCATATGAGATGTACCCACTCTTTTTGTGGCCTATCCAAGAAATATTTTATATATACCAAGGCC
The DNA here is from genome assembly GCA_028583015.1 of Wollemia nobilis. NCBI lineage: Eukaryota > Viridiplantae > Streptophyta > Pinopsida > Araucariales > Araucariaceae > Wollemia > Wollemia nobilis. Next base: position 244,482 of record JAQPPZ010002047.1, on the reverse strand, counting down.
CATGATAGGCCAGGTAGGCATCATCTTCATCCTTGCTTAGGATATAGTCATACTCCTCTATCTCATATCCATGCATTGGATCTTCCTCCCATAGGATGGCTCCTGATGAGGGTGCTTCAAGAGAGGATTCAAGGTGATACTGGTTAGGTGGTGTGATATTGACCATCGACACCCATCCGTCACCCAAGTAGTTTTTCTAGGGGGTTGATAGGGATTCCAATCGATGTCCTCCTTGAACCCGATGCTTAGCCTATCTAGGATTTCTTCCAAAGAGTCATCATGACTCTACATTTGATAGCCTAAACTGCACCTATCATTAGGTAATTGGTATTATGGCTAAAATGGCAACTGATGTCCTTGCTCATATAGGCCTAGGCCATAGCCTTTCCAGTGACACTGCTCAAAGTACTTTAGATCAAACTCAAGATTTGATAAGTAATTAACATTCATGGTGAATGGCTCATCCTCATCCCTTTCTAGATCAGGAGTAGTATGGGTGTAATCTAGACCAACATATATGAAATTTTTTTGGTTGGGTAGAACCCCTAGGGGAACCACTATCCCTACTAGTAGATTTGGGACTCTCAACCATCCCATGTCTTGTGTAAACTCAATGATTGATGTGAAAGTCATGTTTTTCACAAGATATTCACCTAGTGTTTTGTTGCCTAGGTCAACTATCACCTGGGTTGCAAATGATGTTGTTGATGATGTAGGCAAAGCAGTTTGAGGTACCTCGTTGAATATTTCTTGGGAATGTTCCTCCTCCATGGGAGTAGGGATTCCTACAACTGCTATGGTCAGAAGCTCCTTGGGTCCTTCCTCCACTAGGGGTGCCTTAAGATTCTATTTATCTTTTACCTTAGATGTCAAAGGCTTTTCAAAAGTACTAGTAGCTTTGGATTTAGGAGGTGGTACCAATATGGATGGGTTACCTCACACTGATTTACTTTTGCTTCTTTTTTTTGGTAGATAAGATACCATAGTATTAATACCAAGTTTTATAGGTTGACCCAAAACCTTTTACAAAAATTAGCCTAGGGCTATTGATGAGCATATCCTTACTAAGGATCCTATATATGTAAAATCTACATGCCACCAAATCCATTACATCCGATAAGGCACATAGCCTGTTATAAAAAAGAAACTTCCCATAAAATATTTTGTGTATACCTCGAGAAAACACACATGCATCATAATTACAAAAAAGAAACAGACACGGATCCCTTCCTTGAGACAATGGAGAAATAAAAAGTTGTAGACACACATAGCAGAGTACTAAAAAAAACTCCCACAAGCTTTGTATTGACAGTTACTCTTAATAATTCTTTGGTAATTGCTTTCTTCTATATATGACATGCTTTGGTACCACATACTATCTTGGCCAATCAGCCTTGGAGAAGTGAACCTGCTGGCTAGATTTATGGCGGTGGCTATCTGGTGGTCCATGTGGATTTGGTTCGAAGTCTTATATTGTTGTTTATTTCCTTCCCTATGATTATCAACCAACCTCAAATTACTAAGATGACTAGGAGCCATTTTATCTGACATGTGACTATCTCCATTAGTATTTTTGGTATTTCCAAGCAACATCCATGAATATTGATAGCTCAAATAATTTTTATTGTGAGTCCAATTCAAAAAAGAGACGATAATACTCCTAGCCTTCAAACTTACAGTGCCTTCCCTGTTGGTAAATTTGACTATCATTCTTGGAATTATTGTTAAATAAGCTCCTCTACTTCACTCGAGACACCGTGTTCCCATTTGAAAATTTTGTCACCATCGACACCCAAATTGGCCAGCTTATCAGTAATTTTGTTAGCTTCCCAAAAGACATGTTGGGCTTTTCTGTCCTGTCTTCCCTGGAAAAGGATCCTAGCCTCTTCAAAAATTATTTTAATCCTCCAAGGAGATGTTTTCCAATTATTGAGGAGATTTATAACATGCATAGAGTCTCCTTCTATGATCAAATTGCCTTCTAAGTCTTGAGTCATTTGAAGGCCTCTCCACATAGCTCTAGATTTAGCTTCATTTTTTGTCCTTGTTCCCAAATATTCAAAAAATACAAGCATCATATTCCCATTATAATCTTGCACAATGCCACCAACACCTACTCTACCAGGATTGTCCTTAGCTTCTCTATCAAAATTAAGCTTAAACCAACCTGTAGGAGGTGGAGACCACTTAACATTGGCTCTGGGGCTGACTACCCTAGGCACAGACTCATCTAACAAGGTTAAGCTTAAATATTGAGCAATTATGGTCTCCTGTAGATGAGGTTTACAACTATTAAAAGGGATAAGGTTCAAATTCTCATTGGCAAAGTATAGGATCTTGGTAATGATAGTTTGATGATCATGGATAGACTCATTAAAGACTCTATGGTTCCTTTCTAACCACACCTACCAAAGATAGTAATTGAAAAAAAATTTCCACATGTATCTAAGTATTTGGATTGAAAAGGGGCAAGGCCATTGGATGAACAAATCAAGTACGATGGCTGGTTTAACCCATGAAATATTGAAGGCCTAAAAAACCCCACTTAGGACAGTCAATGAAAAAGGGCACTCAAGTAAAATGTGATAAATGGTATCCTACTTAGCCCTGCACAGATAACAATGATTAGTGATACAAATACCTTTACGCATCATATTATCAATGGTCAGAATTCTTCCTTGGATAACTAGCCATGAAAAGACTACAATTTTTGGAATAAATTTATTTATCCAAACTAAGTCCTTTTGGAGGACAAAATCCTCGTCATCAAGCAGAAGCTTGTAAGCTGATTTAATAGTGAAATTCCCATTTTCCATAGGATCCTAGGTCACTTGATCTTCCTTGGGTCTCCTAGGGATAAACTATTGCTCGAGAATGTTACAAAGATCATTTGATTCTACTTGAAATTCTTGAATTCTTATTTGTTTCCACTTCATTCTACCTCTGTCCTCAACCATATAATCGAAGACTTTTCTACCAATGAGTTCTTATGTGATATCTCTAATTCAAGCTAAGTTAGGATATTGCATTAGTGGTTCTTCCTTAGCCCACCTATCATTCCAAAAATTTATCCTCTCACCATTGCCTAAAACCCATCTTAAACCTTTTTTGATGATTTCCTTACAATTAAGAATTGCTTTCCAAAAAGCAAAACCTCTGATTGGAACTAAGTCACTTAGAAATTCCATATTTTGAAGATACTTTAATTTGATGATAGCTATCCATTCATTTTCTTCACCAGAAATGAGATGCCATGCCTACTTAGCTAGTAAAGCTAAATTTATATGAGCAATTCTCCTTAGACCTAAGCCCCCATTTTCCCTAGGTCTGCACACTTTGGTCCATCCTACAAGGTGTATCCTTTTTTTCTCCTCTGATCCGGTCCATAAAAATTCTTTTTGGAGTTTCTCAATTTTTTGGAAAAACTTCACAAGGGCTTTGAAAAAAGAGAGGAAATAGATTGGAATGCTCTGAAGAGATGCCTTAGTGAGGGTCAACTTTTCTACTTGAGATAGAAGATGACATTTCCATATAGCAAGTTTTTTTTGAATTATTTCAATAACTTTGTCCCACATTGACTCTCTCGGAGAACCATTGAAAAGAGTGAGACCAAGATACGAAGTGGGGAGGTTTGCTATATTACACCCTAAAATATTTGCAATACTTCCTTACCTCTGAATGGGGGTGTTCAAGAAATATAACTTGCTTTTACTAAAATTAACTTTCTGACTAGCAGTGTCCTCGTAGAGTTGCAGGATGTATTTAATTATTTTAACCTCAACCATTGATGCCTTAGTCAATATAAGGGTATCATTGATGAATTGTTGGTGAGAAACAACCCTAATGAGATATGTTTCCTTGATTACCATTATTAGCCTTGAAATACAAGCATTTTTTATGGTTCTGCCTAAAGCTTCTACCATAATGATGAATAACATGGGGCTAATAGGGTCCCCCTACCAAATTCCTCTATGAATTTGAAAGTAACCAACAGTTGTTCCATTAACTAGAATCGAGAACCATGCTTTAGAAATACATTCTTTGATCAAATTAACCCATTGGTGGTGAAAACCAAACTTAAGGAGGACAACAATCAGAAAGTCCCAATTTAGCCTATCAAATGCTTTGTTCATATCAAGCTTGAGGGCAAAAATAGACCTTTTAGTCTTATGATAAGAGTGTAGAGCTTCATGAACTGTGATAACTCCATCCAATATTGACCTGCCCTAGACAGAGCTTCCTTGGCATGGATCTATGATGTGGGGTAGAATTTCTCTCATTCTATTTGTAATGGCTTTAGTTAGGATCTTGTAAGAAACATTGCATAGACTGATTGGCCTGAAGTCAGCCATAGATTCAAGGGTTTTCTTCTTAGTAATTAGATAAATAAACATATATTTGATACCTTTTTGGATATGATTGCATGATTGGAATTCTCTGATAGCAAAAATTACATCCTCACTTACAATGTCCCAAAAATATTGATAGAAACAAGGGGGAAAGCCATCGGGTCCCGGGGCTTTGTCTGGATCCATGCTAAACAAGGCTTCCTTAATTTCCTCATTAGAAAAGGGATCTAGAAGCTTAAGTTTTATATCCTAATTTATTATTCTAGGAATGGATTACAAGAGAATATCTTTGGCCTCCTCATTGCACTGCAATTCTTGACCAAGGATAGAATTGAAATAAGTTACTGCCTCCTTTCTGATTTTTATTAAGTCTTGAGTAATAGAACCATCTATTTTTTTTTTAATTTTATCTTGTTATTGCTTCTATTTCTAAGTGTGGTGATGTGAAAAAACTTGGAATTTGAATCTCCATATTTCAACCAAATAGCCCTTGATTTTTGCCTCCAATAGATTTCATCACAGGCCAAAATGTTATGAAACTCTGCTAGTTTTATTCGTTCCTCCTGCCTAGTAGTTTTATCAGCATCACCATGTTGGATAATCAACTATATTCAAACTTTCAAAAACCTATTTTTTATTTTTAAAGAGGTTCCCAAAGACCTATTTGTTCCAAGTTTGAAGCTTTTCCTTAACAAACTTTAATTTGCTTTTGCTTCTTGGCTATGTAGTTGGGGATGAATGTCTTATGTACAAGTGCATTTATGAAAGGACCAAGTCTCCTAGCAAGTCAACTTGATGCATATACTTGAACAACTCTTCATCAGATGGAACCACATGAAATTTTCCCTCATACACATACTTGACACATTGGTGCAGGATTGAGGGCACACACTACATGTCCCTGATTCAAGGATGCCCTAGAAGAATTTTATATTGCATTACCCCTTATAACACATGATACATCATGGGTATGGTCTTATATCCTAACTTTATAGAAAAAATGATTATTCCCACATTTGAGCACAACATATCATTGAAATCCCTGAGCATGTAGGAAGCCAGGATGATGTTTGACTTAGGGATCTTCAAGTGCCCTATAGCCTTAGTAGTGATGATGTTGATTGATGAGCCTGTATCGATCATAACCTACTTGAATGGCATGTCATTTATTAATGCAATAATGTGCAGAGGTAGGTCTACTGAGGTAGTAGGCACTATCTTAATTTTGTGATCATAAAAATGAATCACAGGCTCTTGGAACTATTGTACTTTCCCCACAAAATGTGTGAACACATATAGGTTCTAGGGCTAGAGCTCAATTGATCTCAAAATCTTTATTACAGTATCCTTGTACCTAGGGGACTATTGTATAATCTCGTAAATGGATAACTTGGATGAAGTCATTTGTAGATTTTGTTCTAGTCTACTCTGAACAGTTTCTACAAGTATTATTGGTGGACCTAGAGGATTGTCCTGAACCTGTCTCTATCGAGGTGCAGTAAAGATATTAATGAGAGCTACAAGAGGCTATGGTTTCCCATATCTCTAACTCCTAGTTACAATGTTAACTAACTCAACCATTATGATGCATCTCTGAATAGGTGGCTTGACTCAAAACTGTTTGACTTAGGTGCCCTAATTTCTAGGGGCCTCATGGTTGGGAAATGGGTTCCTGAATATCTCCATATCTCTGTTATCATGAGCTAGTGGGTTTTCAAATATTAGCTCTCCCTTTTCAATCATGTTTTGTACAACATTATTGAATCTGATGTAGTTATCGATATCATACCCCTGTATATTATGATATGGGTAGTGTTGATCTTCCCTATATCCCTTTGGCTTGAGATGATTAGGATCAAGAATTTGGATGTTAGGAAACCTTGTCCTTTGTATCTCATTCAATTGATTAAATATCGATTGCATCAATTTTTTAGAGGTGTGAAATAACAGGGTGGTTTAGGCTCTTTGTTACAACTCTAGTTGTTCTTAGGATCATAGTTTGCTGATGGGAGTGAGCCTGATAATTCTAGGATTGCTATCCATTTCCCTCCTTCAGCATGGCCAATACAACCTAATTAACCTAAGCAGGATTGAACTGCTTTTACTTATTCTTGTTATTCTAATTTTTCTTGCTCCACTCTTTCTTGTTGCAAAGCTTGAGGTCCCCCTCATCGATCTTAATTTCTTCAATAAGCTTAGATTGAGCCAAGGCTTATTAAAATGATTCATATTGTCATAGATATAATAGCAGAGAGATTTTATTTGTGCACATTCAAATGATCTCTTCTTTGGGGATGAAGAATGATAATTTTACCATAATTTTTCCCACCTATCCCCATAGTCCATCACTAGCTCATCATCATACTATTTCAAGTTGGCTAGATCAAATAGGTTCACCTTCTTCTTGGCATCGAAGGATAAGCATTCAAGGAATGCATTCATCAGTTGCTCAAAACTAGTGATGTTATGCTTGGGTAATTGGTTGAACCATTGAGTTGTTACACTCGATAACATAATTATGAATGTCCTCGACATCAAGGCATCATTATTCTCAAGGTGGAAGCACATGTTCATGAAGTTGGTCACATGTTCTTACGTGTCTCATTCACCCATAAACTTATCTATCCTAGGCATATCAAAGTGCCTAGGATATACGGGACTCAAGAGTGAGGGGCACAGAGGTTGGTTATGTATCTTGCTCAATATCAGCTTCTTTCCATCCATGTTCTGCTTCTCAAGAGACTTGACTCTCTCGATGAGTGTCTGGTATACCTTCGAGGAAATAATATCATGTTCTTGAAGGTTTACTCATAGTGGTAAGGGAGGTAACCCTATGTTGGCTTGATTTGGGTGTCTATATTCATCGTCCATAACCATGGATTGAGGTTTAGGATATATCTATTCTAGGTCTTCCATACCTACCTGTTCCTCATTGAATTATGTTTATTTGAGGTCCAAGTGTTTTTTATGTTGTGAAGTGTGGTGAGCATATTTATTTCCTTACCTAGTGCTTCCCTCATGCTAATAATCAACACTTCTCTCATGTATGTATCTTTCACCACCTATGTGTGCATATATTTGAATAAACCTCTCTATTAGCTCCTCACACTTAGTTCTTTTCTCTCTTGAGTGTTTTTCTTGTAGGTGCAAGTGCCTCTTCCTTCACTCTTCTTTCTCAAGAGATTCTACACGCTCATTCTCGATGTGCAGTGCTTTCTCTAACCTACATATTTGGTCAGATTGACCTGCTACTAAAGGTTCATGCCTTTCTAACTCTGTCTAAGGAGTTATAATGCTTAGGCCCTTCGGGGAGGATCCTATTATGTGCTTTCCATTGTCTACTAGGGTGACCTATTCTATGTACTATGTTATGGATTGAGTACCCCCATGATCTAAAGAAATGTATGTGATGCAGGGTCACTTTGAAGCTTCCCCTGGTTCATTGGTGCATCTAGTGGTTATGTTATGCAAAATTCCTAAAGTAGAATGTTTGGTAGCAATACTTTTAGGACCTGGTCTCAAGGGAACTTGATCTAGCTCATCAAGTTGTTGGGTTCTCCATAGATAATCCTTCGGAGTCCCATTGGCACCAATGAGCTCATAATCCAAGGGTACCTCCCCATCTATAGGGAGGTTTTAGGATGTCCTGGGTCTATGACTCAATGTAGCCCTAGGGACTTACCCCTTAGTGGGATGATCTATCTTATGTGTATCATGTGAAACTTGGGGACTTGCAACCCATGCATGCCTATGTGATGATGGAGATCTTGATGCTTTCTCATGCCAATGTGATGATGGAGGTCTTGAAGCCTCTGCATGTCTATGCAATGAGGTAGGTCATGATACCTCTACATGTCAGTGTAAAGAGGGAGGTCACGATGCCTCCGCTTGTCTATGCAATGAAGAAGACCTTGAGGTCTCCTAATACCTATGTGATGAAGGATGTCATGATGCCTCTATGTACTTGAGTGATGTGATAGGCCATGATGCCTCCTCATGTCTATGTGATGAGGAAACAGGATGTGGCTCTCTTGTTGGGGTTTCTCAAGGAGTCCCTCCAAGGGTTGATTTGTTACCCCTAATACTTTTCAAACTTCATTCGATGATACTATGGGTGGGTGGCTCAATGCCAGTGTGGCTATGAGTGTGTGGAGCATTAGCTTCCCCATCAATGTTGGACCAAGGGTGGTTTCTCTATGTGTACACCATGGTGACTTGTAAGTTATCTTCTTAGGTATATTCAAAAGCACATAAACAAAACAAGCAGATGTTTTTCTCTTTTAAGGATTTATTTGTTCGCTAAACTATTTTGTGTGTTTTGATTCATTTGAAATATAAGCTAACTCTCATTGTGTTTCATTATTTTTGGATGGTATACTTATATGTTTAAAGGTTTTCACCTATATACTCGCACAAGCTGATTATGGTGATGAAATCCATACTCAATAAGGTAGCATAGGTACTACTAACCCTCACCCAGCATCCCGTGCATAGTGATACACCCCTCAAGAAGGAGTGCGTGTTATTTTGCATGGTTAGGAAAATTATTGGGTTATCCTTGGCCATGGATGGGGAACGATGATACTCTTCCTCATGATCCAAAAAAGTGGTAATGACCTCAATTTTTGGTCTCGATCAATGGATTGTATGTGAGATCCCAAAACCACTGATGTTAAAGATGAAAGGTGATGTGTGTGGGGTTATTTTTAACCTTGCATGTAAGAAAAATGCATCACCAAGCAAGCATGATCTTTCCTATATGCCTAAGATAAAATATTTTTTATTTTAGAAAGATGCATGTATTCATGTTATATGATCTTTAAAGATGCATTCTATTTTATGAATTAAGGGCCATTGGTTTGGCTGCATGCAAGCAATCCAAACACATAGAAGCTTAGCACGCTAGAGACTAGGAAAAACCTTACAAGCATAGGCCCATTATTCCTAGAAGTGCCTAGAGAAATTAAATAAAGTCTTACTAAACATCAAGTGCAATATCTTTTCCCATTTTTCTTTATATTTTCTTGATTAAACTATGATTTCACTTTCTATTTTTGGAAATAAAAAGTTGCAGATAGAAACATAGAGAAAACAAAGGATGAAACCAACATAAAATCCTAACCTGATGATGGAAATTCTGATTTCTAGTGTACTTTGATGCTGGCCACTATCAACCAGGAGCGGGTAATTTTTGTTGACCAGAGTGTCCAAGACTTGCAGGTCACAATCGACTAGAGCAACCAAACCTGCACATAGAAAAACTCGTGAATGTCAATAAATTGACTAAAAAAAAAACTTTGTGGGGGTCCCACCATGATCACCATCTGCGCAATCACGAGGAGCGTGCACCACAACCGACATAGCTTGCAATGTATTTATTATATCAAATTGAAAGGAATGAGCATGCAAATGACACGTAAATAAGGAAAATAAATAAATATACTATTTATTGATATTACCAATCCATAGTTACATATTCATACCTCTAAGGGATATCTAGTTTGTGATACAATCAGTTACAAGTGAGGAAGTGAATGGTGGAATAAATCCCCTCACAAACAGGAGGTGTGCTTTCACAGGCTTCCCAATCTCACACATAATTTTTTTGAGGGCTCATAGATGCCTCCTTATCCTTCTCTCATATAGGCAAGATCCCATGATCTAGATGTATTGATATGGTCCTGTAAACCTACAAACCTGTATACATAGAAACAACAAAGTATGCTTAGTGGTCTGGGTTACCTCCCTCGATGATGTTGTTAGTATCAAACCTGATAAGCAATATAAATTAACATACTATGATTAAATGCAATAAATCTAATGACAGATGTTGACATATCTTAAAGAACAATAATGTAAATGCATATAATAAATCAAATCTATGCTAGGGATAACTACGTAAATATAAAATAATTTAATCTAATGCTAGCACAAAGAAAAATAATATCAAACCCTAGGTTGTGTCTGTGGGCCACTATCCAAGATAGTAGCCATGAAATAGATCTTTCTTCTCACACTCCAAGGGCTGTAGCACTAGGTTCTCTACTCAAATTGATGTTTAAGTGTCACCAGATGTGTCAAGTACACATAATGACAGTGAATAATAATGGATATGAATATTGAGTGTGTAGTCTCTCCTTAGCCATACAACACTTCGTTGCACCTCAAGGGCTCGTAGATGCGCTCTCCAATCTGACAGGGCTTCACAGCATAAACTCTAAAAATTGTAGATCTCTTACTCTTTGTGGGAGAGTCCATATGTAGAATTCCCTCCCTTCTAGATATGGACCTTGGATTTTTGGAGAAGCTTCATTCCAAATCTCACACAACTAGCCATCATGGGTGGGAAGCATCAATCACAAACTGGCATTGAAGGTGTAGTTAGGAGGAACTCAAGGAGTTCCTCACCAAAATATACCTACAAAAAATGCAAAGGTGCAGTCAGACTATGTGATTTGAGCCAATTTTCATGACCAACCTATGCATGGTTCTAGTCGTTATTAATTCTAGCGGATAGGTATGACTACTATAGTCTTCAGTGGCCAGGTGTGGCGGCCACTTTGCCTGAGAGTGGCCAGACCTGGATGGGCTAGAACTACCTTGCTTAAGTGGTTTGGAACACTTCTTGCTCTTGAAGAGATCCAAGAGGATTCATATGGTTTGTGAATGTACCCATATGGGTAGTCTTCTAAACATGATACATTTTAGGTGTCTACATGTACTGCTAATGAAATTATGGTTGCAAGACTAGGTACTCTCATAGGTGGATTGTATGGGATAACCACCAAAGTTGAGAGAAAAAAGGAAATGATGGATGATATTCTCATTGATATCTCAAGAGTAAAAAGAAACCCTTCATGTAGGTGTGTTATTCATGTGTATGTTAAATGAATATAGCAATGGGCAAGGAGGTTGCTATTTTAAAAAGATCCATCCTTAGTAGGTAGGTGACAACATGGTAGTTATCGTAAAACCACCTACATAAAGAAAAACATTGTTGTGCTTATTGTTTATTGCATCTTAGATTTATAAATTATTATTGGGATGCATGTGCTTGAAATATGATTTTTTTTAATATGGCATTATTAACATTTGGTATGTCTTAATATTGATGTTAATGGTTAATATTAACATTCGGTATTAATTAACTAAACAGATTAATTGAGTAATTAATTTGATAATCATATTACCTTATTGTTAGTATCTAACACTAACATTAGGAGGAAAAAATATTAGTGGATGAGCTAAGTGGGTGGATTACTAATGTTTTTATCTTATAAGTATTAGTAGGCTCATACTAATTTAATTAGTTACCTATATTAATAATATAGAGAGGATCCTAGATTAATAGAAAAATTCTAATTCATTAAATTAGAAAGGTGGCAAAGTATCTTGTTGGAAAATTGTTTTCAATGTATTCTTATGAGGTGTTATTCTTGTTACATTACAAGAAGTCATGTGTGAAGGAGCCATGTTCAAGACTATTTGAGGACCTACTTTTCTAAGTTAAAAAATAATAATCTTTTAGAGAAAAAGCAAGTGAAAAGAGGAGATAGGAGCAAAATTTTTAGAAATGAAGTCCTTCCATAATTGATGATGTCCAGGTAATTATCCTCATGGGTTATCTGGTGTTTGATTTGTTGTTTATATAGATGCTTGCTTTTTTATTTATATTCTATGATTGTGTTAGATATTAATGGTTTATTTCTCTATAAGAGGTTTGGTTCATGGCTTTATTTTATGTAACAAACCTTATTATTCTTGTTGATCTTGTTTTTGCTCTACATGATTCTCATGTTTATTATATGGAGGGATTTTGGCTTGTATGAGAGTGTTTGATGTTATCACTTGGGATATCTATATTCCCAACGTTTCGTTTAATAGTATTTTGCTTGTGAAGTTTCTTAGGAAGGTCCCAACCATTTTTTTGAATGGACCTCATCTTATTGGAAAATCTTTGTTGTTGTCTATGTTCATCTGCTACTAGTTTGGTTGTTGTTCATTTGCTGCTAGTTTAGCTTCATCACCTCAGTATTATGGCTTGTGTTTCCTAGATGTCTATTCTAGGAGCACTTTTCTTGTAGAAGTGCTCAAGATTTTTAAGCCAAAGTAATTTCATCTCTTTTTATAGCATCCTTACAAATTTTCAAGGTAAGGATCGAGCACAAGTTAGTTTTGTTAAAGCCTTGTTTTATTGTCTTTGGCTTGAGGTGTAGGTATTTTTTGAATGTTGGTGTCTTAGGGCACAAAGTTGTCCATTCATTTTCTAAGGAATGGTTTGTTTAGCTCTATGATTGATTTCCATATGTTGGCATACATTTTTTAGTATATATTTACTTTTCATTTAATGCTTAACTAAAGATTACTTTGAAAAAAAAATTAGTAAGCCAAGCAAAATTAATAATAATATATTAATGATTGTTTTCCAAATAGTTAATCAATAGTTATTGGTTTTGTTTTTTTTTGGTTTACTTGGAAAGTAATGCTTGTTGTTTATTCTTTGGAATTAGTTTTATTTGGATTTAACTCATGTTAAGAGTTTTTGATGAGGAATGTATTATAATGTTGTGTAATTATTTGGAATCAAGTAAGATGTTGGATATTTTCCAAGGTTAAGCATATTAGGGTGCACTTTATAGTCCTTAAAAGATGCTATAATTATAGTGATGTTATTGGCTTTACAAATATTGATGCTAGCTAGTATTTTTTAAAGATATTTTGCAATAGCGAAAATATGCATTGAAGGTATAAAAATATGTGAATAATGTTTAGTTGTTTGGTTGGAAATTTGGTATATGGGTTTCCTTTATATAGAAAAGAGAAATGCATTAGAGTTGATAGTTTGTAAGAGAAGTATTCTTTTAAATAATAATTTTTATCATGAGGCTTGAGTAGATAAAGAAACCATTATTGAGATAAGTATGGGATTCTCTCAATACCATTGTAGGGTTTTTTTTTTTATGATGTACTTACATCTTGTATGTTCCTTGCATAGTGCATATAGGTCTACATATGCATTAAAGAGTTGTCTTGATCCCTAAAATTCCTCTCAATTTCATGGGAGATATTATTTCATGAAGAGGACCATGGAAAGAAGATGAATTAGGGACCATTTGGGTGAAATTTTACCATTGTAATTGAGGATGAAAATTATTTTAAAATTGGTAATCATGTTATGTAATACATGGTTATTATTCTCGGATCTTGTTCAAATAATGGAAGATTAAATGTTATTAATTTTTTATGTAAAGTGTATGGAATACTTAGTTATGAGCAATTAGAAAGAATGTGTTAGATTTTAATTCATGGTTGTGGATTATAATTCATTTGGTGATGTTTCATTCTTTCATTATTGAGATAAAGAAAATTTTATATGCTACTATTGTGTTTTTAAAAATATTTAAGTTGCTAGTTTAGCAACGTGTTATATTTTAAGCATGTTTTAATATAACACTTATTGAAGAGATGTCATTATTTGATATGTTTAGACTCATGAGTTTGGATGGGGGTTCGTGGGAATGAATATAAATCCATATTAGGACCCTTGAGTCAAGAAGTAACCCAAATCCTGGGAGGAGTTGCAATGATGCAATAACTAGGTATATATCTAGGAGGAGTTGCAATGATGAGGTAACAAAATATATGATAATGATACACCTTAAATGGTGAGGCTTGGGTGTATCCAAAGTGGTGAGGATTTTGTATAGTCCTAAGCGATGAGGCTTGGACATATTTCTATATGTGAGGTATAGGAATAATTCACAATATAGTATAGCGATGACACCTTGAACGATGAGGATTGGATGACCATGCTCATTACCAAGTGAGTGGTAATGGCCTTAGTTAGCCCATGGAGGTGTGGTAACTATGCACTAAAGCATTATGCTAGAATAATCCTACATAGATGGACTTATATATGTTTAGGAAAAAGTCATCTCCCTTTAAGTGTTAAGGGCCTTAAAGGATGATCCCTATGTCATGGTAAAGTTGTCCTATACTAGTGATGGTATAGAAAATTTGGGAGGACCACTATTAGAATCCTTTATAAATGATAAGGTTTATAAAGGTGAACCCTAGAAATATAGGATGTTGGCCACTCCTTTCCACTTTAGTGTCATATGCAGTGACATTGAACTCAAAATATGGTTATAACTTATAATGCTAAAAATATTAGGACTCCTTTATGAACCATTACTAAAAAAATAAAATAGTTTCTCTCTTGGTTTTTTTTGGTGGGTTGTTGCAACTTATAAATTTAATCTTCATTGCATTCATCAATGAAATTCTACTCAAGGCATATGCTACCTGATTGGAACTACCACTTCTATGTTACAAAATAAATAAGTAACTTTAAAGATACTCCACCCATTTCATATGTCTTTCATTCAATTTACCTTGACTATTAATGAATTATAAGGCATGATGATCCATAGATAGCAAAAATTTCCTTTGGCAATAGGTAATGCCTCCACTTCTTCAATGCTTGCACAATGGCAAAAAAATATTAATCTCAAATTAAATATTTTTTCTTGGATTCATTTAATTTCTTTCTAAAATAAGCAATTGGTCTACCTTCTTGGATCAATACTCCTCCATTGGTGGCTCTGCTTTCATCACAATCTACTTTGAAAACTTTGTTAAAAGATGGTTATGCTAAAATCAGTTTCTCTATGAATTTTTCTTCAATATACAAAAGCTCATTTTCATTGTATCCATCCATTTGAATTCATGTCTACTTCACTTCATTATTTTCATGATTGGAGCACAAATTTCACTAAAATTTATAATAATTTCTATAAAAACTTGTTAAACCATGGAAAATTTTGGCTTTAATCAAAATACTTGGTGGTGTCCACTCCACAATAGCCTTTACCTTTGATGGATAATTTTTTAAACCATCCTTGGATATGATAATACCTAAATATACCAGTTCCTTCAAAAAAATACAATTTTTTCAAATTGATCAGCAAATTCTCTTCCAAATTTTACAAAAAGAACCTCAGATGCATTAGTTCTTCTTCCTTCTTGTGAAATACCAAAATATAATCTAAGTAAACCACCATAAACTAACCAAGAAAAGACTTCAAGATCTCATTCATTAATTGCATAAAAGTATTGGGTGTATTCATCAACCCAAAATGGCATGATTAGCCATTCATACAAGACTTATTTGGTCCTAAAAGCAATTTCCTCTCATATCCTTCTCTAATTTAAATTTTATGGTAACCACATTTTAAATAAATCTTGGTGAAAAACTATGCTCCACTCAAACAATCCATCAAGCCATTCATATAAAGTATTGGAAACCTGTGTTTTATTGTGAACTTATTTATTGCTTGATAGTCCATGCACATACGTCACTCTCCATTATTGGGTGCTAGCACAACTAGTATTTTACATGGGCTCAATATCTCTATAATAAACCCCTTTTCTAATAGCTCTAGGTTTATCTCTCTGACTCTTCATTCTCCATGTGAGTAATCCTATAAGCTACTTTGTTTGGTAAACTTGATCTAGGTATGAAGTCTATTTGATGACTAATGCTTCTTATACATGGTAATCCATTTGAAAAATAATTTAAGAGAATATCTAAAAACTCTTCTAACATATCATCTAATTCATGAGGAATTTTATCTATTTCATAGGTTGTCCCAACTTTTTTAGGTTGAGCAATGATGTCAAAGCACACTTCCTCCTTATATCCTTCATGAATTATGTTTTGGAGACTAGGCAAACTTTGAAACTGCTATCCACCTCTTTTTATTTGTCCTTCAATGGATCCAATGCATAATTTTTACCATCCTTGACAATTGAAATTTTTTTTAGTCTACCATAATGTACTACCTTTCTATCAAATTGCCATGGTCTCTCAAAAAAAATATTACATGCATCCATTGGCATTATATCACATAGAATTGCATTCTTATAAGAACCAATATAAAAATTTACCATACATTATTTAGTTACCAAAATTTTGTATCCATTTTGTAACCATAACACTTTATAAGGATTTGGATGCCTCAATTATTTTCAAACCAAGTTTCTCTACCATTTTTGTTGATACTAAGTTTTTTGTGTTTTCACTATCCATAATCACCTTACAATATTTGCCTCCTAATTTATAAATCATCTTGAACATGTTCATTCTTTTCGTATGTTCATGAACTCCTTTATTATTTTGAATAATTCCCTTTTAATTATATGATATTCTCCTTATTTTTGTTCCTCCATGTGCTTTGGTGAAGTAATAATTTCTTCATATACTTGCATAATATGGTTTCTAGCTTCATTTTATTTGTTATACTATTGGACATTCAAATGCCCAATGACCAGCTTCATATCTATAATAATTTTTTAAGAATCCTCTACCACAACCTCCTCTTCCTCTCAAAAAATATTTGTTTTCTCTATTATTCTAAGATATACTAGCTTTTCTCTCCTACCTTTGTTATCCTCTTCTATTTTTATTATATACACCTAAATCGTATCATTCTTAGGGGAGATACTAACATAGACACACTCATAAGATCATAAGACATAATATTGGACTTTCCAAGCACCAACAGTTTTTCTCACCACTCATTTGGGGCCTTTTCAAGTCATACAAGCTTGGTTTCTCAAGCCAAGAGCAACCAGATTCTAGCTGCTCAAGCCTAAAGCAGCTAGACCTTAGCCGCTACAGGTGACAACAACCAGATATTAGCCACTAAAAATGAAATAAGCTAAGCCATAAGAAGTTTTTTGTTAATAAACATGCCCAATATCGAGTGAAAGTGGTAGTCTGTATGCAATAAATGTGAGTGGGAGTGACTTTGCATTCCTTTTCATGACCAGTTCACATAGGAGACTTGAGTTTGCATTTAGACTTAAGTTAACTAACTTTTAAGCATAAACAAAGGATAAAAGCTTCTCATGCTAATGAATAGTTCACATAGAAGACTCAAGTGGGTAGTTAGATTTTAGTTAACTAGCCTTCAAATATATACAATAGACAAAGGGTTCTCATGCTAACTTGCACTACACATGATATACTCATTTCTAGGGCTTGGACATAGACCTAGGGTTTCACACTATAAAAGTTGCAAGCCTAAGAACACCAAAAAGGAGACACATGATAGATATATGACATATAGAGACCCAAATCACATACAGGAGATCATTTCAGAGAGAGAGTTCTCTTTGAGGTCACGTGTGCGATGGAGCTTTGACAAATCAAGGGGCATAACACCTAATTTCTTCAACATCAGATCATAGTCTTTGACCCATAGCTTTGGGAAAAAGAGGGCAAGGTTTACTTTAGTGGTCGTTGTCTTGGACAGTGGCCCATAGGATTAGCTTAGATAGACATAGCATCATTATTTTTTTTCTTATATTATTAGAATAGATTTACATGATTTCATGGCATTGTTTTATCATATTTCTATTACATTCTATGATTACTAACAACCTTATCCGGGGAGGCAATCTCGGACAGCTAAACGTGTATTGTTGTTTGAATTACATACAGGGCCATAGGTTCACGAGACATAATCCATGACATACAAGAGCAAGAGGATCCATCCGAGAGATATACATGGAGAAGGAGGCATTTGTAAGCCCTTAAACATTTTTGTGTGCAGAATCGAGAAGCATTTTAGAGCATGCCACATTTTGCAAAATGGGACATCTCTTCATCCACTTGTAAATCATTGTATCAATATGGGTATCCCTAAGAGGTACCTACATGTAACCGAGGTTCAATATTAATGAAAGATCCATTCTTTGTCATTTTTATGTTATATGTTTTCTCATAATATTTTAGCTTCATTTTTGGTATAGTAATAACATCGCAAGTAGAGTTAAGAGTGGTGTGTGCACCCAATGGTCGCTATATATGGTGATCATGGTGGGAGGACCACTAATTTTTCATTTTATTCCAAAAAAATAACTTAATTTTGTGTGTTGGTCTAGCCACTTTGAGCTACAATGGCTAGAAACTAGCTGCTCTAATCTACAATGGCCATAAACTAGCCGCTCTAAGCCACAACATCCAAGAACCAGTCGTTTTGGTAAAAAACAACCAATATTAGAGTGTAGTAGAGGTCAAAACATCGACTCTCTGAGCTAGATCAAAGGTTGGTATAGTTTTTATGATATTTAATAGCTTTATGTCTGCTTTCATGTGTTCGAAATAGAGAACTTAAAGCACATTTATGTTTGGAAATTGAAAGAATAAAGAAGAAAGAATTAAGCATTTCACATATCTTATATCTTCTTTTAAATTTTCAACTAGGTGTTTCTAGGAACAACGGCTTATGCCTAAAAAGTTTGCCCTAGAATCCAACGTGCTAGACATTGTATGTTGTTTTCTTCCTTTGAGGCCCTACTAGAGGCCATAGTTGCACGATATAAAGTGCACTCATACAAATCATAGTAGTTCATCCATCTTTCTGAATATTGAAATGTATTTTTGCACTAAGGCATATAGGAAAGGCTCATTTCTGCTATATGATGCACTTTATGTTACACAATCTTAAAATGAACACCACACACGCACATCTCATTTAAACATTAGAGAGTTGTATTTCATCACCAACCTTCAATTCAATCTAGTGACGTTGGAATTCATCTCCTTCCACTGGTTTACTCCCTAGAGATTCCTAGAAATGGATTGGGAAACTTACTTATAGTGACACTAAGTTACTTATGTTCAAACTGTCTCCCACTATTGGAATAATTATTGGTTCAGAGTGGAGGAGCTAGGCAAACCCCCCATTGGGTATTTAGCGATGTAACCTAGATTCTTTTGAGAAATTCATGTTTGGAATGAGTGTACTTGATTGTCACTATGGATGAGTCTTCTCATTATTAATCCAAGAACAAGATCAAATAAATCAAGAGAACAACACATCAAATCATAACAAACAGTTTAGGGCACACTTAAATTGGTAATCAAGATAAACATTTGTTTGGAATTGTGTGGTCATTCCTAAATAGCAAACTCAAAATATCAAGTCATAAAACAACATGGTCAAAACAAGAAGTAAACACCCTCAATCTGATGTCGAGGGAGAGACAGAAGCAATTCATACCCATAGGCGGAGTCATAGTAATATTGAATGACCTACCTGTAAGACCGTGAGACGTAGTTCCACGAGCCTAAGGGGTGATAATTCTACCCTTGGGGGATCTCCTCGAGAAATCCCAATAAAGGAACCACATCATGGAATAAACTCACATAAAAAAAAGAGGCTTCACAATCATCCTCATCAAGGAGACATGAGGAGACCTCAAAGGCCTCTAAAAACACAGAAACAACTCAAATAAATGAGGAAACTTCAAGGGCTTCCTCCTCACATGGACATAAAAAAGGTTCTAAGACTTATTATTCACATAGGGATGACAAGACTACCACATCTCCATCCACATGGATAAAACATGTCACCACTAAGCCCTCTTCATCAAGAAGGCAAACAAGAATTACAACACCTCAAGACACAATAAACATATGAAACATGTTTACCCACTGAAGGGTAGGAAACTAGAGCTACATATAGTCGTGGGAATCATATAGAAGAAATTCTTCACACAAAAGGAAATATTCCTATAGACTATGACCTCATAGGAGTAAATGGCACCCCACGGGACCAACATTGGAGAATGAGACAGCTAGATAGGTTGGATCGATTTCCTACTCAACTAACCCAAAGAACTGTAGCTACTGAGAAATTTGCATTTGGAAGCTCATGAACTGTGACTTCTAAACATACCTCCCAGTCTATGGGTACCTCAGAGTGACCCCATATAGGATGCATGGAGTCTAATTATAGGGATATTCAATAGTACACTGAACAAGTCACATTAACTAGCAAGAATACAGATACAACAAAAAACCCCTCAAGGAATCTATGAGTCAAGACTACAAGAATAGATTCAGATAAACATGAGTCTTCTACAATAGCATAAACTAACAAAATGAGGTAGTTAGAAAATGCATTATGCAAAGAGCGAGAGTTAGTGGAAGCTCTCGAACAAGAGAAACAAAGATAAATACTCTTGCACCAACATGAGCAGCATTTAAGAGAGCAAGCTGAGCGGCTAGCTCTTAATAATTTATAGATAAATGGTGGTGACCAACAAAGAACAAGACACGCTGACTCACCTAAGGAAAGGCACACTAGATAAGATATCCCACAATGGAACCCCCCACAAAATCATGAACAAAATCCAACTAATGGGGGGAGGGCAAACATAAAAAATCAAGATCACAATCTTGATTCCCCTCGTAGGAGGGAGGAAAATGGAACAAATCAAATGGATAGAGAGTTACCTCCATTGCCAATATGAATAGGCTTGCACGAGGAGGAAATATGTGCATCAAAGGCATTTCAAGAGCTTGCTAAAAATATGAAAACCTTTGAGAAACAAGAGGCAGCTGGGAACTCACCAACATTGAGCAAGATACACAATCAACCATTGTGTCCATAAATACCTAGCTCTCCATATCCTAAGCACTTTGAGATGCCTAGGTTAAAGAATTTTAAAGGTGAAGAGGATGCACAAGAGCATGTCACCAATTTTATCAACACTTATTTTCATCTTGAAGACAATGACGCTCTCATGCTAAGAACATTCATAATGACATTTTTAGGTGTTGCCACTCAATGGTTCAACCAACTACCTAAGCATAGCATAAACAAATTTTAACAACTAATAAACACATTCTTGAAGCATTTCTCCTTTGGTTCTAAGAAGAATGTAAATCTTTCAGACCTAGAAAACCTAAAACAGTATGATGATGAGCCAGTAATGGATTATGGGAATAGGTGGAGAAAAATCATGGCAAAATCATCATTCTTCGTTCCCACCAAAGAGATCATTTGTATCTTTACCAAAATTTGTTCTAAAAATGTCTCCCTCTTGCTATAAATTCAATAGTATCCTTCATTTGATGAAGCTTTGGTATAGGCCAAGCTCATAAAAGATATAAAAGTAGATGAGGGAACCATTAAGCTCCAAAATAAAAAGGAGTGGAACAAGAATGGTAAGAATGACAAGTACAAGTAGAAGTAGGGCAACCCTACTCTAGTAAATCAAGTCATATTGGCTACACCCAAGGATGGGGTGCACAAAAACCATAGAACTATCAAGCACACCCCCACCAGCCAACTACAACCAAAAGAACAATCAAGGAAGAAACCGAGAATGCAAGCCACCTTGTTATTTCATGCCTCTAACAAAATCAATGCAATCAATCTTTAATCAGTTGAGTGAGGCCAAGAGGATTAGATTTCTTGATATACCTCTTGTAGATCTCAACCATCCTAAGCCAAAATGATATAGAGAAGATCAATTTTGTCCTTATCACAGGATACCAAGACATGACATTGAATCTTGCGTTGGGTTTAAGCATCAAGTGCAAAACATGATTGAGGTGGGAGAGCTCAAATTTGAACACCCAATAGCTCTCGATAATAGATACATGGGCATATACAAAAACCCATTACCCAATAATGAAACCCCTCAAGAGCAAGGACCCCAAGTCAATCAGGTTTGAGCTGATATACCTACCCACAGATGCATTGGGATGGTTGATATCGTTAACATAGCAATAAGGACTAGGCATTATGATCAACCACAATCACCTATAGCTCCCATGAACATCCTAGCCACCCTTAGGAAAAGGCAAGACAAACTTCTAGGTCCATCGATGAGACCTATGGTAACTATTTAGAGTAGATTGGAGCAAAACCTACAGACAACTCTAGCTAAGTTATCCATCAATGATCTCATACAACAGTCCCCAAAGCATAGGGATACTCTAATGGGGATTTTAAGAACAATTGAGCTTCAACCACAAGATGTAAATGCATTCACTCACTTTGTGGGACAAGTGCAAGAATGCTAGGAACCTATAATCTGATTCTATGATCATGAGATTAAGATAACTTGTGGGACAAGTGCAAGAATGCTAGGAACCTTACTAGACCCTCTGCTAAACATTGTAGTGGCCATCAATGAATTACCTTTCAATAGGGTTTTTATCGATACAGGTTCATCGATAAACATCATTACAACAACTGCATTAGAGAACCTCAAGATACCTAAGACCAATATCATTCCAAGATCTTACACATTGAGAGCTTTTAATGATGCTTTCTGTAATACTGTGTGAATGATAGTCCTACCCATCAAGGTGGGGCACAAGACCATACTCGTGATGTGTCATGTCTTGGAAGGAGCTATGTAGTACAACATCCTCTTAGGGCACCCTTGGATAAGTTCCATGAAGTGTGTGCCTTCGATCTTGCACCAGTGTGTCAAGTATGTGCACGAAAGCAAAGTCTATGTGGTTTGGGCCGATGAAGAACCTTTTAAATATGTTAATCAGGTGGATATTCTGGGATAATTTGTGATCCCTTCTACTCACCTATAAATAGCACCTTCATCACCAACCACACAAGTTGATAACAAAGAAAAAGGGGTAAGAAAATACCCAGGCACATCAACACCTCTTGGTGCACTCAATATAGTCAATGCTTCTAAAGTACTAGCAACATCAAAACCAAAATGCAATCAGAAGCTAAAGGCTCCCTTAGTTAAGGAAGAAAGGCCCAAAATAATTCCAACTGTAGCCATTACTAAAATACCAAGTCCTATGGAAGAGGAAGATCCTCAATATCAATATGAAGATAGCGATTATCACCCTGCTTCGCCAATATCATCTGTGGGGTCATCCATGTCGCATGCATCAATACACTTGGAAAGTACAGGCATAGGGGAATACCTTGTGTAAAACATCACCTTTACACCTATCATTGAGACTGCAAAGGATATAGGGATGCCTAAATACTTTAGGTCACTAGTAGGAATAGTGGTTCCACTGGATATCCCTCCCAACCAAACCAATTTTGTCTATTCCGACATGGACTGTGCTCATAAGTCTTTAGATATTGAAGGATATGGTGACAAATTATTTATAGTCAATGTATGTTACCTTTCTAATCCTGAGTTTTCTCTAAGCTACTTTGAGCATTGCCATTGGCATAGCTATGGCATTGGCATATATGAGCAGGGGTGCAGGAGGCCTTACAAGCCACTATATCAGCTTCCTTCTAACATATTTGTATTAGGCTATTATAGCAGAGGTCGATATGACTCACTTGTATTGGCATTAGAAATATTAAGCATAGGGTTAGGAGAAGACATTGATTTCATTCCTTATCACCCCTTGAGAATAGAAAATTTGAGCAATAGACAAGTAGCCACGATAAACATATCGCCTCTAGAAACTTATCATCCAAACACCTCAATTGATTCCACCCCAATAGGGTACAACTTATGGGATGAGGATAATGGATATGAAGCAAGTGATGATGAGGTGCAACTTGGCTTAGCCTATAAAGGGCCTCGCTATTTACAAAGGTTCACATGGTCCATCCATGATGAGATTGAATATACATCAGATGAAAGTGACTATAAATCAGAAGACTCAACAAAAAGATCTTACTTAGGCTTAATCCATCAACCCCTAACTTTGGGGCAAGAAAAAAATGCAAATGGGTTCTTCATAAGTGATGAAGAATATGAAGATGAAACAGAGATGGGATACTTGGGGCCAAGACATGAGCCCTTTGTCTTAGGGATGCATACCAATGCTAACAGTTTTTGGATAAGTGATGATGACTTTGAGGATGATACTGAGATGGCTTATCTTGGACCTCACCACTTGCGATAAGTCAACGAGCTAGTAGAGATAGGTGGCACTTCATGCCATAGACCCTAAAATTCAATTTTTGGGGAGACCTGTTGACCTAGCTACATTCATAGGATGGTTAATCCCCCTCTGCCTACATTCAGAGAGCAGTTAGAGCCCAAGATCCTATTTTTCACCCTGTTCATGGGCTAGATCTATAAATTTCCATTCCTCTAGAACCTCATCACAAGTATGGAAGGTAAACCCCTGAGACAAGATTGCACCCATGTGGTCCTAGAGATTTCATCCTATCCATCAACATGATCTCCATTGATTTGACCACTCCACTTCATAATCTAGTAGATCCTACCAAATCATTGCATCTTTATATAGATGTTATTGATTGGAATAGTGAAATTTCACCCATAGAGCCAGAAGACATCTTCCCCAATGAAGATATGTTAAAGTCATTCCATATTACATCAGGTTGTGCGTATGGTGTCTTCCATGTTGATTTGGAACCAGAGTCAATAGGTCCTATGAATCTTGATGATGACATTCATTTGATACACATCCCTCATCAACTAGAGGATGGGTCACATATGGCTATAGAAGCAACTTTCAAGGTGGGCATCAGTGATGATACTACCCAACCAAGGAAATTCAAGTTCAGAGAAAGTCTATCTCCACAAGAACAAGCCATCTTGATTCCTCTCCTCAAGGAAAGGCCAAATATTTTTGCTTGGACTTACAAATACATGCCAGGGATAAATACAAAGTTAGTCATTCACAACCTTTCATTGGATCCCATGAAGAAGCCAGTCAAGTAAAAATTGAGGATAATGCATCCAATCGTCACTTTGATGGTAAAAAAAAAATTGCAAAAACTACTAGATGTAGTATTCATAGTTCCTATTGACTACCCTAAGTGGGTGTCAAACACGGTACCCGTAGGGAAACCTGACAAAAGAGTTTGTATCTACACAAATTTTAGAGATTTGAATAGGTCAAAACCAAAGTATTCATTCCCATTTCCAAACATAGATGCTCTTGTAGATGCAACCGCAGGCTATGAAATGCTCTCCCTAATGGATGGTTTTTTTGGATACAACCAAATATAGATTAAGCCTGAAGATCAACATAAAACTGCTTTCATTACTCCATGGGGAACATTTTGTTACAAAGTGATGTCATTCGGTCTCAAAAATGCTGGTGCCACATATCAACGGGCCATGAAATACATATTCCATAACTATATGCATAAGATCTTGTAATATTACATGGATGACTTACTAGCCAAGTCCCTATTACAGCAAGAGCATGTCGAAGTCCTTAGACATGTCTTTGATCACCTCATAGAACACAATGTTCGATTGAATCCTAAGAAGTGCGTATTTGGTGTAACTTTTGGTAAGCTTTTAGGATTCATCGTATCCAAGAGAGGCATCGAAGTTGATCCTGCAAAGGTAAAGGCTATACTAGAAATGGCTGCCCCTACCAATATTAGGGAGTTGAGGAGCCTACAAGGCAAGATATCATCCATCAAAAGATTCATCATGCAATTATCAGAAAAATGCAAACCTATGAATAAGTTGCTACACAAGGAACTCCCCTTTCATTGGGATGAAGAATGCTATCAAGCCTTTGTAGAGATCAAAAATTATCTGGCAATGCCACCAGTATTGGCTCCACCAAGGCCAGACATATAATTTTTACTATATATATTAGCTACTAATTTCACACTAGGCACCATGTTAGCCCAAAATAATACACAAGATAAAGAGCAAGCCATATATTACATTAGTTACACCTTGGTGAGCTATGAGCTAGGATATGCGTATGTCAAAAAATTGTGTTTAGCAATGGTATTTACAACTTGAAAGTTACGAAACTACATGTTGATCCATACAACCTATTTCATATAAAAAAAAATCCTTTGCAGTACATTATGAGCAAGATGTATCACAATACATGTACCACAAAGTGTATCATGCTATTGATAGAATTTTATCTAGAGTTCATAATCCAAAAGTCCATCAAGGGATAAGTCATAGCAGATCAATTAGCAGAGGCACCTCTTCAGGATAACAAGCCTCTCACCATAGATTTTCCTGATGATGTGGTCTTTGCATTATCAGATCCGCAAGAACTCAAAGAAACTAAGAGGGAAAAAGAAATGTCATTTTTCTTTGATGGTTCGAAGTGTGAACAAGGAGGCAGAGCAGGGATTGTATTTATCACACCATAGGGTGCTCCATTGTCCTTATCATTCAAACTAGACTTCTTGTGCACAAAAAATAATACAGAATATGAAGCATTGATCCTGGGACTCCAAACAACCATAGCAATGGGTATTAAAAGATTGAATATATTTGGTGACTCCTTGCTCATAGTAAACCAGGTCAAAGGACTCTTCCAATGCAGGTGCCCACTCCTGAAGACTTACAAGGAACTTGTTGATAATTACTTAGCCTGGTTGGAATGGTACGACATCGAGGCAATCCCTTGTACGTCAAATAGATTTTTAGACACTATGGCCTCTTTGGGATACTTAATCCCTCAGAATCCATCTATTGATTTTACAACCATTCATGTGAAAGTGCTTTTGCACTTAGCAATACGCCATGAAGCTTTTGATAATCAAGAATCAGTCAACATGATCAACATCGAACCAAATCAGGATTGGTCCTTCGTAGCTAGAAGTTTCTTGCAAATAGCACCTTGGGGGTATTTGATCTCCCAAGGACCCATAGAGTGTGGTGCAATCATATACCATAGAGTTGTTCCTCAATCCATGTTCACTACCTCAAAAATATAGGAAGAGCAAGTTGTCTATTTTATAGAGGTTGTGGCCTATTAGGATTGGCTTTCCCAACTACGAGACTTCCTAAATATTGGAATAATACCTCAAGGTTTGTTGCATACTGAAAGGTGAACATTTCAACAAAGAGCAACAAGATACATTTTTCTAGGAGAAATCCTCTATAGACAAGGATATGATGGAGTATTACTCCGTTGTCTTGAGCCCCTGGAAGCATCTTGGGCAGTTTCACAAGCTCACGACGAAACATGTGGAGGCCATTTTAGTGGCATGGCCATCATTAAGTGCATATTGAGAATGGGTTACTATTGGCCTACAATGGAAAATTACTGCTATGAGTATGTCAAGAAATATAGTAAGTGCCAACATCATGCAAATCTAACACACTTACCATCGCAAGCTTTGCAGCCCATCCAGGAAGCATGGCCATTTTCATAATGGGGACTAGACTTGATTGGGAAAATCTCACCCTCGTCCTTAGGCCGACACACATTCATCATAATGGCCACAAAATACTTCACTAAATGGGTAGAAGTGATCCCCTTAACATCAACAACTAGACCAAGGATTGCGGAGTTTATACTCCACAATATCATAAGTCATTTTGGGGTCCCTTCTAAGGTAATATCGGATAATGGGCCATATTTTAAGAACAAAAATGTGCATGCTTTAATGAACAAATATCATATTCAACATATTTTTTCAACGCCTTATTATCCATAAGCAAACGAGCAAGTAGAAGCCTAAAAAAAAATAATAGTCTCCATTTTGAGGAAGACAGTGTAATAAAATCATAAGGATTGGCACATGCAATTACCTCGCACTATGGGCATACAGGACTAGTATACAGACACCCACTAGGGCAACACCATTTTCACTAGTATATGGTATTGAAGCCATCATGCCTCTAGAGTTGGAAATCTTGACTCTACGCATAGCACTAAAAGACTTCATAGATGATGAAGCTGCGTGGCAAGTTCACCTTGATCAATTGATGGTTCTTGATGAACACCGATTCAATGCTTTAGAGCATCTTTGTGTTTATCAAGGTCACATTGCGTGAGCTTACAATAGTAAATTCCACCTAAGGGAATTCAAGGTTGGAGATCTAGTGCTCAAATAAAACCAACATAATTCAAATCTACCGCCACACCTGCGAGATAAGTTCATGGCAAACTGGATAGGTCCATACATGATTTCATATAGAGTTGGGCCTGGAGCATATCGCCTTATATCATTAGATGGTGTTGAAGAGCCTGAACCTCTCAATATCATTCACTTAAAGACATTTTACACATAAAAATAAAAAACATTCAAATATTTCATAAAAAACAAAAACATTCAAATATGTTAAAACATCGAAAACATTCAAATATTACATAAAAACACAAGAAAATTCAAATATGTCAAAAACACAAAAAAAATCAAATATGTCAAAAACACAAAAAAATCAAATATGTCAAAAACAAAAACAAATCATAAAAACATAAAATTCAAAAATTCAAATCAAAGGCTCCAAGGGTAACTCAAGCCGCTTGGTCAAAATTCAAATCAAAGGCTCCAAGGGTAATTCAAGCCGCTTGGTCAAAAATAAAATCAAAGGCTCCAAGGGTAATTCATACCACTTGGTCAAACAATAAAATCAAAGGCTCCAAGGGTAATTCATACCGCTTGGTTAAAAAATCAATATAAAAAGCTCCAAGGGTAATTCATACCGCTTGGTCAAAAACAAAATCATCAAAGGCTCCAAGGGTAGTTCACACCACTTGGTCAAACATCAAATCAAAGGATCCAAGGGTAGTTCACACCGCTTGGTCAAACATCAAATCAAAAAGGCTCCAAGGGTAATTCACACCGCTTGGTCAAAAATCAAATAAAAAAATCTCCAAGGGTAATTCAAAACCGCTTGGTCAAAATCAATAACAAAAGCCCCAAAGGCATAATAAGCCCTTTTTTCAAATTAATCAAAAATACAAAAACAACATAAAATCAAAAATACAAAAATAATTGTACTTCACATTTTGCATCCACATCATTGCATTGCATTTTCACATACATTACAAGATATGTCATGAGAGTCTTAAAAGTAATACCAAAGTTTGTCACACAAGTCATTCATATCCATACCTCCATCCAAATGTGTGTAATTATGTTTTTCAACACAACCATTATTTGTTGCTATACATAATTACTAAGGCTTTTTAGTTAGTCAACCAAATCTAGTAATCTTATCAAATTTTGAGGAAAATAACTTTGATTAGTAGAAAAAAATGCCTAGCTATGATAAAGCCTTGGATATTCAAGATCCCATCACTAATTGAAACACTAAAATCCTAATTGGTACAAGGAAAATATGAAATTTGCAAAGCGATCTAGGTTACCTTAAGCGAAAAGGATCTTCCTTGCTTATCCCCCTGTGCAACCGGTTTAAAGGTGCTGAGAATTGGCAAAAGGACAAGCTTCACCCTATCCAAATCCCTTGCTTAAATAAAAATAAGCAAAAATCCAAAGCAAAATACATATTTAAAAGGCCAAGCATACATTCTAGATTTCAAAGCAAAAATCCGATACACAAATAAAAAATCCAAATAAAAAATCAAACTCAAAAAAAAATAAACAGTGATTTTCATCACTACGAATGAGCAAAATAAAAGGTGATTATCATCACTACAAAAATCCCCGCTCAAAGAAAAAATCAAATCAAAATAAATAGTGATTTTCATCACTACATATGAGCAAAAATCCAAAGCCAAAAAGAAGCCAAAAAGAAGGGAATAAAGCTTGAATCCTTGGAATTCTCAGCATTGTACAAAACTAGAAGGAGAAATCCTTACACATGATGATATGTCTATTACAATTACTTCATGCATTTGTGTAGACCAATGTTTGAATGTGGATGAGCTAGCTTAGGTAACCCAATATTGCCTAGTGGTATATGTAGCACCCTAAAATTGGTGCAATTAAACCTTAGTAAAAAGATAAAAATTTGAATTTTAACCCAAAATGCCCGTTACCCACTTTCCTTATTTTTTGCACCATTTTTAGGATTTGTTTTGACCGTTGTATGATATCATCGACGATCAAATGAAATCATCCCAGATCTGACGAATTCTTCTGGAACAGAACGTCCAGATAATTTCGTCCCAAAATCAAATTTTCATAATTAGCTTATGTTCAACAGCTTCTCTAACTTGGGCAAAAAGTGTGTCTACGCAGTTAGAGTCTCCCCTGTTGGAGATCTCCCAAATTAGGATGATCTCCAACCTCCTAACCTCTCCCTAGTCCTATATAAACTAGGATTTTCTTAGTTTATCCCCCTGAACCCCCTAGTTGATTGATTTTTCTTTGCAACTTTAAATTTTCGTGCATTAGAACACCTTCACACCTTCGTTTGCATTGCGTATTTCAAGTTTTCTTGCAAGGATTTTACTGTTTTTTAGTCGGAGCAAGCTCGGATCATCGCAGGCGATTCTAGATGATTTCGGATGATCATGTCGTAGATCGGCGATGATCTCGTACGATCGGAGGCAATCTCGACTATAGTCTAGATTGAGGGCAATCAGAACCTGGAGTTTGTATTTCTTTATCTTCTCTCTTCATTTATTTATGCATTAACTTGGTTTATTCTATTCCTGCATCCTAGAGTTCACCTCATTTAGCATAGATGCATGATAAAGTTAAAATAAATTATTAAATTAATGCATTTCTTTTAATTACTATCTGGATCTATCATTTAGGCAAATTTACTGTCATTTCTATCATTTCCCTTTGCTTTTGTAGTTGCATTTTTGGTTTTTGGTATCTATTTTTGTGACTGCAGGTTTCTGACAAATTCGTTAGATCGATGACGATCTCGTCTGATCTCAGATGACCAACTGAGATCTGAGATGATTCTATGCAATTTTAGATGATTACGTACAATTTGAGATGATTTTTACTTCTACAAACCTCAGAATCCTCATCATACATCCAGAATCAGGTATGTTCTATCCTATTTAGCATACTCTCTGTGTTTAGCAGTTATTCATGTTTTCTATATTCATATAAATCAGCATTGGCATATAGAATAGCTTAGATTTATCCTAGCCAAACCTAGGAATTGAATGATCAAAGTACAAAATGAACACATCAAACCTAATCTCAACCTAGGTGTGGAAACTACCACTCAAAATTTTCTTGGTGAACCCACCATTCGTTGAAAATTCACCCTTATACCCCTCCCCCGAGAGGCACGACCTTCAAAGGGCCTCTCAGTCCGAGGTATTGTCCCATCCTTCTCGCATCCCCCTTTCGAGCATGGATCCTATAGACTGAAGGTAAGGATGCAAAAAATTTGGAGCGATACATTTTGGTGAACCCGACATGAAAACTAAAACCTTTTGAAAACAATCCAAAAAAAAAAAAAACATAAATGCATTTAGAATCATCAGACAAACAAGTAAGATTGCATGCCATATTTAGATGGTAGATTATAATAAAATACGAGCTATCATCATTAATGTTGAGAATCAATTAGCAGCTATAGAGATTACTTCTTTGCTTAGAGTATCTCAAACATATAGAGTCCCACCTTTATGGGATGAACTTAATAGGAGATTGAATCTTATTTCATCTAGATCAACTGAACTTAGGCAAATCAAGAGGTTTGTCCTAGATAGAATCTTGGATCTTGATCAAGTGACCTTATACCATGAACTTCAGAGAGCTTGCCATAGGTGGTTAGCTAATAAAAGAGCGCTTGTGTCTTCCGAATTGTACACCTTTGAGGAATACCTCGACAATGTAGTTGTAGTACATAAATTTCTATCTCGTATAGAGGATCAAGAGGTCGTTCTTACAAATAGAAAGAGATCGAATAGAGTTCCTAGATTTGTACTATATCGAGAGTATTGCCATGAGCTCTATTTTTACAAGTCAGAGTTAGAAGTAGATAACATCACCATAGCACACTTTGTCAAATTCTTGAAAAACCATTTCCAATTTTAAGAGGAGCATTTCATGACTCCTAATGAACTTGATCCCATCAATGACATCTATAAACTATTTATAGAAAACTAAGCCATTCTTTTATTATTGTTATTTCTTGCATTTAGTATGTTGTTTGTTCTCTTTATAATATTATCATAAAAACAAAAACAAAATAAAATATAAAAAGAATCAAAAAATTTTCTTTTAAGTATTATAGTAGGTATATAATTAAAATATATACCTCCCAAATTTGTTGCAAATATATTTATATCAATATATATTTGCTAGAATATAAATTTAAGCATAATGACTAGACTCAAGAATGGAAAACAGACTGAAGTAGAAGAAGATTGGTTAGGAAAACCGGTAAATAAACCAGATGTCCTTCCTGAAGATCCAATTCAGGAAGAAGGAACTCTAGACCAACAAGAAGAAGAATTTGCTGAAGGAAATGAACAAAGAGAAACTATTAGAGAAGAAGGATCCTCATCCCCTAAAATGTCTCTGAAAGGAGCTGTTACTTTTGATAACATGGAA
Organism: Wollemia nobilis; assembly: GCA_028583015.1. Taxonomy (NCBI): domain Eukaryota; kingdom Viridiplantae; phylum Streptophyta; class Pinopsida; order Araucariales; family Araucariaceae; genus Wollemia; species Wollemia nobilis. Next base: position 212,132 of record JAQPPZ010002047.1, on the reverse strand, counting down.
CATTTTTGGAAGTTCCTTAATACTAATATTGGCACCCTTAATAGAGCAGTCCATATGGACAAGGATCAAATTAGTGACACTCAAGCAACCCTAGAAGAAATATATCACACACACACTAATACCTTGTCCTTCGTTGATCAAGAAAGTGATATGGATATGGCTGCTGTAATCCAAAATATGCAACAACAACAGGTTACCCAACCATCTAGAGTGCCTATTACCAAGCCTAGGGTTATTCCCACACAAAATAAATCATCATTCATTGCTCTATTTTGCCAAGTTATTGATCAACATACCTCAAATCAACAAAAGCCTAAAATAAAACTAAATACTAATTTCCAACAATCTAGGATACAAAATAATGCTACAACAAATATTCTTCATAATACTCTTCCTACCAACCATTTGCATAACAGCAATATAGCATCTAATCCTTACGTCATGCCATCCTATGCTCACAAATCCCATACTCATGTACCACCGAACCAATATGGTGGACAAACTGGTAATATGGAAGCCATGGTGAAATAGTTAGTCTCTCGCATGGACCAGATAGATCCCTATTGTCCCTCGTACAATTATCGAGATATGTGTAGTCAGCCTCTAGATCCTATAGTTGTAGCACATCCATATCCTAAACACTTTCCTATGCCTATCCTACCTATATACAAAGGAACGAAAGATCCCATAGAGCATCTTCATATGTTTAGGATAGCATGTCATGATATATCACATGATGATTTATTATTACTAAAAAATTTCCCAAAAATTTTAGGAGGAATGGCATTAGAGTGGTATTATCAATTACCCACTCATTCTTTGAGGAATTTCGAAGAGACATCCGAGTCTTTTGTGCATCAATTTAGTGCCTACATTGAAATACATGTAACCATTAAATATTTGTACAACCTAAAACAAGACAAAGATGAATGTTTTGCTGATTTCCTAGCTCGATGGAGACAGTTGATAGGAAAATTGCACTTTGTGTTACCTTATCGAGAAATGTTGGATATTTTTATCAATAATTTACAAGAACAACTATCGTATGAATTATCAACTGCTACCTTGACCACCTTCGATCAAGCTATAGATTTAGCTCAAAGAGTGGAAGATGCTCTCATTAGGAGAGGTCAGCTTAAAAAGAAAGATGATGAGAAAACATCCAAAAATCAATATAAAAATAAACAAGTTGTGGGTGATGGAGTCACTGATAGTAGAAATATCACTACTATTAATGCTATGAAAACAACAGAGAAGTTTATATTGAAACCTCCTGATAAACCACCCTTAGAAATTACTAGGTTAAATCAACCTCTATCAACCATTCTCCCTAATTATTAGAACGAGGTTTGATCTAATTACCAAATATCTAGGAACCTGATCCAACTATACCCGAATACAGAACTAATTTACATTGTGATTTCCATAGAGGACCTGGACACGCTACCAACTCTTGTAAAATATTAAAACATAAAATACAAGATTTAATTGATAACAATGAGATGGAGGTACAAGCCTTTCAACCTAAAAAAAATCCTCCTAATAATGCTCAAAAGAACATCCCCCAAATGAAGAACACAAGCTTATACTGAGAGGGGGGGTGAACAGTATAAGACCTATTTTTACTTTTTCCTTTATACTTCAAAACAGTAAAGCAATATACCCAAAGCAATATCAAAGCAATGCACAATATCATCCACAAAGTGACACCAATTTTAACGTGGTTCACCCATAATGGCTAGGCTACATCCACAAAACTTTTCTCTAAAATTTATCTCAAAGTTCTTTGGGAATCCTTCCCAATTACAATGTTTATGAGCCTCATCCCAAAGGAGATACCTTCCCCCAATCAGAATTTATGAGCCTCTACTCAAAGGAGATACCTTCCCCCAATCAAAATTTATGAGCCTCTGCTCAAAGGAGATACCTTCCCCTCTACTCTGGAAATGATCCCTCAGAAGATCAACTGCCTCTACCTCTTGCCATCACATGGAACTCCTTTCCATTGAAAACCTCTTGTCCTCAATGCTTAGCCTAAGATACCTATGCCTTCTATGATCACGTCCATAGCAGCTCAGCAACCTATACCAAACATAGTTAGTCGGTCTAGTACAAGTCTTCCTCTATCTGTCATATCTTTCCAACTCTTGAAAAAATCAATCCTTTGCATACAAGCCTTCTCAAAGACTTGCCAACTGTCCTTAGGTTCTTCTCATAGAACCAATGCACCTCTGTCCTCAAGTTATCTGATAGAACTATCAAACTCAGCTCACAAGTCCTCTGCTAGGACCTGTCCAAATCTACTCACAAGTCCCCACCAAAACCTATCCAAAAATGCTCACAAGTCCCCACCAAAACCTGTCCAAAAACTGCTCACAAGTTCTCATCGGAACCTGTCCAAAACTGCTCATAAGTCCCCACTAGAACCTATCCAAAAACTACTCACAAGTCCCCACCGGAACCTGTCCAAAAACTACTCACAAGTCCCCACTGGAACCTGTCCAAAAACTGCTCACAAGTCCCCACTGGAACCTATCCAAAAACTGCTCACAAGTCCCCACTGGAACCTGTCCAAAAACTTAGCAAGCTCACAAAGAAAAACTTTCTTAGTAGGAAATCACAAAGTGAATTGTTAGAGACCCAATGTGATTTGTCAAACTCATAGAAGCATAAAGAGAATTGTTAGAGACTCAATATGTTCTATACTCAAATCCCAATCTCAAAACTAAACTCAAATCAACTCAGCTCAATCTATATCTCAAATCTGAAAACTCAACTCAATATCTGAAATGAATAGGATAGAATGTTTTCTTTCAAGAACATGAAACCCCAACAATTGCCAACTATGCAAAGAATCACATAACAATGATTCTCATGTTATTTTCACCATCAATTAGGGTTTCAACAACAATGCTCATCAAACAAGGTTTAGTCAACCAACACCATTCAACTCAACATCAACCTTGAAGCATTCAACCAATCATCACAAGAAAAGGAAACAAGTAGAAATCATTTTCCCTCCAAAGATATTTGAACAAAACAGCCACCAACATAATATCACCAAATGCAAAGAATAACTTGCTCAAATCAACTCAATGGAGTAATCCCAATATCATGAATCAAGTAAAGCAATAACTTGATCAAACAACCTCTATGGAAGCAACTCAACCATCAAACTCAAAACAACCAACCAAGGGTTCCACCAACTCAATGCAAGTAGCTAGACTCACAAATATAAACCCTAGTGCACAAAGCTTCCACTATCTCAAACCGGAAATTATGCATTCACCAAAAAATCTCCTTAAGGATAACAATGCATAAGTAGTCTTCAACAAACCATAAAATAGGATTTACACCTAGCCAAAGGATACCTAGTAGAATACCTTTTCACTCCAACCTTATTTCATAAAACATACACCAATCATACTCATAAGAAGAATGTGCCCATACCTTATTGGAGTAGAAGATAATTGAACCTTCAAGCTGTCACCACACACAACTCTCAAAATTCCAACCAAGTTAGGGTTAGAATAAAAAGAAATGAGCAATAATATAAACTTCCTTTATTACACCTTTTAGCTCCACTTCTTTAAACACAACCACCATAACATGCCAATAAATCAACAATCAGAGACTCACACCTTATACCTCCATTTTTAATTTTAGCATAGCAAAGAATAATCTTAAAAATACATCCAAAGAAATATGCCCTTATTTATCCTAAGATTTTATTCAATGCTAATCACAAAATCCAAAACTCATAAAATTTAATCACACCTTATAAATCGCTGTCCAAGAAACTTCGAATTTCACGGCATAAAGATGTTTTAATAAAAACATGTGTTACTCTAGCAAAGCACCCCCGCGAGACTCGAAACGGTGACCTCCGCCAATGCAGTGCCCAATAGCAGCCTTCTCTGCCACTAGCCCATGCGGGCTACGAAGTTCACAAGTGAACTTCCCTCCACTTCACCCTCGAAAAAACTCCAGAAGACTTTTCAACCGCACGTGCTTCTAAGTCTTCCTTCAATCGTAGCGAATACAAAGCACAAACATCGCAAATTGCATTCGGGGAATTTCAAATTAATTACCCTTCCAACCTTAGGAGTTGGAGAATAAATAGTCTCTTCGAAGACACCTTGACGTCAGCAGAAATAAATACCATTTCAAAATTAATCAAAAGTCTTTTAAAAAGGGGTTTAAAAACCCTTAAATAATTTTAATAAATTAAAAATAATTTCTCCCTTAATTAATTAAATAATTAATTAATTAAAACCTTTAAGGGTTTTAAATAATAATTAAATAAATAATAAAGAGAACCTCCATTGGTTTTAATAAAAACCATTTAACTTGGTTTTAATAAAAACCCTATCCAACTTGGTTTTAATAAAAACCGGTTTGGTTTTAATGAAAAACCCTTGCCAATGGAATCTCTTTGGATTCTCTTAAAAATATTCTCTTGGAATATTCCACCTTTGAAACCAACACATCCTCTTAACATTAATGCCATTTCCTTTTGACATCAATGACAACTCATAGACAAGAATCTAGGATCTCAAACCCAAAATTGCCAACAATCTCCCCCTTTGTCATTGATGGCAAACCATGCTTCTCAACAACACAAAAACTCAACATAAACAACTCCCCCTGTCTTGAGGCTCTCCCCCTTACTCAAATCTCTCCCCCTTTGTCATCAATGGCAAAGGGTCACCTTTGGGGCTCGGGACTAAGAATGAGCCTCTTAGCTTAGTCCCTCCCCCACCTCCTGATGAGGTGATTAATTCTTGGGTGGGAGTAAAACTCCCATTAGGCACTGATCATCATCAGCGTCTATAACTTCCTTTTCGGGCCTTCTCTTGAACTCTTTTTCCATATTCTTGTTCCTGTCACTATTCTTGTTCTTGTTCTCATCCCTGTTCTTGTCCATGTCTTGATCCTTGGACCTGATCATGCCATTGTTCATGTTCCTGTATTCTAGAATTTCAGCTCTACACTATCTAATTGTGTGACCTTCATTGTTGCACTTGAAACACTTGACGATGTTGTTTCTTTGAGGTAAACCTGATCTTTGAATCCACCAATTTTTACCAAATCTATTCTGACCAAACCTGTTCTGGCCAAACCTGTTCTGACCAAACCTACTCTGACCAAACCTGTTCTGGCCAAACCTATTCTGACCAAACCTGTTCCTGTTATTTTCCTTGCAATAAACTGCCTTGTGCCCAAACTGTTGACAAGAGTAGCAATACCCTTGAAAGTAACTAGCACTTCTAAAACTGTCATTTACCTCCTTCACTTGAGCCATGAAATGTGAAGCCATGTGACCAAACCTGTGACAAGCAAAACATCTGCCTTAAAAATTTCCTTTAATTGACCTCTTAGGTTCTGAAAACTTCTTCTTCTCATTCTGAATTATGTTTTCTATTTATGTGCATCTATCATTCAAGGACTCCTTTTCTAAAATACTTTCCTCATCAGAACTCTCTTCCTTTTGGAGTCTCTTACTAGAATCTCTTAACAAAACCAAGGCATGTTTTATCTGTTGTCTTTCTTTGACCTTTGATGAGTGACTTAACCTTTTTGGAGCTATCTTGAAACCTGTAAAGCTTATCCTTGTACTCTTTAGTTTTCTCTTTTAAAGAAGCCATTTTCTGTTCTAACTCACTATACTCAAGAACCTTATACTCTAACTCATCCTTGAGTTCTTGTGTCTTAGCCATAGAGAAGTCAAGACTTTATATAAGATCATCTCTCCATACAACATTCATCTAACTTATCCTTGAGTCTAGCATTCTTCTTTCTTTCCTTTTTCAAAGCACTAAGAGCACTAATAAGTTCACCTTCAAGATCTATTTCACCTTCCTCTATATCTTCCTCTATTTGTTTGCTTTTTGAATCATCAAAGCCTTTTTTAGATTTCTTATCACTAGAGGTGCTACCCTTTTAAAAAACCATACATGCATCTTCCTTATAGTTTTATGAAGCATCCTCATACATACTAGAAACCAAATCATTATTTATGTAATCATCCTCAAGGTGACCAAAATTTCCACATCTAAGACATTTCATGATAATGAATCTATGTTTCGGTTCTTCCTCTTTTTTTGATATGAACAACATCTCATTTTCATTATCACTTGAATAACTTTCACTATCACTACTAGAACACTTACTTGCTTTTTCTAGGTAGAAACTCTTCTTGTGCTTGTGAGAATACCTCTTTCCTTGATTGTTGTGCTCATCTTTGTTTTTCCTGTGATGCTTGTGCTTTTCAAAATTCTTGCTCTTAGAATCTTGTTTATCTTCATCACTTTCATTCTTGGGAATAGTACAGTCAGTAACATAATGACCAAACTTTCCACAATTGAAACATCTTATATTTTTCATACTTTTGTGCTTTCTATAGAACTTGCCTTTCTTGTTGTAATATGCATTTTCATCACTAGAAGACTCATCACTATCTTGAAGTTGTTTACCCTTGGAATTCTTGGTAGCCTTGAAAGCTGCCTCTTTCTTGACATCAACCTTCACTTGAGTTCTCAACTCAAATGCTACAAGTATACTATGGAGCTCATCCTTTTTCAACTTGTCCAAATCGTTAGCTTCCTTAATAGCAAAAATATTTTCACTAAATCTATTAGGAAGAGATCTTAAAATCTTATCACAAACATCATTTTCAGCAAGCTCAAGACCTAAGTCTTTCATGGAGTTAACAACCTCATCCATACGAAGCATGTAATCACTAATATTTTCATCATCATTCATCTTGAGTTGTTCAAACATACCTTTGAAGTGTCTCAAATTGGCATTTTTGACATTTGTATCACCTGTATGAACCACCTTCAACTGTTTCCACATTTCACTAGTTGTCTTGCAATGAATCACTTTGGTGAGATCTGCTTTCTGTAAGCCTTTTAGGATTGCATTCATTTATTTTGAACTGCTGTGATGTAGGAACCTTTCTTCTTTAGTATTAGGACCATGTTCAGGAATAGTGTACTCATCTTCAATCACTTTCCAAATCTCATTCCTGAGTGCCATTAGATGAACCTTCATCCTTGCACTCCAAAGACCAAAATTTGACCCATCAAGAATAGGTGTTGCATTGCCACTTGAATGATCCATTGTGTTCTTTACTAGCTTTTCCTTCAAGCTGTTAAACTTTTCGAAGGCACTCGCTCTGATACCAATTGAAGAACACAAGCTTATACTAAGAGGGGGGGTGAATAGTATAAGACCTCTTTTTACTTTTTCCTTTATACTTCAAAACAATAAAGCAATATACCCAAAGTAATATCAAAGCAATGCACAATATCATCCACAAAGTGACACCAATTTTAATGTGGTTCACATAGAATGGCTGGGCTACGTCCACAAAAATTTTCTCTAAAAGTTATCTCAAAGTTCTTTGGGAATCCTTCCCAATTACAATGTTTATGAGCCTCGGCCCAAAGGAGATACCTTCCCCCAATCAAAATTTATGAGCCTCTGCTCAAAGGATATACCTTCCCCCAATCAGAATTTATGAGCCTCTACTCAAAGGAGATACCTTCCCCTCTGCTCTAGAAATGATCCCTTAGAAGATAAACTGCCTCTACCTCTTGCCATCACGTGGAACTCCTTTCCATCAAAGACCTCCTGTCCTCAATGCTTAGCCTAAGAGACCTCTACCTTCTATGATCATGTCCACAGTAGCTCAGTAACCTGTACCAAACATAGTCAGTCAGTCTAGTACAAGTCTTCCTCTATTTGTCAGATCTGTCCAACTCTTGAACAAATCAATCCTCTGCATACAATCCTTCTCAAAGACTTTCCAACTATCCTCAGGTTCTTCTCATAGAACCAATGCACCTCTATCCTCAAGTTATCTGATAGAACTACCAAACTCAGCTCACAAGTCCTCTGCTAGGACCTGTCCAAATCTGCTCACAAGTCCCCACCGAAACCTGTCCAAAACTGCTCACAAGTCCCCACTGGAACCTGTCCAAAAACTGCTCACAAGTTTCCACCAAAACCTGTCCAAAACTGCTCACAAGTCCCCACCGGAACCTATCCAAAAACTGCTCACAAGTCCCCACTGGAACCTATCCAAAAACTGCTCACAAGTCCCCACTAGAACCTGTCCAAAAACTGCTCACAAGTCCCCACTGGAACCTGTCCAAAAACTGCTCACAAGTCCCCACTGGAACCTATCCAAAAACTCAGCAAGCTCACAAAGAAAAACTTTCTTAGTAGGAAATCACAAAGTGAATTGTTAGAGACCCAATGTGATTTGTCAAACTCATAGAAGCATAAAGAGAATTGTTAGAGACTCAATATGTTCTATACTCAAATCCCAATCTCAAAACTCAACTCAAATCAACTCAGCTCAATCTAAATCTCAAATCTGAAAACTCAACTCAATATCTGAAATGAATAGGATAGAATGTTTTCTTTCAAGAACATGAAACCCCAACAATTGCCAACTATGCAAAGAATCACATAACAATGATACTCATGTTATTTTCACCATCAATTAGGGTTTCAACAACAATGCTCATCAAACAAGGTTTAGTCAACCAACACCATTCAACTCAACATCAACCTTGAAGCATTCAACCAATCATCACAAGAAAAGGAAACAAGTAGAAATCTTTTTCCCTCCAAAGATATTTGAACAAAAAATCCACCAACACAATATCACCAAATGCAAAGAATAACTAGCTCAAATCAACTCAATGGAGTAAGCCCAATATCATGAATCAAGTAAAGCAATAACTTGATCAAACAACCTCTATGGAAGCAACTCAACCATCAAACTCAAAACAGCCAACCAAGGGTTCCACCAACTCAATGCAAGTAGCTAGACTCACAAATATAAACCCTAGTGCACAAAGCTTCCACTATCTCAAACAAAAAATTATGCATTCACCAAAAACTCTCCTTAAGGATAACAATGCATAAGTAGTCTTCAACAAAACAGAAAATAGGATTTACACCTAGCCAAAGGATACCTAGTAGAATACCTTTTCACTCCAACCTTATTTCAGAAAACATACACCAATCATACTCATAAGAAGAATGTGCCCATACCTTATTGGAGTAGAAGATAATTGAACCTTCAAGCTATCACCACACACAACTCTCAAACTTCCAACCAAGTTAGGGTTAGAAAAAAAAGAAATGAGCAATAATATAAACTTTCTTTATTACACCTTTTAGCTCCACTTCTTTAAACACAACCACCATAACATGCCAATAAATCAACAATCATAGACTCACACCTTATACCTCCATTTTTAATTTTAGCATAGCAAAGAATAATCTTAAAAATACATCCAAAGAAATATTCCCTTATTTCTCCTAATATTTTATTCAATGCTAATCACAAAAGCCAAAATTCATAAAATTTAATCACACCTTATAAATCGCTGTCCAAGAAACTTTGAATTTCGCAGCATAAAGACGTTTTAATAAAAATGTGTGTTACTCTAGCAAAGCACCCCCACGAGACTCGAAATGGTGACCTCTGCCAATGCAACGCCCAACAACAGCCTTTGCTACCACTAGCCCACGTGGGCTACGAATTTCACAAGTGAATTTCCCTCCACTTCACCCTCAAAAAAACTCCCGAAGACTTTTCAACTGCACGTGTTTTTAAGTCTTCCTTCGATCACAGTGAATACAGAGCACAAACACTGCAAATTGCATTTGGGGAATTTCAAATTAATTACCCGTCCAACCTTAGGATTTGGAGAATAAATAGTCTCTTCGAAGACACCTTGACGTTGGCGAAAATAAAGACCATTTCGAAATTAATCAAAAGTCTTTTCAAAAAGGGTTTAAAAACCCTTAAATAATTTTAATAAATTAAAAATAATTTCTCCCTTAATTAATTAAATAATTAATTAATTAAAACCTTGAAGGGTTTTAAATAATAATTAAATAAATAATAAAGAGAACCTCCATTGGTTTTAATAAAAACCCTATCCAACTTGGTTTTAATAAAAACCGGTTTGGTTTTAATGAAAAACCCTTGCCAATGGAATCTCTCTAGATTCTCTTAAAAATATTCTCTTGGAATCTTCCACCTTTGAAACCAACACATCCTCTTAACATTAATGCCATTTCCTTTTGACATCAATGACAACTCATAGACAAGAAGCTAGGATCTCAAACCCAAAATTGCCAACACCAAAATCAGAATTAGAATGCCAATCAATCATTGGACATATTTCAACATCCTTTACCAAAGCATGGTAAAGAGGTGGCTAATCAAATTGAGCATCATAATGTTCCCCCTCCTACCCGATATGTAGGGACTATTAGTGGAAATTTACCTGCTCATAACCCACAAATATTTGACACAAATTTATCAATTGTTACGACCAGACCTCTATATAATATTCGAACACCTGATCTTAGTGATACAGAATATGAAACTGAAAGTGACATGGAAATCACCTCAAATCAATCGAATAGTTCTGAATATGAATTAGATGCTATTCAACCTATCACAAATTCTATGGTTTCGAAAGAACCATTTCCAAGAAGAGTCATTACTCGACCATATTCTCACCAATTACTTTCTAATGAACAAGCCATAAATGCTAGACCAAGACCCATTCATCATCCATAAAATAATATTGTGGGTACCATCGGAGTTGTTACTAGACAACAAGCTCAAAACTCTCAACAAGATCAAATGCAGAATAATGGATCGACTCCATTTGTTTTGAAAGTTCCTAATAAATGGAATCATGTGCCTAATGTTCAACCTAAACCTCCTTATAATATTAATGAACAATTATCAAATAATACAGCTAGAATTTCCCTTTTGGACCTTTTAAGATCCTCTCCTAAACATAGATATGAATTAATGCTCACATTAAGCCAAATGATGGTACACAAAATATTCAACCTGAAGCCATATCCAATACTATCATAACTCGAGAAGTCGATTATATCGAATTTCGGGATAGAGATATACCGCAACATAGTTTACATAAGGATAGCCCCTTATATATTACTGCCCTAATTGGAGATGTAGCAGTTAAACTAGTCTTGATTGATAATTATTCATATTTAAACATTTACACTTTTGACTTCTACCAAATATTTGGGTTTAGAAGTGATGAAATGAAAAGAACTGATATGATTATAAAAGCCTTCAATGATGAAACACAAGAAACGTGTGGAGTTATTACTATCCCATTGCAAGTTGGTCCAAGAACCTTAGACACGACCGTGTTTATTATGCATTGCCCTACATCATACAATATACTCTTGGGTCACCCTTGGATCAACACGATGCGAGCTATTCCCTCAACTTTACATCAGTGTGTTAAAATTCGAATTTAAGAATCAATTGGTTACCATTCATGGTGATCCTAGACCCTTTGATATGTGTGCTTTTGTAGAACCTATTGGAGTTCAATTTTGCCATGCTCTGTCATCCACACATCCTAATTCTAATTATCCGTCTAAACATGTGAAACACACACTCATAACATCATCTACTCCATCAACTCCACCTCTACATATAGTTCAACCATCTTCTAAAAAAACCACATTAGGACCTCAAAAATATCCTAAACCCACAACCAATGCTTCTTGTTTTACTCCTATAACTTCCATACCTATAGATCCATCCATATACATCTCTACAACATCTACACCTACCAGATGCATGTTTTCTGCATTCGAATATATAGGAAATGTTCCTTCTACCTCTTATGCTCTTACTGATGAGCTCTTACCCAATTTATCTAAAATTCTTATATAAAAAAAAACAAATGTTGCTATGCAAAATTACCTTATTTTAAATAATTTGCCTCCCTCTCCTCGTACCTTGGGCCTCCCACAGCCTATGGGAAGTATTTACCAAGTCGGGAGTTGTGCTTTTATTTACAAGGGCTATGATTGGGGAAGAATACCTAGAAACATCAAGACACATTATGATGGATATGCTCAATGTTATTTTGCTAATGAGTATATTAAAGCTAAGCCTATAATGCTTAAATTGGGATATAAAGGGAAATTTTTGGGACCTTTCCAAAATGGTATGAAAGAACCTTTTGAGGTAGAACCATGGCCTGCCCGATGTGGTGTGGGCCTACTTCCTAGTAAAGGTCAGCCCTTTCCATTTGAGGATAATGACCATATCATATGTTACCAAGATTATTTGGATAAACATGATGCTTTATGTTTAATGAATAAGCCATTTACATGTAATATGCTATCCATAGCCTACCCTCAGATGATCCCTGAATCCAACGATGAGTTGGAGGGAGATATCTTCCATGATGTCTCCGTTGAGGAATTGTTACATAACAGATTTTATTTCGATGGCTCTATACCTAGTATAGCCCATCTTGAGGCCACGACTCCTCAAGATGAATTATCTAAGCTAACCTCGAAAGAATTACAAGAATTGGGTGTTTCACCCACCCCACCTAATTTTGAGAGAGATCTACATATGGAAGTAGAGAATGTCATAAAAAGTAACATTGGAACCGAAGATAATCCTCACATAATCAACATTGGATCAGAATTGAGTCAATAAAAACAAGATAAAAACATTACATTCCTTAAATAATACGAAGACGTTTTTTCTTGGACATATGAAGATATTCCAGTATTAGACCCTTCTGTAGTCATGCATCACCTAGTAGTCCATCCGGATGCTAAACCTGTTAAACAGAAACTTAGAAAAATGCATCCTTAAGTGGCCTTACTAGTCAAAGGGGAATTAGAAAAACTCTTGAAGGTTATTTTTATACGGGCCATTGATTATGCTTGAATGGATCTCAAATGTAGTTCCAGTAACTAAGAAAGAAGCTACCAAAGTTAGGGTTTGCACAGACTTTAGAGATATTAATGTTGCATACCCTAAAGATGATTTTCCTCTTCCCAACATGGATTAGATCATTGATTTTACTACTGGGAGTGGAATGATATCCCTAATGGATGGATTCTCTGGTTATAATCAGATCAAGATAGCTCTTGAAGATCAGGCTAAAATAGCCTTTATTACCCCTTGGGGAACCTTTTGTTGGAAAGTGATGCCATTCAATTTGAAGAATGCAGGTGCAACATATCAACGAGCCATGACTTATATCTTTCATGATATGATGCATGATATTCTACATGATTATGTAGATGATATTATAGCTCGTTCCATCAAAGAAGATGATCATTTAGATGACTTGAAAAAAGTATTTGATCGGTTAAGGGAATATCTTATCCGATTGAATCCAGCCAAATGTATATTTGGAGTTAAGTCCAATAAATTATTGGGGGTTATAGTTTCTTTACGTGGCATTGAAATTGACCCTCTCAATATCATGACTATCACTGATATGCTCGCACCCACAAATATATCTGAATTACGAAGTCTACAAGGTAAGCTTCAAGCTATTCGCCACTTCATAGATAAGTTGGCAGACAAAACAGGACCCTTTCTTAAGCTCCTTAAGAAAGATGTCTCTTTTTATTGGGATGACGAATGTCAGGAAGCATTTGAACTCCTAAAACAATATCTCCTTAAACCATAGGTGCTTTCACCACCTAGATTTGATCGTCCATTTATCTTGTACATTTCTACTTCAGATTTTACCTTAGGAGCTATGTTAGCTCAACTTGACGATGAGAAGAAAGAATGTGCTAATTATTACATTAGCAGAACCTTAATCAGTTATGAAACTCGCTATACAGTATTAGAGAATTTATGTCTAGCAGTCGTATTTTCTACACAAAAATTATGCCATTATATGCTCAGTCAAAAAATGTATGCTATCGCTAAATTTGACCCTTTGTGACATCTCATGAGTCGACATTATTTATCTAGTTGCACAACAAAGTGGGTTCTTGCGCTAAGCGATTTTGAACTCACGTTAATAGGACATAAGTCTATTAAAGGTCAAATCATAGTAGATCAATTAGTTGTTGCACCCTTAGAGTCTACCCATACCCTCATCATTGAGTTTCTTGATGAATGCCTTAAACTAGAGGCAGACCATCCAGAACAATGGTCTCTATACTTTTACGAATCCTGATGTATGAGTGGGGCTGGTGTAGGTATTATTTTAATATCTCCATAGAAACATATTATACCTCTATCCTTTAAATTAACGTTTGCTTGCACTAATAACACTGCTGAATATGAGGCTCTAATCCTTGGATTACGAGCTACCTTGGCATTGAAAATTAAAAACCTATTGGTTTTTTATGATTCTCAACTTATCATCAATCAAATAAATGATGTTTATTAGACCAGAGAGGATAAATTACGTCCATATAAAGCGTATGTATTACAATTATTATATTTATTTTATCAAGTTACCTTAGAAGCTATTCCTCAAACTAGCAACCGTGCGGCTGACGCTATGGCTGCAACTGCATCTCTTTTGCCCTTGGAGTTAGATGATGAATATGCTACCATCATTATTCATTGAATCCAGGAACCCACTTCAACTAAATCATGCTTAGAACATTTGTATGTGTTTCTAATCAACGAAACTACTCCTAAGCCATGGTACACTGACATATTTATTTTTCTTCAAAATGTGACCTTCTTCAAGATACTGAAGTAGGAGATGAATATTGTGCTGGTAGATTTAGTCAGTTGGAACTTCTAGATGATAAGTGCATCAATGCTTTGGAGCATCTTCGTGCCTACCAAAACAATCTTAAGCGAGCATACCTCAAGAAAGTTCATCATCGATCATTTGAGATCGGTGACCTTGTCTTAAAAGAAAATAAAAAAAATACTAATGCAACTAAAGACCTTAAAGGTAAATTTGAGCCCAACTGGCTTGGACCGTATATCATCACTGCTAAATTTGGCTCAGGAGCATACCGATTAGCTACCTTAGATGGTAAAGATATTAAAGAACCTATGAACATTATGCATCTTAAGCGCTATTATGCATAACATTTGGTCATTTCATCATTGTATATATTGATATTTTCATCTTGTTTTCTTTTAGTCATCCATATAAAAATTTCAAAAAAAAAAGTAATATTGTTTATTCTTTCAATTCATAAATTGAAATCAAAGTATAAAAACTTCAAAAACATCAAAATCTTCAAAACATTTTTTTTTCGTACCTGTCAATTCTTGAAGTATTGCAGTTATATTTTCAATTATTTTGGATAAATTAGCATTTATTTGGAATCCCGCACTTTCATACTCACATGCATAAATATCTTGCTTTTATTTGGTATGATTATTAATCTCTCTTATATCAAAGTCCATAGTTGAATTAAATAAAGTTTTGAGCATAGAAGACCTGATCTTGTTATTTACTTGAATCAAGTATATTTCTTCACATTAAAATGATTTCATTGCAAATTCGATATGATGCTACATAGTAGAAGTGGTTTCTTGAGCAAAAAGTTTCCCCTGCTATCCTATCATGCACATGGTCTAGAATCTTTGAGAATTGAAAAAAGGACAAGCTCACCCCTACCCAGAATAAAAATCCCTTGCTCTACAGCCAATCCGAGCAAGTATCCCTAGTTTAGGAAGAAAAATAAAAATTCAAAGCAAATGAGAAAAATAAAAATATTATTTTGTACCATCGTAGCAATATTTCAGCATTATCTTAGTTCCAAGCAAAAATACAAAAAAAAAGAAAAGAAAGAAGCAAAAGAGAAAAACAAAAAGCAATAAAATCCTTTTCCCTACCCCTTGAAAAGAAAAGAATGGTGAATGAGCTTAAATCCCTGGAATTCTTAATTATTCTAAAACTATGAGGTAAGCCCCATAACAGGTGGTTTGTGCCCAACCCACTTGGCCTTGGGTAATCCCTAGCATGGTGATATGTCTATCACATTAGCGACCTTCTTTTGTACAGACCTATGTCGGCTTATGGATTAGCTAGCTCTTGATGACCCGACTTACATAGTAGTCTGGTATGGTTACATGCATATCAATCATGGTCAATGAACCCTTATTTTGTTAATTCAAATTACTTGTATCAAATTCTCTTGCTCAAAAATTGGTGAATGAACAATACAATTGCATACACATTTGTATTTGAGAGATTTTGTATCATTATGATAAATCAATATCGGTAATGAACTCACATTTGCACATGAGGGTTCCTTATAAATCTAAATTTTGTCTTTGAGATAATTTAAAATATCTCTGCAATTCTTTTCGAATCATTTCATCTTCTTATTTAAGAACATTTGCTTAGCATAAAAACAATTAAATATATGTCTTTCCAACAAACAAAAATTTTCTTTCACATATTCAAAAATCTCGCAAATAAAGTCATGTTTATATATTATTATTTTCTGTTATCTCAAAACCAAAAAATCAATCATGTAATAAAACTAACATATCAAATTATTTTTTTGGATTTCACGATGATGGTATAAGTATATACCTATAATTCTATGCCTAGCACAAACCATTGTTCTCATTTTATTTCCCATTCATTTTAAATTCATAAAAACATATGGCTTACATCATTATGTTACCCAATTGTGCTTTAAAAAGAATGCAAATTTTTCTATTTCATGTCATTATGTCAACATTCAATTTTGCAATGATGGTATAGTTCCTAGGGACTTATTCAACAATTTTATCACACTTAGGAATTTATGCCTAGCAACAATCATATTTCTTTTAATATCTCATGCATAATATTTTTTATGAAAATATGAAAACAAATCATCACCATCATCATTTTTCATCATCACAACACAAAAGTCTTAAGACAGTCTCTTAAGCACCCTTTTACTTTTAGCAATATTTCTATACTGGGATTAGCTTGACGACCTAGTGAGCGGTGACTCCATGAAATGGTCT
The DNA here is from genome assembly GCA_028583015.1 of Wollemia nobilis. Taxonomy (NCBI): domain Eukaryota; kingdom Viridiplantae; phylum Streptophyta; class Pinopsida; order Araucariales; family Araucariaceae; genus Wollemia; species Wollemia nobilis. The sequence continues at coordinate 195,331 of JAQPPZ010002047.1, read as the reverse complement.
ATAACAACGATAATTTCCTTTGAAATTATTGTTAGAAATCCCTTTTATTTTTCATCAAATCACACCACAAAACAACTAATTTATTCACATCAAATTATTTCATTTATAAGTTTATGGCATGACATAACATTATAACTTATTTCCAATGACATAATTACATGAATAATCAATCACAAAATTCAAAATTAAAGCATCATACAACATATACACAAGGCATATCATCAAAAGACAATATATATATATATATATATATATATATATATATATATATATATATTATATCAATCAATGATGTACATCATCTGGATTGGTATGCCACAATCAGTACCCTGGCATACTCAATCCCCTCAAAAATTAATAATAATATATACAATCTGCAGTTTGTAGCAGCTAGCCTCGAGAAGCCCTCGAGCTCTCACCCTCATCTCCTCCCCTACCCTGAGGTGGAGGAGGTGGTCCCATAGAGGTCTGGGCTGTGTCTCGTGTCATCGTCATCGATCGTGAGGATGTCCTTGATGATCCCATCGTGATCGGCTCTGCAATGGGGACTGGCAATGGTATCCTCTACCCCTCTAGAACCACGTGATAGTACAACCCCTGGTCGAGCATGACTATGTCATCTCTTAGCCCCCCGTATTTCCACTCCCGACTCTTTAGTAATCCCCTCTGCAAAATAAATAATAAAACACCAAAATTCATTAATCAACCAATCATTAAAATCAATTAAATGCAATTCAAACAAGCTTAATTTCATAAAAATGATGATATCATCCACCATTGGATGATATCGTCCTAAATTGGGAAAAATCATCCTTTGTAGGATGAAATCATCTCCGATTTCACAACTTGGGGATCGCCCCTTCTTGGACGAGATCGCCCCTCGTTCGCAAATTTTTCCCTCAGACGAAATCAACGATCTGGGGACGATTTCAATGAAATAGGGAAGATTTCATCCCGACGTCGTCGATGGCCTAAAAACGGCCGTGATACCCCAAAATAGTCTAAATTTAAAACAAAAAATTGCACAAAACAAATTAAAACATAATTCATTAGGATTAGATCCTTACCTGTAGCCCGTGCCAGACCTCTGTCGATCGGTGTGCTGTCTCAACCATTTTTGTCTACAGAGCTCTAAAAACAGTAAAAATGAATAGTAAAAATGAATTAAGGTTTTACCCTATTTTCTTAATTTTATTTAAAAACAACAACATTTTAATTTTTCTTTTCCGCACTTTTACCTCAAACGTTTGATTTGGGTAAAAACACGGAGGAGGCACCATAGTTAGCAGTCGTATGATTCGACCAAGAATCATTGTCTAGAAATTTGAGTAAATCTTTCTCGTAAAACGGGAAAAACTCGTCTTTAACGCATTTTCTTTGAAAAATTCGCTAAAGAGGGGGGAAAATGTAGCACCCTAAAATTGGCACAGTTAAACCTTAGTAAAAAGATAAAAATTTGAATTTTAACCCAAACCGCCCATTACCTGCTTTCCTTGTTTTCAGCATCATTTTTAGGATTTGTTTTGACCATTGGACGATATTGTCGAAGATCAGACGAAATCATCCTAGATCTGATGAATTCATCTGGAACAGAACGTCCAGACGATTTTGTCCCAAAACCAAATTTTCATAATTATCTTATGTTCAACAGCTTCTCTAACTTGGGCAAAAAGCGTGTCTGTGCAGTTAGAGTCTCCCCCATTGGAGATCTCCCAAATTAGGATGATCTCCAACCTCCTAACCTCTCCCTAATCCTATATAAACTAGGATTTTCTCATTTTATCCCTCTGAACCCCCTAGCTGACTGATTTTTCTATGCAACTTTAACTTTTCGTGCATTAGAACACCTTCACACCTTCGTTTGTATTGCGTATTTCAAGTTTTCTTATAGGGATTTTATTGTTTTTCAGCCAAAGCAAGCTCAGATCGTTGCAGGAGATTCCAGACAATTTTGGATGATCCTGTCATAGATCGACGATGATCTCGTACGATCAGAGGTGATATCGACTATAGTCCAGATTAGGGGCAATCAGAACCTAGAGTTTGTATTTCTTTATCTTCTCTCTTCATTTATTTATGCATTAACTTGGTTTATTCTATTCATGCATCCTGGAGTTCACCTCATTTAGCATAGATGCATGATAAAGTTAAAAAAAATTATTAAATTAATGCATTTCTTTTAATTACTATCTGGATCTATCATTTAGGTAAATTTACTATTATTTCTATCATTTCCTTTTGCTTTTGTAGTTGCATTTTTGGTTTTTGGTATCTGTTTCTATGACTGTAGGTTTTTTACGAATTCGTCAGATCGACGATGATCTCGTCTGATCTTAGATGACCGACTGAGATGATTATGTGAAATTTTAGATGATTACGTATGATTTGATATGATTTGGACTTCTACAAAGCTCATAATATTCATCAGACATCCAGAATTAGGTAAATTCTATCCTATTTAGCATACTCTCTATGTTTAGCAATTATTCATGTTTTCTATATTCATATAAATTAGCATTGGCATATAGAATAGCTTAGATTCATCCTGGCCAAACCTAGGAATTGAATGATCAAAGTATAAAATGAACACATTAAAACCTACTCTCAACCTAGGTGTGGAAACTGCCACTCAAAATTTTCCTAGTTAACCCACCATCCGTAAAAAATTCACCCTTATACCCCTCCCCCAAGAGGCGTGACCTTCAAAGGGCATCTTAGTCTAAGGTATTGTCCCATCCTTCTCGCATCCCCCTTTCGGGCACGGATCCTATAGCCTGAAGGTAAGGATGCAAAAAATTTGGAGCGATACAGTATAGTCCAACTAAGTCCAACATAAGGATGAGAAGAACACTTGAGGATACTTGATCTTAGCAATGGTCTGAAAGAATCCTGCCTGACATCGAAGGAAATGTTTGAGTTCTACCTCAAAATATACAATCACATGCACACACAGAGATCATGAAAAACTAGGTCCATGGTAAAAGCCTTACTTTTCAAAATTCTAAGTGGTAAGTAGACAATTGTTGATAGGGGAACTAGAGTGTTTGAATCTCCGAAAAGCCCCAAAAATTATTACATAGCAACAAATCATAACATCATTCACACCATCACTTTATTTATAAGATTCTATAAATTAGGAGGTATCAACATAGTAGGACAGATACCGCATATATATTAGAAATAGTATATAGACGACCATCGACTACTTTATATCTTTTAATTACACACCATTACATCTCATATATGAATACTTAATCAATTCTTATGATAAGAGTGATTATTTAAATTCATGATTATTTTTTTACTTTCTGTGGTATCACCCATTAAGATTGTTAATGTCATATGCATTCCATATGTTTTAAGTTATTAGAGCATACAGGTTCATTTATACCATTCCATCACATAAGTTAGGTTCATATAATTAAAGCAAAGATTAAACATGCATTTAAAAATAACATTTGCATCCACAAAATAGGTCATTAATCATCCATAAACCACATCATAAAACATATAGGTAATATCCATTTGCATATCATAAATTCATCATTCATCATCAAAATACATTGCATCATATCATCAAATCATATAAGCATCTACACATCCATCTAAGCATCTTCAAATATCATCTATCATCTAACATATCCATAAAATCATCATAATATCATCATCGCATCATATCATAAAATAAAATAACAACAAAAACATAAGCAATAAATGATACATATAATGAGTCACAAAAGGCAAATCTATCATAAAAATATGTGTGTCAAGTCCAATGGATATACAAAAATGCTTGTGGGCTATAGTCATGTAGGTCAGTTGACCTCAAAAATGGATCAAGAACCAAGTAGAACATCAATCAAGTGTCGAGCCTGAGCCCCTTGCATCACCTCCTCTAGTGCCACCTCCCCCTGTGGTAGTGTTGCAAGTTGAGTGATGTGAGTCTGTAGGTCTCTCTGTCCGAGTTTGGGTCTTCTCGCTAGGATGGGTGAAAGACTACCTTGAGGTAGAGCACCCATTGACCTACAAACAACCTACATCTATTGGATACTTAGGGATAATCTCATACCTCTTGATATGCATCTAAAGAAGGGTAACATGATCCGTAATACCCCAGATCTGAGCCTTATGCTCATCCAACAAGGAATGAAGTCGTCCCACCTCTACCCCTAAGCCTACTACTGAAACATCCTATGGTGTAGAAGCAGGAACAAAAAACTGCATCCTGACATCGCCACCCCTGATAGTAGCCTATAGAGCCTATATCTATGTTGTGAGCTACTTAATTGTAGCATCTTGCTACTGTACCTAGATCTTAGTAGCCTAGAGCTCAGCCTCAACCTCATGCAATTGTGCTCTCAAAGGATAATCTCTCTCTTTATGCTCTAACTCCTCCTCCTCCTCAAGAATATTAGGATCCTCTACTACCACTTGCTCTATCAATTGGCCCCATACCTCGATCTTGGATTGAACCCTATGTCCTACTGGATCTATGCCATCACCCCTACCATCATCCTCGTGCTCTATAATTTCAATGCCATACCATATCCGATCATCCCACCACTGAGAATAGGCCTCTATAACTCCCCTAACCATTATAGGGTCTACGACTAGGGCATCCTCCTCATCTGCAAGCTCTATGACATATCATGGAGGTAGGTCCCTCTCTGCTGTGATGCGCCTATACAATAATGGTACCAAGGGCACATCTTCCTACAATCTGTACTGAAAAAGAACCCAAGAGTAGAAGAAATACTCCCAGATGGCAATCTTACAACCAACAAGCCATCACTCACACTATTTCCTAGTAGTAATACTAGCTAGATCATCCCAAATTGGACACTCATAATATGGTTGCCACATGACATATCTGGCCAATAGTCTAGTAAAATCATTAGTGTAGTAGGATAGCTCTCTTGAAAAAGTGTAGCTCTTACGCTCCTCATGCTACTAATCCCATTTTGTAGTATAGCACTGTGTATGAGCCTCAATAGATGTAATATCAGCTAGGAGCCCCTTAGGGTGATCTATCTTAATGTGCTCCCATTCCCAAACCTATAAGAGCAAACTATAAGCAATGCTGATGCATCCTTGTCGATGGATGTGGTACAACTCATCATAGCATTGACCCAATAGTGATCTACCCCATGCATAGATGATAGGCTCCTCGCTATCCAATAGGTGTTGCACCATCGCTAGGAGGTTCCAAGGGAACCTCAAACCTGACCAGTCTAGGATAAGAACATTGTTGATCACCATCAGCAACACAGAATGCCTCACTATGAAAACATGAGCATCATACCAAGTCTTGATAGATACTCCCCTAGACCCAGTCTACTAGAGAGCATGTGTAGAACGTGGTCCAAACACCCTATCATAGACAACCACATGATCATTAGTGGTTGACGAAACAATGGGCACCCCTCGAATGGGATCCGAAAGATCTTGTACATGTCCTTCGACATGATAGTCATCTCACTAGGTGGAAGGTGGAAGGTGTTGGTCTGTAGGTCCCAACGGTGGGCTAAAGTCATAATATAATCTTGGTCGGCCATAATGTGGGGCAACCTAATAACATATTGTAGCCCACGGACCTTAAAACACTCCTAATTAGTGTCATCAAATCTAGGGAGCAAGTCCAACAGGAGCTTCGGGACCCGAGCCCAAGCAGTGAGGATCTAAAACAAAGTAGAAAAAAACAAAACATAACTATAATACATCTAAGGCATAATTCATAATAAATGATGCAAAATATTATGAGTTACTCTAAATATAAGCAAAAGAAGAATAAATTGCACCCAAGCAAAGCAAAAATTAAAAAAAAAATCATAAATCAATACATAAAATGCAAAAACAAGGCTCAAGATTTAGTCACTGTCACCTACAACGGCTAAAACATGGCCACTGGAGGTAGCAGCAGCCAAGGCCCAACGGTCAATTTTTTTACCATTGGGATTCAAGCTTGGCCACTCTAAGTGACAGTGGCCAAGGGGCAGCACAGCAAACCCGTGAACCCTTGGCCAGCAAAAAAAAAATTATTACATTCTGACAAAATATCTTCAACAAAACAAGGGAGGGAAAGCAAACAAATTGGAAAACAAATCCCCTACCCAAGCATCAAAACTAATCTAAGTTTGAGAATGCCAAAAATGGCGGTAATAGGTGAATAATGGAAAATTTTCAAAAACCCTAGTCTAAAGCCACTGATAGATTACAAAATTGGGGACTAACCCACCGTGGCAAAAAGGAACCTAAGTCTAATTATGGAGTTTGTTCGTTGCCAGCAGGTTTAGTGATGTTCATTTTGCTCATTTCTTAGTGAAGTTCAATTTTACTTAAGCAAAGAAAATAGAGCTAGGGTTTTTAAGAGAAATACCCGAGAAGCTTTGGCTCCTCTAGTAGTTGATGTATCACCTCATGTAGCCATGTCCTTAACACCAGCAAGTTTTGAAGTTGCAACCATCACCATTGCACCAGAGCTCTAAAAATGAATCTTCAACAATGAAAATGATAGGTCAAAACCTTAGAATTGCAAATTTTATATTTCATTAATTATGCCTTGGTCGATGTTGACGTCAATGGCCTGAGCTTATTGTCCACTCAAGGCAACAGTGGTCATAGGCGAGAAATCAGATGTTGTTGGACCTGACAGCGGCCAAGCCCATAGATCAACATTAAGCAGTTCCTTCAATGAGGGAATAAAAAAAACAACAAATAATCACACTTTGATGGTTTAGGATCATCAGAATGTTCAAAATAATAAAAAATTTACATAAAATCACAATCTCAAGCAGGCCTCGTATCCAATTACCTACTCTATCCACTCGGTGATTACAATGATTTGCACTCCATGTATTTTGGTGAGATGAGTAGGCAACCATAAGGCCACTTGGGGTAAAATAAACTCATTTTGGAATTATGATATGTCACCCTTCAAACCCGAAGAAGATCAATATGGTTAGACTGCTCCACGGGTGCGAAGGGATCATTCTAATTCCCCTATGACATCAAAAACATTAAGTCAAAATGATACAATCTAAACATAAATAGAATCACTCATCCTAACTCTCTAAGAAGGCTATTGATAGCCGGACCGCTCCTCGAGATAGGGATGGATGATTATCATAAGAAATTGGAATCACACTTGGATGTGGGATTTCCCATTAAAAATAACAAATGCTAGAAAGGAACCAGATTAGTCATATTGGTCAAGCGACTTGTCACTTCATTCATTTTCATTTCTTCACCAATCCATTGTGTGAAGAAGTAGTTCAAAACTTCAATTTAATCATAATAAAATCAACAAAATATCACTTGATCATAGCAAAATTGTGTTCATCCTTTGAATCATTGCATACAATAATCACAAATTTCCCTTGTTTGCTGGGAATGTAAGTAGACATGACATCTGCAATTGTAGCTCTCCTATCGATTGAAATTGTTGTAGCAGATAAAGCTACATGATTGAGTTTGAGAAATGAGTGCAATTTAACATGCAAAAGCCACTAGGCTAAGTCCTTTGAATTTTGAGGCAATGATTCAAGGGATACATGCCATATTGCATGATTGGGCCATCCAGGGTTGATCAAAGCATTGATCACCATACACCCTACAAACGGATTAGTCTACATTTTTTCTTAGCGTTGTGTTTTCCACACAATGTGTCACAAAAAGGGGTATTTGTAGACACCTAAATCGTGTCATGCTTAGGGTATCTACTTACATAGACACACTCATAATATCATAAGACATAATATTGGACTTTCCAAGCACCAATAGTGGTTCTCACCACTCATTTGGGACCTTTTCAAGCCATCCAAGCTTGGTCGCTCAAGCCAAGAGCAACCAGATTCTAGCTACTCAAGCCTAGAGCGACCAGACCTTAGCCACTATAGGTGACTTGAGTTTGCATTTAGACTTAAGTTAAACTGAACTTCAAGCATAAACAAAGGACAAAAGCTTCTCATGCTAATAAACAATTCACATCGAAGACTCAAGTGGGCAGTTAGATTTCAGTTAACTAGCCTTCAAATATAGACAATAGATAAAGGCTTCTCATGTTAACTTGCACTACGCATGAGAAATTTATTTCTAGGGCTTGGACATAGACCTAGGGTTTCACACTATAAATGGTGCAAGCCCAAGAGTACCAAAAATGAGACACATGATTAATATATGACATATAGAGACCCGAATCACATACAGGAGATCATTTCAGAGAGAGTTCTCTTTGAGGTCACGTGTGCAGTGAAGCTTTGACACAAATCAAGGGACATAACACCTACTTTATTCAACATAAGATCATAGTCTTTGAACCATAGATTTGGAGCAAAGAGGGCAAGGTTTACTTTAGCAGTCATTGTCTTGGACAGTGGTCCACAGGCTTAGCTTAGATAGACATAGCATTGTTATTTTGTTTTCTTATCATTAGCATAGATTTATGTAGACACCAAAACAGCACCAATCCAATTATGTAACGACAAGCACTGATCGAATTGACATACATAGCCCCTAGGGCAGCCCCTAGAGGTTAAACAGTGGTCCTAACCACTCCCACAATAGTTTTGGAAGATCATAGGTCAATTTGGCAACTTTTCAGCACTTTGCTCCCTACTCGTCCCACCTTGGGATGATTAGCAGCAATCTTCCCAGGGTGGGACGATTAGCAGGTTTGATTGGAAAAAATTCAAACCTCGACAGGTCCACCACTTAACTATGTCTTTAGGGCATGCAATTTCCAAGAATAGATTCAAATCAGAGAGAGGGACTTCATTAAATCATGCCTTGATCATGGAGGCCTCATGTAAGGAGACTCTAAATCAGGGAATAATCTTCTCTCCCAAAATAGGGCAAGCAAGCCAAGTGGCGCCCTCGCATGCGCATTCAAAGAGAGAGACCCTAGGTCTATAAAATGGTGAGTCTTCTCACCCCAAAAAAGAATAGACCATGATCATTTGGAGCAATTGAGTGCTATCGAATTATACCCTCACCTTCATTATGCTTCTTACATCCTTCATCTCTCTTTTGGAAGGGAGGTTATCGGGTGAACATTGGAAGCACAATTCGGACTCAAAACCCAAACATTTGGCCACAATACCCCACACAATTTGCTAACACAACCCCCTAGGAGGTTTTGTACCCATACCAAGTGGATTGGTGCCAAAACCAAGCCCCAAACGATGGGCATCTTTCCCTCGAGTGCCCCTCGCATTGTTGTAGTCCTAATCGCCCCACCCCGGAGTGATTAGAAACTTGTAGTATATTTCCTTATTTTTTATTTTGCATTTAATTTTATGTCTTTCACATATGTTTCCATTCAAATTTCATGTCATTTTGATGAGTTTTGACTATTTTTTCATTGCTTTTCGCTTTCACTAACATACAAGGAGCGCTTTCATATACAGGGCGACCAGGGTAGAATCGACCAAATCCGACCTTCTGGGTCATCCCAAAATTCCCTATTTTATCTAACTCCAATTTTGCAGGTGTTTTGGAGGCCTCTTGATGGGACATTTGGGTGGTCACTTTTGGGCGTTCCATGATAGTCCTAATCGTCCCACCCCAAAGTGATTAGAAATCTACAGCAGATTTCTTGACTATTCCTTTTGCAGTGTATCCATGATGATATTTACATGCTTTTTTTCAAGTTTCATCTTATTCTGATATGTTTTGATTACCGTTTTAATTTTTTCATGCATGCATTAACTGGAGACCTTGGGGATTGCATATTTCCCTCCATCCGTAGGTGCTACTAATCATTTGTTGTCTCTCTGAATGTAGTATATTGACACCGAAGGGGAAGCAAGGAACTATAGATGCATTCACGCAAGTGACAGTGACGTTTGGCCCATCCATTTCAAATGTGGGCACGCAAAAGATCCCAAAGGGAAGCGTACCATCCATGGTGTAACAAAGCTATATCTAATGCTCCTAGCTCCTAAAAATGAAGGAGACGTATTGTAACCTGGTCTCGAAGAAAAATTAATAAAAATAAGGGCTGCACTTTACATTTGCTTTATATCTCATTTCAGTTCATTTGTTTTCCCTTTTTCATGCACTTTGGACTTAGCATTTCACATGCTTTTGTTTTTTTTGTACCGCACCCAGCATGCCCCTATAGGGCCTCCATATCCTTTTGCTTTCAATGGCGATCATGATGGGACCACTGTCCCTTGATTTTGGGATCAAATTTTTGATCAAAATTGTGTGTTGTTTCTTTCAGGTTTTAATCCTTCAAGGGTTGGATTGCTACTCATGCCACCCTGTGACGAATACAGAGTTGGAGTTTGTGTCACCCAGGGATGAATATAAATTTGTCCCACCCTATGATGAATACATATCTACTATTCACTGCACCCCAGGATGATTAGCTCTCTATGCATTTTTTGAGCAAAAACTCAGAGGCATTTGGTGTGGGCAGAGAAGAGGTAGGTTGCTTGAACACTCTCTATAATTTTCTATCTCTATTTCTATGATTTTTCTATTTCTTTGCTTGTATAGGAAATTTTACTGCATGTCTTCTTTCTTTGCACAAGTAAAAAGAACCACACACACCATCGCTACTATTGCTAGACGTAAATCCTGACGAAAGCTGACCAAGTGTAGCTGGGGTGATTCCTAGCGCATGAGGATAAGTCTTCTATGGTAGGTTTCAAAAATAGGGTGATTCCCCTTCCGTACTGCCTATGTTCCATGTAATTTTCTGCTCTCACATACCAATAGTCTCCCTCATGTAATGGTGGGTATATAGAGAGGTTCGGTATAACGGCCTGGCAGTGGTATATTGAAGGGGTGACCATTTTGGGAGATATAAGAGCCCTCATATTGCATATACAACCAAAAAAAATTTACAAGGCTTTCAAAACAAAAATCAAAACACACTGAACCAGATCTAGGGCACACCTTCAATCTATAAACAAGATAATCATTGCTTTGATTTTGTGGTCCCCCTTTGTTTAAGTGTAGCATAAGAAATTGTGAAGAAGATAAAAAACATACGCATCATTTAGAGAAACACCACCATGGTGTACACCCGTAGCCAAGCCCACTCACGGGAAGAAGCTACAGAAAGTGTACAAGGGGGCACAAGTCACCTCCAGTATAGTCCTGAGGACTTGGTCATACCACCTTGGCAGTCTGACCCACAAGATAGTCCACATCATGCCATTACAAAACGAGACTATAGAGGCACCCCTTCGAGGGGCACTCCCATGCAATGTAGACCCTTTCAGGAGGAGTCCATACACATGGCACTCAACATAGATGGGAGCGCTCCCTTAGAGACTCATTATGAGTGGCCATCATGTGATGAAGTGCTAGAACAACATAGGGTCCATAAGGAGGGGCCACATGATTGCATCATTCCTCCTCTACCCCTTATTACTGTCAAAAACAATAGGCCAAATCCAAAGCGTAAGGCTCTTCAGATAGGGCGAGCCAACTCTGCTAGCCCCTTTCATATATACGAAATGGAGCATAAGGAAAATCACTATATTCCTCAAGAGCAATACACAACATGGGAGAAATGCATATTTGCACCTGCTATTTATTAGGATCACCCATTGAGGCCAGAGCCTCGGGTGAATGTTGCTAACCTCGATAGAGGAAAGTGACTCATAGAGATATTGGATCACCACGATCGAGATAGACATGTAGGAGAGGCATCTAGGCTTCCTAAAAACAAGATAGTAGAACAAATTGACTTGGCATTTGCCAAACATGTCACCCACCAAGCGCAAATCACGTAGCTTAGGCAAGACCAACAATAGTTAGAGCACCTGTACCGCCTTAGCAAAGAGCGCATTTGATGTCAGACAGATGAATTGCTTCAGAACACTGTGCTTGAGAGGGTCCCAACCCCTCGCACGCATAAGATAGAGTTGTATGAGAGGCACAACCCCTTGGTGCGATATAGGTCTCTACGACCTTATCAAATGCTGCCTCCAAGACCCCCTAGACCTGAGCGGGAGAGCACCCCTAGATCCAATTATGGGAACCCTCTGTGGGCACCCACCCATGTTTATAGGTCACGTCCAAGAACTCCTCAAGAAGCCTATGAGGAATTCAAGCAAGAAGAAGAGCAGGTTGAAACGCCCTACCAGCACCCTACAAAGTACAAAATTTAGCATAGTTTCTCAACACCCTATTATCCGTAGAAAAATGGGCAAGCAGAGACGTCAAACAAAATGCTAGTTACCATCCTTAAAAATACGATCATAGATAGTCATAAGGATTGGCACATTCAAATCCTGCTTTCCTTGTGGGCTTATCACACCAGCATTTGGATGCCCATTGGGGTAACTCCATCTTCATTGGTGTATGGCTTTGAGGTAGTCATGCCTCTTGAGTTGGAAATACCTTCCCTATGCATATCAATGCAAGAGTTCATCGATGATGACACTGCACGGTAGGCCCGGTTAGACCAGCTTACGTTGCTTGACGAACAATGCATCAATGATCTCGAGCATTTACGTATCTATCAAAAGCGACTTAAGAAAGCATACAACATGAAAGTTCACCTGAGGGACTTTTAGGTTGGCGACTTGGTCTTAAAAGAGAACCAACAAAATTTTAACTTGTTGCCCCATCTAAGGGACGAGTTTGTGGCAAACTGGTTAGGTCCATATGTAATTGACAATAAAATAGGACCTAGAACATACCAGCTCGCCTCTCTTGAAGGAATCAAGGAACTAGAACCCTTGAACATTAGTCATTTGAGGCCATTCCACATTTAGAGAGCCATAGCCCACCCCAAAATGCCCCAAAGGTATCCATAATCCCTTTGGTCAAACTAAAAAGCCCCAAGGATTCCCACAATCACTTGGTCAACCTAAAATGCCCCACCAAAGGTATCAATGATCCCTTTGGTCAAACCAAAAGCTCCAAGGATTCATGCAATCTCTTGGTCAACCTAAAATGCCACAAAGGTATCTATAATCCCTTTGGTCACACCAAAAGCTCCAAGGATTCCCACAATCACTTGGTCAACCTAAAATGCCCTAAAGGTATCCATAAACCCTTTGGTCAAACCAAAAGCTCCAAGGATTCCCACAATCACTTGGTCAAACCCCAAAATGCCCCAAAGGTATCTATAAACCCTTTGGTCAAACCAAATGCTCCAAGGATTCCCATCATCGCTTGGTCAACCCCAAAAGCTCCAAGGATTCTCGCAAATCGCTTGGTCAACCTAAAATGCCCCAAAGGTATCCATAATCCCTTTGGTCAAACCAAAAGACCCAATAATTCCCACAATCACTTGGTCAACCTAAAATGCCCCAAAGGTATCCATAATCCCTTTGGTGAAACCAAAAGCCCCAAGGATTTTCATAATTGCTTGGTCAACCTAAAATGCCCCAAACGTATCAATGATACCTTTGGTCAAACCAAAACCTCCAAGGATTCCCGTAATCGCTTGGTCAACCTAAAACGCCCCAAAGGTATCCATAATCCCTTTGGTCACACCAAAATCTCCAAGGATTCCCACAATCGCTTGGTCAACCTAAAATGACCCAAAGGTATCCATAAAACCTTTGGTCAAACCAAAAGCTCCAAGGATTCCCATAATCATTTGGTCAAACCCCAAAATGCCCCAAAGGTATCTATAAACACTTTGGTCAAACCAATTGCTCCAAGGATTTCCATCATTACTTGGTCAACCCCAAAAGCTCCAAGAATTCTCGCAAATCGCTTGGTCAACCTAAAATGCCCTAAAGGCATCCATAATCCCTTTGGTCAAACAAAAATCCCCAAGGATTCTCTCAATCGCTTGGTCAACCTAAAATGCCCCAAAGGTATCTGTAACCCCTTTGGTCAAACCAAAAGCCCCAAGGATTCCAACAATCGCTTGGTCAACCCTAAAACACCCCAAAGGTATCTGTAACCCCTTTGGTCAAACCAAAAGCCCCAAGGATTCTCGCAATCGCTTGGTCAACCCTAAAATGCCCCAAAGGTCTCCATAATCCCTTTGGTAAAACCAAAAGCTCCAAGGATTCCCACAATTTCTTGGTCGACATAAAATGCCCCAAAGGTATCCATAATCTCTTTGGTCAAACCAAAAAGCTCCAAGGGTTCCCGCAATCGCTTGGTCATAAATAAATATTCAAAAAACAAACAAAAACAAAAGATAATAAAAAATAATTAAAAAATTGCATCTCAATTCCATGCATACTCTTAAAAATCAAAACACAAAAAAATAATAAATTGCATTAAGCATCTCATACATACATTGCATATTTGATGGTCATACACGTCATAAGCACCATAGACTGTAATTTCTAGGCAATTCCATCATTTTCTACATTTAGTCCATTTTGTAAACACATCCATCCAAAATAACACCATCCACATTTTCTATCATCTTCAGTTGTCTCCTAATGTATTTAAGGTTTTTGTCATTCAGCTGTCTTTAGATTTCTAGCCAAAAATCATACACAGTCAGACAAATTTTACACAAGTAGAGTTTTACTTAGATCACACCTGGTTACGTAGCATCCCAACACACGTTAAAACACAAAATAATTCCCAAGTTGTATGAATGAAAGATGAAACCTACAAATAAGTCTAGGGTACCATGGGTGAAAAGTTAGTCTGCTCATCCCCCTGTGCGAATGGTTCGAGAATGCTAAGAATTGACAAAAGGACAAGCTCTTCCCCATCCAATTCCCAACAATAAATAGTGGTTTTCACCACTATTAAAAAAAAAAAAATTCCAAACACCTTTGATCCCCAAAGTCATAAGGATTCATACTACATGCCCCTGACAAGGATGGGTAGTCATCCCTAAGGCCTAAAATATCAATTCCATTACATACAAAGATCCCAAATCATTGTTGGTCCCCAAAGTCATAAGGATTTTTACTACACGCCCCTAACAAGGATGGGTAGTCATCCCCAAGGCCTAAAAGATCAATGTCATTACATACAAAGATCCCAATCACCGTTGGTCCCCAAAGTCATAAGGATTCATACTACACGTCCCTAAATAGGATGGGTAGTCATCCCCAAAGACAAAAGGGATCAATTCCATTCACAAGCCAAAAACCTATGAGCTCAACTTTGAAACCTAAAATGCAAAATCAAATAACAGTGGTTATCACCACTATTCAAACTCCTTGCTCAAAAAGAAAAAAACAAAAGAGAAAAATAAATAGTGATTTTCATCACTATGTATGTGAGCAAGTATCCCAACAAGTTAAGCAATCAAAAGATACCTGAGATTGAATCCTTGGAATTCTTAGCATTCAAAAAACCATCTAGGTGATCCTCATTATGGGTTTTGTGGATAGCCTACCTAGCAATGGCGATACCCCAAACGCATGACAATATGTCTATCACATTAGCTTTGCGTATGAGAAGACCAATGTTTGCATGTGGATGAGTTAGCTTATGGTACCTTAGATTGTCCCATGGATTAATTTTACTAAATACAAAAACAAAGTTAGTGGAGCTAATTAGGTGATCCTTAGTACAATTTTGGTTGACAGCCTATCTGGCATTGGTGGTATCCTGATAAATACCACATAAAAAAATTCAATCGCACACACAGGGATGTGAAATAACTTGGTCAAACCCAACTATGATTCGTATCTTGTTCAAAAGTCTTGTAAGATAAACTACAGTCTTGGTTAGTTAGTTAAAACATCTGAATCTCAGAAAAACCTTAACTACATCCTAAAACAAATGTTGTACATGTCCATTCTTGCCTCACCATCAAAAAATATGAAAAATACCAAAACAACATTATCACATGAAAATTCATTCCACAAAGTCATCACATAGTATAGAAAGCCAGTAAATCATGTACAGTCTATGGTTCCATTGACAAGTTATCAATAAATAATTCCATACATTCCATATACATCATATAATTAGAAACATCACATTCATAATAACACATGCATACATCAACGTAAATAAAAGTGCATAAAAATAAACAATAAATCACCACAAGTGTATAACCAAAAATAAATTCATGTATATATATTGTCAAAATTCTTGCAGGCTACAATAAGTCGGTCCTCTGACCTCACAACAACAAAACATCAAAAACTTAGAAACCCCAAGATTAGGGAGTTTATCACCATGATCACGTAGGATCGGTGCGACTGGAACTACCCCCAATGGTGTGGGTCCTATGGGCCTTATCAAGGTGGCTGCTATCAGCCTCTGCATCATGCCCACTAGTGCTACCCTCACCCACCCACCTACAACAAGAGGAAGCAGACTGCTCAGTCTCACTGTCTCTCATTCGGTGTGAAGATCCACCTCTAGGGAGCTCAGGTAACCACCCACCGAGGCGAATAATCTCTACCTCCAACTCCATCTGATGTTGGACCAAATCCATCTCATGTCGATGGTACGTAGCCAATGCATCATCGCACTGTGCCAACTACAACCAAAGGAGATCCGCACATCCTAAAGGCCCCTCACCCTACCATCGTTGCATCGTCCACCACTAGTCATACTCTATAGTCATCCCGATATTTTCCATGTCAAGGACATCGATCACTACATCTGACTCCTCACCTAATGGCTCAATGATCAGCCATTCTAGATTCATCTCGTCACACTGATGTTGATAGATTAAGGGCTCACTAGGCAATCCCTAGTGCACCCCAAACTATTGAGTCACCCGGATGTATGGGAAGTACTCCTGCTTAGTCCCATGCTTCCCGATTAGCCATCTCCCCCTGTGCACCTGTCGGAGCCACTCCCTAGCCTCAGGCCAGGCTGGACAATCTTGGTATGGATGCCAGAACACCTCCCCTGGAGTAAGATGTGAAAAGGCATCGACATAGTGCCCTAGGGAACACCTGCCCACCGTTGACTCTACCCTTACTCCTTTGACCTCTACCATAGAGTAGTATAACCAATATCCCTATCCACCATCTCTACCCGAGTGGTCCAACGCAACCCCTGTGGCCTCTCCATAGCTATGTGTTGCCATCTCCAGCACTACAACAAGTAGATTCACCCAATCGTCTTCCACCTCTGATAGCGGACCTAGTATAGCTCATCATAAAGTTGTGCTAGCAATGTTTGACCCCACATCATAATCAAGGGTGCCTCCGTCGGACACTCCACAAGTCTAAACACAACCTCAAGCAGGTTCCAAGGGAACCTCGCACTTGAGGAGTCATGAAATAGCATGTTGGAGATGAGAGTCATGAGTAGTGCATGCCTCACCCCCAACATGCCCTTCTCCAGCCACCACCACACCAAAATCTTGCCAATCAGGCAGTCCCCCTCTGCCCTCTCCATTGAACTATCCACCCCCATCTCCACCCCATGCCCAAAGCATCGTGTTCGCATCGTCGTCCATTGATCATGCGAAATCATCCGAATAGGCAACTAGTCTATCGAAATCCACAAAATTTGATATACGTCCTCTAGAGTCATTGTCATCTCCCCTATTGGGAGATGAAAGGTGTTGGTGCGAGGATCCCACAAATTGATCATGGTAGTCAGATATGCCTAATCCCCCACCATAGTCTCTAGCCGAGTTACCTACTTGAGCCCAAGGGCATCAAGCCACTCCCAGTCTGCCATAGTCAGCGCCTCCCGTGCTTCAAAGAATACCGTCGGCTGACGGTACCAACTCTTAACAACCTACAAAAGAAAACAAAACAAAAACATTAAAACATGACAACAAAAAACAAAAAAAATTGTATAGCACTAAAACAAATATACAGCAATGTCTACAAATTGTACACATAAAAACATTTAATAAACTGTACAACAACAATAACAACATTGTACAGACAAACAAATTACAAAATTGCAAACTAGGGTTTTTAACCTTATTTTGAACAAAAAAACAAACAAATCACAAACATTTTAACCTAGGGTTTTTCACTCTAGTTTAAACTAAAAAAACAAAATAACAGCAATCTTCCCAAGGTGGGACGATTAGCAGGTTTGACTGGAAAAAAATCAAACCTCGATAGGTCCACCACTTAACTGCATCTTTAGGGCATGCAATTTCTAGGAACGGCTTCAAATCAAAGAGAGGGACTTTAGTAAAGCATGCCTTGATCATGGAGGCCTCATGTAAGGAGACTCTAAATTAGGGAAGAATCTTCTCTCGCAAAATAGGGCAAGCAAGCCAAGTGGCACCCTTGCATGCGCATTCAAAGAGAGAGACCCTAGGTGTATAAAATGGTGAGTCTTCTCACCCCAAAAATAATAGAGCAGGAACATTTGGAGTAATGGAGTGCTGTTGAATTATACCCTCACCCTCATTGTGCTTCTTACATCCTTCATCTCTCTTTTGGAAGGGAGGTTATCAGGTGAACATTGGAAGCACAATTCGGACCCAAAACCCAAACATTTTGCCATAATACCCCACCCAATTTGCTGACACAACCCCCTATGAGGTTTTGGACCCATCCCAAGTGGATTGGTGTCAAAAACAAGCCCCAAACGACTGGTGTCCTGCCCCCGGGTGCCCCTCGCACTACTACAGTCCTAATCGCCCCACCCCGGAGTGATTAGAAATCTATAGTATATTTCCTTACTATTTATTTTGCATTTCATTTTATGTCTTTCACATATGCTACCATTCAAATTTCATGTCATTCTGATGAGTTTTGATTGTGTTTTCATTGCTTTTCGCTTTCACTAACATACAGGGAGCGCTTTCGTATACAGGGCAAATGGGTTAGAATCGGCCAAATCTGACCTTTTGGGTCATCCCAAAATGTCCTATTTTGGCTAAAAACAACTTTGCATGTGTTTTGGAGGCCTCTAGATGGGAAATTTAGGAGGTCACTTTCGAGCATTCCATGACGGTCCTAATCACCCCACCTTAGAGCGATTAGAAATCTACAACAAATTTCTTGCTTGTTCCTTTTGCAGTGTGTCCATGATGATATTTACATGATTCTGTTCAAGTTTCATCTTATTCTGATATGTTTTGATTACTGTTTTAATTGTTTCATGCAAGCATTAATTGGAGGCCTTGGGGATTGCATATTTCCCTCCATCTGCAGGTGCTACTAATCATTTGTTGTTTCTTTGAACATAGGATCTCAACACTGGAGGGGCAGCAAGGAACTAAAGATGCATTCATGCAAGCTATGGTGACATTTGGCCTGTCCATTTCAAATGTGAGCACGTGGAAGATATCGAAGGGAAGTGTACCATCCGTGGTGTAATAAAGCTATATCTAACACTCCTAGCTCCTAAAAAGGAAGGAGACGTATTATAACCTGGTCTCAAATGAAAATAATAAAAATAAGGGATGCACTTTACATTTGCTTTATATCTCGTTTCAGTTCGTTTGTTTTCCCTTTTTCATGCACTTTGGACTTAGTGTTTCGCATGCTTTTGTTTTGTTTACACCGCACCCGGCATGCCCCTATCGGGCCTCCATATCCTCATGCTTTCAATTTACATGATTTGATGGCATTTTTTTATCATATTTTTGTTACATTCTCTAATTACTAACAAACTTATCCAGGGAGGTAATCTCGAACAGCTAAATGTGTATTGTTGTTTAAATTTCATACAAGGCCACAGGTTCATGAGATGTAATCCATGACATACGAGAGCAAGAGGATCCATTCAGGAGACATACCTAGATAAGGAGGCATCTATAAGCCCTCAAACATTTTCCTGTGTGGAACTAGGAAGT
This sequence comes from Wollemia nobilis, assembly GCA_028583015.1. Lineage (NCBI taxonomy): Eukaryota > Viridiplantae > Streptophyta > Pinopsida > Araucariales > Araucariaceae > Wollemia > Wollemia nobilis. The sequence continues at coordinate 175,698 of JAQPPZ010002047.1, read as the reverse complement.
ATTTTAGAGTGCACCACCCTTTTGTAAAAGGGGACATCTCTTCATCCACTTGTAAATCATTGTATCAATATGGGTATCCCTAAGAGGGACCGACATGTAACTGGGATTCAATATTAATGAAAGATCCATTCTTTTTCATTTTCGTGTTATATGTTTTCTCGTAATCGTTTAGCTTAATTATTGGTATAGTAATAACACCGCAAGTAGAGTTAAGAGCGATGTGTGCGTCTCGGGGTCGTTATAGTTATCTTATCCTCTTCCTTGAGAGGACTATCCTCTTCCTCTACCATTATTTTATTACCTTCACAATAACTTTTCTTCTACCTTGAGCATATATTGATATGCTTCTGTAATGGTTCTAATTTGAATCATACTAATTTCATCTTGTATGAAAAATATTAGCCCATTTATATATCTTACCACTTTCTCTTCATCATCTTGACTATGACTTGCTATTATGATCAATTTATAGAATTTATATGTATATTCTTTTACTCCCAAATCCTTTTGATTGAGGTTTTGAAGCTTTTTAAACAAATTGATATAATAATAAAAAAGTAGAAATTTTGATTTTAATTTGGCTATAAAATATTCCCATGTTTGGATTCTATCCATGGTCTTTCATTGTCATTTTTTTTGGATATGAACCCATAAAATCGAAGCATGTCCCTTCAATCTCATACATTCAAATTTGAACCATTTCATATCCTCCATAGATTCATAATCAAAGAATATCTCTATGTCTATTATCTTATTAATTATTCAAGATGCAAATTTCCATTAGAAGTAGGGGTATCCATCTTTGGTTTACTTCCCATGCTTGAGATTGCAAAAATCAATTATTTCTCTAGTCCTTCTTGTTGCTCATCATCTTGATATTTTGGGTGACAAATATTCTACTCTTCATTGTCATTAAACTCCTCAATATGAAACCAATCCTTTGGAAAATCTCAATTACATCTAATATAGAAATGATTCCTCTCAACATTTAAATTATATCTATTGGTCAAGGTCATAGACCATGAAGTTTTCCTCTTCCACATTATGCCATATCTCCTCTAGTACATATTAAAAATAAATTCCTTCTAATACCAAATGATATATAACTAATATAAGAAGGTCAAATGTATGACTACCTTCTCTAGAAACATAATTTCTTAATTAAAATCAATCACTTGAATGGAGCAAATTTATTAACTTGTATAGTACTATAATGATGACTCACTACACCTATTCTTGGCAAGAGAAAGCAAAAGTTTAAGCCATGGATAAGTAGCACAAAAGAAACCTTTGATTAAAAATATCCAAATATCAAAGGAAAAGGCTCAAAAGTGAAGGTTGTTTGAAAAGTCAAAATTTTGTTAGTCCCAATAAATATAAAAGGATCAAAAATTTTGACATAAGGTCCCAACGTAAAAATTCTTGAATTTTCAAAGTCAAGTGGTTGCAAGTTCAAGTGATGAGAAAAAATTCAAAGAAGATAAAATCGATGCCTTGGAAGTAAAAATTTGCTAAAGTGCATGGTCTTCAAGGAGTATCATCCTTTCTTAAAATAGAATATCTTCATCTCCATGAAAGGACAACAACAATATGGGAGCCATAGAAAAAGTAGCCCATAGATCTAGTACGTTAAATGAAGATATATTCTACACCCAAAATATAGGAATCCCTACAAAATGGGTAGATGGAAATAATAATGGTAGCTGCTCATCCAAGAGCTCAAAACCATTTTATATTCATGACTCCGGATCTAGATAACCTCAAAAGGACTTATAGTTGAAGCAATATATGACCCAACATCAGATGTAATAATCACCTTGAAACCTGTACATGAGCTTTGTAGGGAAACCTTGCCCTTTATAATCTATGAATAGGAGTAGTGTTAGCTTTCTAAAGGATCAACAAGTTTACATTTGTATCCTTTTGTAAGCTTTCCTTTCATTTCTTGTTGTATAGCAATTGACTCTTGAGTGGCTTATGAGCAAATTGAACCCCCACTTCTAGTATAATCTTTGTAAACAATTACTTATGTATACATATAAATATATATGGAGGCCTATGTCAATTTTTGGACTAGTCATATATGAATTCCTATGGATCCATTTCTATATGTGTGTGTTTGTAGTTTTTTACCTATTCATGGGTTTTACTTATGTATGTGTATGGGAGGCCTACATAAATTTTTAGACTAGACACCTATGGCTCTCTTGTTGATCAATTTACTTATGTACATTTATGTGGATAGAGTTAATTTGTGCCTATGTCAAGAGAGGAATTATTCACCATTGGCACATAGCATTTAGGCCTGTTGTGCAAGGATATCTTAGTGGATCTTTTGGTGCATCACCACCTTTTTCTTTTGTTTAAATATTTTATTTTACTCTTGTTTCTCTCATCCCTTTTTCCTTGAGTTTTAGTGTGCCTAAAATATCACATATTAGGAGTTATCCTTGTAAAAAAATCTCAAAGGCCCTTGATTGATCCAAAACCCACACTCTTGGTTATGGCTCTACTGTGTTGCTCCTCATAAGATACGTTTACCCCCTTCAAGACAATAAAATATCACAATAGGTACAATACCACTCACTTGCATAGCAAGGTTATTCCATGGCACCTGATTGATAGTGTAGACACCAAATTACAGCCATTAATCCTCCATCCTAACCATCCCACCACCCACTTGTCCACCATACACCTTTTCCACCATCCATTCAGCCACTTTAACCCTTTCCCACCATTTCCTAACCCAATTGGGTTTATTTTTATATTATTTTATATTTAATATAATATTTTATATTATTTTATATTTAATATAATATTTTATATTATATTATAATATATTTATTATAAAATATGTATTTATAAATTGAAATAACCAAAACCGTTCGATCCAATCTAATCTCCACCATCCATCTTCATTAATCCATGCCACATCTAAAAAGTAATCTCAACCTTAGGATATGATTTAATATTAGCCACATGATTAAAAGTTTAGGGCTAAAATCCTAAGAAAACCCTAGGTTGGATTATAAGTAAGGGTATTTGCAAATGCTCAAACCCTAGAATGTTCTCACCCCGGATGAGGTTATTGAAGAAGCCCTTGTGAAGTAGAAGGATATAGAGCCCTGAAGATCCAAAACCCTAGCTTGCCATAGGACTTACATCATTCCATCCATTTCCACATCCATACCCATTCGTTGTCATAATCCACCATCCATTCTCCATTGTCATCACAGTCCCCTTCCATCTACCACATTCCTCACATCCCCATGATCTGCTTCTACAAATTTACCCTATCCTACAGGCGCTCACCAGAGCTTGCCAAGCTCATTGTAGAGCCTATCAGGTGCACACCAAAGCCTACCATATCTTGCAGGTGTGTGCCATACCTTACCATATCTTGTAGGTGCACACCAGAGCCTGCCAAGCTGGTGCTAGAAAGTTGTGAAGCACCCACCAGAGCCTACCATCATCATAAAATCCTAATCAAAATATGTTGCATCAATGAATATGCAATGAAGCAACATCAAGATAGCAAGGTAAATCATTGTTTGTGTCATTATATATATTATTATCTTATTTTGTTCACATTTCATTGCCATAACTAGGGTTTGTAAGTGGTGATTTTTGAGGGCTCACACTATGGAGCCCTCATTTGTTATTACTGATTCTCTTGGTTTATTTGTGTGTAGGATTTGATAATACATCAAAAGCATTGAGCAGTTGTTGAAGCTAGAGTGGCCCAAAATTAGATACCTGAAGCCCACTCAACCTGTTGGGAGCGAAGCACATTGAAGACACTTTTTTCATTGTAGCTAGGGTTTTGGAGAACCCTAGAAATTTGTATTCATTGTATCACAACATTTTTGTCAAGGCAGAATTAATTGTACAAAGAAGTTTATCAGCTTCCCCCCATTATTTAATAATAATATTTCTTGGCAATTGCATGTCTTATTGGATCTGTTCATTTTCTATTGTTATTTAGTGTTGTGCTTTTAGCTCCACAGATAGTAAAATTTCCACTCAAATAGTTTATTATTATTCACTTGAGTGATACTAGGTGATAGCTCTAATGGTAGGAAGGTCCACCACTCAAATGATAGTCAATTTTCATTCAAACAGTGATGAATATTTTCTTTAACAAAGTAATATTATTCACTTGAATGGTATTTTTGGTGTATCATCAAAATAGATAATTTTCTCTTGCTTGAACGATAATTATTTCTTGAACATTGGCTGACTTGAACAAAAATTATTTTGGGAAAAAAAAATTTCCTATTGATTGATGCTCTAAACCTTCACTCAAATAGTGATTAGTTCTTCACTTTAATGGTGTTTTATTTGAATGGCACTATTTATTAATATAGGAAAATAATAACATATTCCTCACTTGAAAGATCTGCACATCAACTTCTTATCTTTATTGAACAAGCCTCTCACTCGCACAAAAATATTCATTTTCCTTCGAATGAATCTTGAATTCCACTTGAATAACCTCTACTCAGGCTAAAACCACACTCTATAACAATCCTAAACATGTAATTGTATTCCAAACATGCAAATATAGAAACACAATGCATTCACCATTCTATATCATGTAGAAAATATATTAGTGGAATATATATATATATATATGACCATTGACTACACATTATTTTCATTTTAGATTCATATAGTCATTCCTGCTATCAAAAACATATGTGCAAACTCTTTTCTATGTTTATCTCTCTTCTTTCCTATCCTCCTTCTAGGATCACCATCCTTTTTTCTCTTATTCTTCCATATGTACTTTGCTTCATCTTCCTCTCCCTTATGCTTTTTATACATAAAATTGGCAATTGTCTAAATTGTTTTCCCAACCATTTTGATCAAATATTTAATAAAAATTAATATGTTGGATGATGAGCACCAAAAATTATCATATTTATACATGTATTTCTAACATATTATGCGGTATTATTATTATAGAATGTATGTTTTATGAAATTTTTATATATATTTAATAGTAAATTATGTATATTATCTAATATTTATTTTTAAGTGAATTGTGTGCAGATTTAGTGGTTTTTATGGTATTTTAGCATGTTTACATCAAAGTCCCATTTGGACCTGGCACTTTTAATTTTATGAAGGTAAAACATATGCAGTACACCAATATGAAGCACTAAGTTAGGTGATCGATTCACTTTGAAGCACCCGAATTCCATTTGGTGATTAACTAATGGATTCCTGCTTCCTATCAGGCACCTGCTTCCCGTAGGTACTTGCTTCCCATTAGGCACCTGATTTCCATAGGAACCTACTTCCTATTAGGTTCCTACTTCCCATTGATGCATAATTACATCCTGACTTTTGTTGATATAAAATTACAACATGAATCCTATTGTCGGTTGAATAGAACAAATATTCTAGTGATGGATGTCGATGGTATTTTAGAAAATATGAAGATGAAGGACAATATCAAATACCATGTGTTATCTATTTTTAGTAATATGTAAACAACAATGTAAATAAATAAAGCATAATATTAAATGTATTCTATTCTGATAAAACTATAATATGTTAAATCAATCTAAAATTAAATAATTTTGCTTTATCTCCATTATTCCTGCATGTTGTAACCACAAAATCAAGAATTTATTACTCTAAAATGTAATAGTGCATGGTCGCATATCTTATAAATATGCAATCCACCCTTGATAAAGATATCCTGGATGTGAGAATTATTTTTTAAATTTCTAAAACTGTAATATATTCATTTTAGTGTTTTTATTAATCTCAAAATAGCATCCAAAGAATGAATTGATCATGCGGAAGACTACTGGATCTTGGGCCCACTCTAAATAGTACTCCTCCCCCTTTTATCTTGTTTTTTGTAGTTTATTTATTTACTATTTTTTTAGATTATTTATTTCCTTGTTATTTTTCTTGTTTTCTATCATTTCTAGCAAAGTACCATTTTAATTTCTATATGCATTCAGTTTTGTTTTCATAGACGTAGGATATATTATTGGTTTAGAATTTAGAATCAAAACTTCAACAAATATAAAATACCCTTAAAACCAATAGGCACAGAGGAACTCATTCCTCGTACTACAGGCATATACTGTGTGTGATGCTCACAAGTCTATGAGCTACCCCGGGTTGACAATTAAATGGAGGTAATTAATTGAACTATAGAAAACTAACCAATATTTTAACCAAAATTTTGGCACCATTGTCGAGGAGTGTCACAATTGTAGTGTATGATCCATAGTTTAATTAGTTTGAAAATTAATTTCAGATTTCCTTGCCTGTAGATCATTTACCTACAAAGCATGAGTCCACCAAGAGCTTAAAAAAAATCCAATGAATCATTAATTGAAAAAATAGAAAACACCTCAAGCTTAGAATATTCTAGAAATAGTTATTAAAGAGAAAACCCCATCCATTTGATTCATCACATTATACAAACTATTTTCATGACTAGGATGGGAAAAATTCAATAATTATTCCAGAGGTATTCCAGTAAAATGAAAAAATTGCCAATACGAGGAATAGCCTCCACAATTAAAATAGAAATAGTAAAATTGGTTAATGGTGTGAAGAGTGAAATTTTATTCTTGCTTCACAATAAGACGCATTCCATAAGAAGAAGCGAAAATATAAAGCAATATTTGTCTTTTTATGTTCAAGGTGCAGAGAAAATTATGAAAAAAATAAATATATGGAGAATACAGTAGAAGTCTATGAAAACTATCACTTAGATCATTAGACCAGGTTGTGTCTAAAAATAATAAAATAAAATCCAAAATAAGTAGAAACTTACTTCATAGATATACCTCCATAGACACAACGATCAAAAAATCCTAGATTACCAGTTTCTCTTCTACTAGGCCAATAGTTGTTGGCATCACCAGAGTCGAATACTAACAACTATTTAAATTCACTAGCTGATCAGGGAGTTACAGGAATAAATCCAATGTGCCATAATAATGTATAAATAAATCATGTTGTTGAACAATCAAGTAATGAAGGACTTCCATCGTATCTCGAAAGATTATGGAAAACCAGAGAAATGACACCACCTAAGTTTGATATTATGGAACAGTTAAAAAATATTACTTATATCATTATGTGCCTATTTACACTAAAGCCATTAGGTAGGTATGCCTCAAGAGACCGAGATGGGAACCATAGTCAAAAAAATGAAGGTGATAGGTCAACATGTTAATGAAATATTAGACAAAACCTATCTCAAACGCTCAGCTTTAATGATAAAAATTTTAGGCTTAACATTTTCCAACACTTTGGTAAATTTTAATACTGATATTAGTTGCAGAGTAAGAAAATGATATTTAATAAAAAATTATGAAAAAATAGTCATCCACCTACTTGCACAATCTGCCAATAAGTTGGAAGAATCTAGTTTTGAGTTCATCCAAGAAGATTCTCTTCCCATGTTGCAATGTATCATAGAACTAGATAAAGAAGAGGATGGGACAAATGAAGTCTTAATTGTATCAAATTTTAGACACAAATTATGATCTTATCACAAAATCCGATACACAAATAAAAAATCCAAAAAAAATCAAGCTCAAAAAGAAAATAAATAGTGATTTTCATCACTACGAATGAGCAAAATAAAAGGTGATTATCATCACTACAAAAATCCCCGCTCAAATAAAAAATCAAAACAAAATAAATAGTGATTTTCATAACTAAATATGAGAAAAAATCCAAAGCCAAAAAGAAGCCATAAAGAAGGGAATAAAGCTTGAATCCTTGGAATTCTCTACATTGTACAAAACTAGAAGGAGAAATCCTTACTCATGATGATATGTCTATTACAATTGCTTCATGCATTTGTGTAGACCAATGTTTGAATGTGGATGAGCTAGCTTAGGTAACCCAATATTGCCTAGTGGTATAGTCCAACTAAATCCAACATAAGGATGAGAAGAACACTTGAGGATACCTGATCTTAGCAATGGGCTGAAAGAATCATGCCTCACATCGAAGGAAATGCTTGAGTTCTACCTCAAAATATACAATCACATGCACACACAGAGATCATGAAAAACGAGGTCGATGATAAAAGCCTTACTTTTCAAAAGTCTAAGTGGTAAGTAGACAGCTGTTGATAGGGGAACTAGAGTGTTTGAATCTTTGAAAAGCCCCAAAAATTATTACATAGCAACAAATCATAGCATCATTCACACCATCACTTTCTTTATAAGATTCTATAAATTAGGGGGTATCAACATAGTAGGACAGATACCGCATATATATTAGAAATAGTATATAGATAGCCACCGACTACTTTATATATTTTAATTTACAGAAACTTATTAAGAAGATACATTACACACCATTACATCTCATTTATGAATACTTAATCAATTCTTATGATAAGAGTGATTATTTAAATTCATGATTATTTTTTTACTTTTTGTGGTATCACCCATTAAGATTGTCAATGTCATATGCATTCCATATGTTTTAAGTTATTAGAGCATATAGGTTCATTTATACCATTCCATAACATAATTTAGGTGCATATAATTAAAGCAAAGATTAAACATGCATTTAACAATAACATTTGCATCCACAAAAACAAGTCATTAATCATCCATAAACCACATCATAAAATATATAGGTAATATCCATTTGTATATCATAAATTCATCATTCATCATCAAAATACATTGCATCATATCATCAAATAATATAAGCATCTACACATCCATCTAAGCATCTTCAAATATCATCTATCATCTAACATATCCATCAAATCATCATAATATCATAATTGCATCATATCATAAAATAAAATAACAACAAAAACATAAGCAATAAATGATACACATAATGAGTCACAAAAGGTAAATCTATCATAAAAATGTGTGTCAAGTCCAATGGATATACAAAAATGCTTGTGGGCTATAGTCATGTAGGTCAGTCGACCTCAAAAATGGATCAAGAACCAAGTAGAACATCAATCAAGTGTCGAGCCTGAGCCCCTTGCATCACCTCCTCCAGTGCCACCTCCCCCTATGGTGGTGTTGCAAGTTGAGTGATGTGAGCCTATAGTTCTCTCTGTTCAAGTTTGGGTCTTCTAGCTAGGATGGGCAAAAGACTACCCCAAGGTAGAGTGCCCATTGACCTACAAACCACCTGCATCTATTGGATCCTTAGGGATAATCTTGTACCTCCTGAGCTACATCTAAAGAATGGTAACATGATCTGTAATACCCTGGATCCGAGCCTTATGCTCATCCAACAAGGAATGAAGTTGTCCCACCTCTACCTCTAAGCCTACTACTGAAACCTCGTATGGTGTAGAAGCAAGAACAACAAATTGCATCCTGACATCGCCATCCTCGATAGTAGCTTGTAGAGCCTGTATCTGTGTTGTGAGTTGCTTAATTGTAACATCTCACTACTGTACATAGATGTTAGTAGCCTAGATCTCAGCCTCAACCTCATGCAACTATGCTCTTAGAGGATAATCTCTCTCCTCAGGCTCTAACTCCTCCTCCTCTAGAACATTAGGATCCTCTGCTACCACCTGCTCTACTGATTGGTCCCATATATCAGTCCTTGCTTGAACCCTATGTCCTATCAGATCTATGCCATCACCCCTACCATCATCCTCATGCCCTAGAATTTCAATGCCATACCACATCTAATCATCCCACCACTGATAATAGGCCTTTGTAACTCCCCCAAACCTTGTAGGGTCTATGACTAGGGCATCCTCCTCGTCTGTAAGCTCTGTGACCTATTTTGGAGGTAGTTACCTCTCTTCTATGAATCACCTATACAATAATGGTACCAAGGGCACATCTTCCTATGATCTATACTAATAAAAAACCCAAAAGTAGAAGAAATACTCCCAAATGGAAATATTATGACCAACAAGCCATCACTCGCTCTGTGTCCTAGCAGTAAAACTAGCTAGATCATCCAAAACTAGACACTCATAATATGGTTGCCACATGACATCTCTAGCCAATAGTCTGGTAAAAGCATTAGTGTAGTAGGATAGCTCCCCTAAAAAAGTGTAGCTCTTATGCTCCTCATGCTACCGATCCCATTTGGCATTATAGCACTATGTCTGAGCCTCAATAGATGTAATCTCAGCTAGGAACCCCTTAGGGTGATCTATATTAATGTGCTTCCATCCCCAAACCTATAAGAGCAAACTGCAAGCAATGCTGATGCATCCTTGTCGATGGATGTGGTACAACTCATCATAGCATTGAGCCAATAGTGATCTACCCCATGCATATATGATAGGCTCCTCACTATCCAATAGGGCCTGCACCATCGCTAGGAGGTTCCAAGGGAACCTCAAACTCGAGTAGTTTGGGATAAGAACATTGTTGATCACCATCAGCAACACATAATGCCTCGCTATGAAAACATGAGCATCATACCAAGTCTTGATAGATACTCCCCTGGACCCAGTCTACTAGAGAGCCTATGCAGAACATGCTCCAAACAACCTATCATAGAAAACCACCTGATCATTAGTGACTGACAAAACAATGGGTACCCCATCGAATGGGATCCGAAAGAACTTGTACATGTCCTTTAGCATGATAGTCATCTCACTGGGGGGAAGGTGGAAGGTTTTGGTCTATAGGTCCCAACGGTGGGCTAAAGTCATAATATAATCCTAGTCGGCCATAATGTGGGGCAACCTAATAACATATTGTAGCCCACAAACCTTAAAACACTCCCAATTAGTTTCATCAAATCTAGGGAGAAAGTCCAATAGGAACTTCGGGACTCGAGCCAGAGCAGTGAGGATCTAAAACAAAGTAGAAAAAAACAAAACATAACTATAATACATCTAAGGCATAATTCACAATAAACAATGCAAAATATTATGAGTTACTCTAAATATAAGCAAAAGAAGAATAAATTGCACCCAAGCAAAGCAAAAATTAAAAAAAAAATCATAAATCAATACATAAAATGCAAAAACAAGGCTCAAGATTTAGCCGTTGTCACCTATAGCAGCTGAAACCTGACCACTGGAGGCAGTAGCGACCAAGGCCCAGTGGTCAAATTTTTTACCATTGGGATTCAAGCTTGGCCACTCTAAGTGACAGTGGCCAAGGGGTGGCATGGCAAACCCGTGAACCCTTGGCCAGAAAATTAAAAAAAATTATTATTACATTCTGACAAAATATCTTCAACAAAACAACAAAGGGAGGGAAAGCAAACAAATTGGAAAACAAATCCCCTACCCAATCATCAAAACTAAGCTAAGTTTGAGAATGCCAAAAATGGCGGCAATAGGTGAATAATGGAAAATTTTCAAAAACCCTAGGCTAAAGCCACTGATAGATTACAAAATTGGGGACTAACCCACCGTGGCAAAAAGGAACCTAAGTCTAATTACGGAGTTTGTTCATTGCCAGCAGGTTTAGTGATGTTCATTTTGCTCATTTCTTAGTGAAGTTCAATTTTACTTAAGCAAAGAAAATAGAGCTAGGGTTTTTAAGAGAAATACCCGAGAAGCTCTAGCTCCTCCAATAGTTGATGTCTCACCTCATGCAGCCATGTCCTTAGCACCAGCAAGTTTTGAAGTTGCAAACATCGCCACTGCACCAGAGCTCTAAAAATGAATCTTCAACAATGAAAATGATAGGTCAAAACCTTAGAATTGCAAATTTTATATTTCATTAATTATGCCTTGGTCGATGCTGACGTCAACGGCCCGAGCCTATTGTCCGCTCAAGGTGACAGCGACCATAGGCAAGAAATCAGATGTTGTTGGACCTGACAACAGCCAAGCCCATAGATAAAAATTAAGCAATTCCTTCAATGAGGGAATAACAAAAACAATAAATAATCACACTTTGATGGTTTAGGATCATCAAAATGTTCAAAAGAATAATTTTTTTTACATAAAATCATAATCTCAAGCAGGCCTCGTATCCAGTTACCTACTCTATCCACTCGATGATTGTAGTGATTTGCACTCCATGTATTTGGGTGAAATGAGTAGGCAACCATAAGGTCACTTGGGGCAAAAGCAACTCATTTTGGAATTATGATATGTCACCCTTCAAACTCGAAGAAGATCAATATGGTTAGACTGCTCCACGGGTGCGAAGGGGTCATTCTAATTCCCCTATGACATCAAAAACATTAAGTCAAAGTGATACAATCTAAACATAAATAGAATCACTCATCCTAATTCTCTAAGAATGCTATTGATAGTCTGGACCGCTCCTCGGGATAGGGATGGATGATTATCATAAGCAATTTGAATCACACTTGGATGTGGGATTGCCCATTAAAAATAAAAAATGCTAGAAAGGAACTAGATTAGTCATATTGGTCAAGCGACTTGTCGCTTCATTCATTGTCATTTATTCACCAATCCATTGTGTGAAGAAGTAGTTCAAAACTTCAATTTAATCATAATAAAATCAACAAAAGATCACTAGATCATAGTAAAATTGTGTTCATCCTTTGAATCATTGCATACAATAATCACAAATTTCCCTTGTTTCCTGGGAACGTAAGCAGACATGACATCTTCAATTGTAGCTCTCCTACTGATCAAAATTGTTGTAGCAGCTGAAGCTACCCGATTGAGTTTGAGGAATGAGTGCAATTTAACATGCAAAAGCCACTAGGCTAAGTCCTTCAAATTTTGAGGCAATGATTCAAGGTATGCATGCCATCTTGCATGATTGGGCATCCAGAGTTGATCAAAGCATTGATCACCATACACCCTACAAATGGATTAGTCTACTTTTTTTCTCAGTGTTGTGTTTTCCACACAACGTGACACAAAAAGGGGTATTTGTAGACACCTAAATCATGTCATGCTTAGGGTATCTACTTACATAGACACACTCATAATATCATAAGACATAATATTGGACTTTCCAAGCACCAACAGTGGTTCTCACCACTCATTTGGGGCCTTTTCAAGCCATCCAAGCTTGGTCGCTCAATCCAAGAACAACCAGATTCTAGCTGCTCAAGCCTAGAGCAACCAGACCTTAGCCACTATAGGTGAAAGTGGCCAGATATTAGCCACTGTAGATGAAATCGACTAATAAGAAGTGGTTTATTGACAAATAGGCCCAATCTCAAGCGAAAGTGGCAGTCTGCATGCAATAAAGGTGAGCGGGAGTGACTTTGCATTCCTTTTCGTGACCAGTTCACATAGGAGACTTGAGTTTGCATTTAGACTTAAGTTAACTGACCTTCAAGCATAAACAAAGGACAAAAGCTTCTCATGCTAATAAACAGTTCGCATAGAAGTCTCAAGTGGGCAGTTAGATTTCAGTTAACTAGCCTTCAAATATAGACAATAGATAAAGGCTTCTCATGCTAACTTGCACTACGCATGAGAAATTTATTTCTAGGGCTTGGACATAGACCTAGGGTTTCACACTATAAAAGGTGCAAGCCTAAGAGTACCAAAAATGAAACACATGATTAATATATGACATATAGATACCCGAATCACATACAGGAGATCATTTTAGAGAGAGTTCTCTTTGAGGTCACGTGTGCGGCGAAGCTTTGACACAAATCAAGGAACATAACACCTACTTTATTCAACATAAGATCATAGTCTTTGACCCATATATTTGGAGCAAAGAGGGCAAGGTTTACTTTAGCAACCGTTGTCTTGGACAATGGTCCACAAGCTTAGCTTAGATGGACATAACATCGTTATTTTGTTTTCTTATATCATTATCATAGATTTATGTAGACACCAAAATAGCACCAATCCGATTATGTAACGACAAGCACTGATCGAATTGACATACATAGCCCCTAGGGCAGCCCCCAGAGGTTAAACAGTGGTCCTAACCACTCCCATAGTAGTTTTGGAAGGTCAGAGGTCAATTTGGCACCTTTTTAGCACTTTGCTCCCTAATCATCCCACCCTAGGATGATTAGAATCCTATTCGTCCCACCTTGGGACGATTAGCAACAAACATCCCAGGGTGGGATGATTAGCAGGTTTGATTGGCAAAAACTCAAACCTCGATAGGTCTACCACTTAACTATGCCTTCAGGGCATGCAATTGTGAGGAATGGCTTCAAATAATAGAGAGGGACTTTAGTCAAGCATGCCTTATTCATGGAGGCCTCATGCAAGGAGACTCTAAATTAGGTAAGAATCTTCTCTCCCAAAATAGGGCAAGCAAGCCAAGTGGCGCCCTCGCATGGGCATTCAAAGAGAGAGACCATAGGTCTATAAAATGGTGAGTCTTCTCACCCCAAAAAAGAACATAGTAGGAGCATTTGGAGCAATGGATTGTTGTCTAATTATACCCTCACCCTCATTGTGCTTCTTACATCCTTGATCTCTCTTTTGGAAGGGAGGTTATCGGGTGAACATTGGAAGCATAATTTAGACCTAAAACCTAAAAATTTGGCCACAATACCCCACCCAATTTGCCAACACAACCCCCTAGGAGTTTTTGGACCCATCCCAAGTGGATTGGTGTTGAAACCAAGCCCCAAACGGTTGGCGTCTTGCCCTCGGGTGCCCCCTGCACTACTGCAGTCCTAATCGTCCCACCCCGGAGTGATTATAAATTTGTAGTAGATTTCCTTACTATTTCTTTTGCATTTCATTTTATATCTTTCAAATATGTTGCCATTCAAATTTCATGTCATTCTGATGAGTTTTGACTATGTTTTGATTTCTTTTTGTTTTCACTAACATACAGGGAGCACTTTCGTATATAGGGTGACCAGGGTAGAATCAGCCAAATCCAACCTTCTAGGTCATCCCAAAATGCCCTATTTTTCCTAATGCCAACTTTTTAGGTGTTTTGGAGGCATCTGGATGGGACATTTGGGAGGTCATTTTTGAGAATTCCATGACAGTCCTAATTGTCCCACCCCGGAGCGATTAGAAATCTATAGTAGATTTCTTGATTGTTCCTTTTGTAGTGTGTCCATGATGATATTTACATGCTTCTATTCAAGTTTCATCTTATTCTGATATGTTTTGATTACCATTTTAATTTTTTCATGCATGCATTAACTGAATGCCTTAGGGATTGCATATTTCCCTCCATCCTTAGGTTCTACTAATCATTTGCTATTTCTTTGAATGTAGTATCTCAACACTAAAGGGGCATTAAGGAACTATAGATGCATTCACACAAGTTGCGGTGACGTTTGGCCCGCCCATTTGAAATGTGGGCACACGAAATATCCTAAAGGGAAGCATACCATCTATGGTGTAACAAAGCTATATCTAATGCTTTTAGCTCCTAAAAAGGAAGGAGACGTATTATAACTTGGTCTCGAAGCAAAATTAATAAAAATAAAGGCTGCACTTTACATTTGCTTTATATCTCATTTCAGTTCATTTATTTTCTCTTTTTCATGCACTTTGGACTTAGCATTTCACATGCTTTTGTTTTATTTGCACCGCACCTGACATGCCCCTATCGGGCCTTCGTATCCTTGTGCTTTTAGTGGTGATCATGGTGGGACCACTGTCCCTTGATTTTGGTATCAAATTTCTGATCAAAATTGTGTATTTTTGCTTTCAGGTGTTAATCCTTCAAGTGCTAGACTGCTACTTGTGCCACCCTATGATGAATACAGAGTTGGAGTTCGTGTCACCCAAGGATGAATAGGAATTTATCCCACCTTGTGATGAATACAGATCTTCTATTCATCCCACCCTAGGATGATTAGCTCTCTGTGCATTTTCTAAGCAAAAACTTAGAGGCATCTGGTGTGGGTAGAGAAGAGGTAGGTTGTTTGAACACTCTATAATTTTCTGTCTCTATTTCTATGATTTTTCTATTTCTTTGCTTGTATAGAAAATTTTATTGTATGTCTTCTTTCTTTGCGCAAGTAAAAAGAACCACACACACCACGATATAATCTAAAACTCAAGGATTTGGTTGTAAAACCCCAAAACTTGATCAAGACCAACGGAATATTTCATCACCACCTTGGCTTAAATTTTGCATACATAACCCTGATCGCCACTATTGCTAGACGTAAATCATGATGAAATCTGACCAAGTGTAGCTGGGGTGATTCCTAGCACATGAGGATAAGTATTCTATGGTAGGTGTCAAAAATAGGGTGATTCCCCTTCTAAATCACCTATGTTCCACATACTATTCTGCTCTCACGTACCAATAGTCTCCCTCATATAAGGGCGGGTATATAGAGAGGTTTGGTATAATGGCATAGAAGTGGTATATTTAAGGGGCAACCATTTTGGGAGATATAAGAGCCCTCATATTGCATATACAACCAAAATTTCTTTAAAAGGCTTTCAAAAGAAAAATCAAAACACACTGAACCGGATCTAGGGCACACCTTCAATCTATAAACAAGATAATCATTGCTTTGATTGTGTGGTCCCCCTTTGTTAAGTGTAGCATAAGAAATTGTAAAGAAGATAAAAAACATATGCATTGTTTAGAGAAACACCACCATGGTGTACACCCGTAGCCAAGCCCACTCATGGGTAGAAGCTACAAAAAGTGTACAAGGGGGAACAAGTCACCTCCGGTATATCCCCAAGGACTTGGTCATACCACCTTGGCGACCTGACCCACAAGATAGTCCACATCATGCCATTACAGAATGGGACTATAAGGCACCCCTTCGAGGGGCACTCCCATGCAACGTAGACCCTTTTAGGAGGATTCCATACACGTGGCATTCAACATAGATGGGAGGGCTCCCTTAGACACTCGTTATGAGTGGCCACCATGCGATTAAGTGTTAGAACAACATAGGGTCCATAAGGATGGGCTACATGATTGTATCATTCCTCCTCTACCCCTTATTACTATCAAAAATAATAGGCCAAATCCAGAGTGCAAGGCTCTTCAGACAGGGCGAGCCAACTCCACTCACCCCTTTCACATATATGAAAGGGAGCATGAGTAAAACCATTATATTCCTCAAGAGCAATACATAGAGCGGGAGCAATGCACCTCTACACCTGCTATTTATCAGGATCTCCCACTAAGGCTAGAGCCTCAGGTGAATGCCACTAACCTTGATAGAGGAAAGTGACTCATAGAGATATTGGATCACCACAACCGAGATAGACATGTAGGAGAGGCATTTAGGCTTCCTAAAAACAATATGGCAAAACAAATTGACTTGGAATTTTACAAACATGCCACCTGCCAAGTGCAAATCACGCAGCTCACGAAAGACCAACAATAGTTAGAGCACCTGTACCACCTTAGCAAAGAGTGCATTCGACGTCAGACAGATTAATTTCTCCAGAACACTGTGCCTTAGAGGGTCCCAACCCCTTGGTGTGAGATAGGTCTCTATGACCTTATCAAATGCTACCTCCAAGACCCCCTAGACTTGAGTGGGAGAACACCCCTAGAGCCAATGATAGAAACCCTCTGCGGGCACCCACCCATGTTTATAGGTCATGCCTAGGAACTCCTCAAGAAGCCTATGATGAATTCAAGCAAGAAGAAGAGTGGGCTGAAATACCCTACCAAGGTAGGGGGGTGCTATCCGGCTATCCCTTCATAGGCCTCAAGTTCCCCACAAACCACAATGGGAACAAACCAAGGAGGAAGAAATAAAATATTTTGATGCATACAAAGCACTTCTAGAGCACTTAGAGTCGATGGAGACCAAGATTTTTGGGCCTCAAAAGCCCACTTAATGCCAGCTTCGCAGTCACCCTATGCATCCTTCAATGCCTGCACCCCCATAACCTGAACACTTTAAAATTCCTCAATTGGAAATATTTAGACGGTAGGAGGATGCCCAAGAGCAAGTGATGAGATTCCTAAGCCAATGATTTGGCATTCAGTACAATGATGCTTTGCTTCTAAGAACATTTATAACCATGTTCGTAGGCCCTACCTTAGATTGGTTTACCTAGTTGCCAAAGCATAGCATCAGTAACCTGGACTAGCTAGTAGATGCATTCCTTGAACATTTTGCCTTTAATACCAAGAAGAAGGTATTTTTAAGTGACCTAGCTAGCCTCAGGTAGTATGAGGAAGAGACCATGGTGGCTTATGGAAATCGATGGAGGACATTGCTTTTAAAGCTACCTTACCTCCATCCCATGGCCGACCTGACCCAAATGTTTTTGAAGAGTTGTTTGAGGTCGATATTTGTGCTATTGCAGCTACAACAATATGCCACTCTCGAGGAAGCCCTGATACAAGCCATAATCATTGAGGAGATCAAGATACAGGATGGCAAGATTTCCAAGCCATGCAAGAAAGAGTGGCCCAAGAATGCCAAAATTGGGTCAACACAACTGAAACCCGTTGTGGTCAATCAGGTTGTCATAAACATACAAAATATTGCACAGATGACATAGCCCTCATAGGCTAACTATCAGGTAGTTCCTATTGACAACTATGAGAAGGAAAATCATAGGCAAGAGCAAAATTAGCAACGTCACCCTAGGCGATAATTCACACCATTCACAGAGTCCAAAGACTCCTTGTTTGACTGTTTGTCCATGGTAAACTTGATAAACCTGCCAAAAATTTGACCCCTAGACCCCAACGTGCCAAAACCTAAGGGCTATAGGGAAGACTTGTACTGTAGATTTCATCGATAGAAAGGACATGACCTTTATGCATGTTGGAATTTCAAGAACTTAGTGCAAAACCTAATAGACAACAAGACACTGGCAATGGATAACCCTGTGGTGCCAAACAACCAATAAATGGAGGTCTTCAAAGACCCCCTGCCTGCCCATCATGCACAGGCAAAGACCCTTCAAGTCAATGAGGTGATACAAAAATGCCCCATGTAGGGGTATGTAGGGATGATAAGCATAGTGACTCGGAACAAGAGGTACCCAAGCACAGTTGTCCCCATGGCAGCTACAAGAGAGGTTCCATCAACGTCACAACCTCAACAGCACCTTATGCAACCTCCCCAGCTCAGACTAGTGGCCACGATTCAGACTAAACTTACCCAAAGTTTAAGGACCACATCGAATAGGCTCTCCATCTACGAGCTCATACAACAATCATCGCCCCATCAGGAGGCTCTAATGGATATATTAAAAGACATCGAGCTGCAGCCCCATGAAGCAAACTCTTTCAATAACTTTGTGAGACATGTAAAACAATGTACAAAACCAGTCATCACCTTTAGAGAAGATGAACTAAAATTGGTGATTGGTGATATGGTAGATCCACCACTATGCATCATTGCATGGTTCAACGAGATTCCATTTAAGAGGGTGTTGGTGGACACTGGCTCGTCCAATAATATAATCACAACAACAACATTGAAACACCTCAAGTTGCCAGCATCTCACATTGTGGCCTCCACCTATACTCTTTGAGCATTTAATGACGTGATATGCTCAATGGTTGGCACAATTGTCCTGCCCATCCAAGTGGGACAAAATACTATTCCTATGTTGTGCCACATCTTGGAAGGTGATATGGCCTACAACATCTTGTTGGGCCGGCCTTGGATCGGGGACATGAAGTGTGTCCCTTCGATAGCCCATCAATGCCTAAAGTACACATATGAATGGCAAGTGCATGTAGTCCTAGTAGACTTAGAGCCCTTCAAATATTGCAATACAATGCAACTGATGCCACAATCAACCCTTCCATTGACACATTTGGACTTCAGTTGAATTTGTCCAAACAGGGTCTGATTTCGCATACATCCCGACTGTTAAGTCCATCAAATCACCATCTGGGTTCATATTCATTGTCTAGTCCTCCACCAATGATGCCACCTATGGTGGCCACATCGAAGGACAATGGGAAGAAACCCCTGGAAGAGGCACCACCATTAGTCTCAACCATATCTACCGAAGAGATGCCTAGCCGAATGGAAGTCGAGATGCCTAGTTCACCCGACATGGAGTGGAATCAGGAAGAGCTCCCATTCCCTACCCCTCAATTGCCAATGATCACCGTTGAGATGGCCAATACAGGCCTGGGGGAGTACCTAGGGTGGAACATCATAGCAATACCCGCACTTGATTCCATGCAGGACATGGGGAGACCTCGTATCCCCATCGACACTATTGTCCCTTTGGGCTACCCACCAAACTAGAAAAATTTTGTCCTCAACAATGACATTGAACCTTACCTGCAAGAGGAAGAGGATGAAGAGCCCTTTCTCGAGAACGTCAACTATCTATCCAACCCAAAATTCGCTTTGAAATATCTTTGCCAATGTAATTGGCATGGATATGGGTTGGGCAGATATGAACAAGGGGTGCATGTTCTTTGTTAACCAAGATATCAGATGCCATATGACAAGTCAGGAGTAGGGTTCAACCACCCTCTGCCCCTTGACATATTGGTAGAGAACATGCAAGGCCTAGGGCTAGGCAACAAGGATGGGTTGGCACAAGATCCATATGCCAATCCTAACACAACATACACATTGGGGGATTATCTTCCATTGCTAACAACTAACCTTGTTGACCTCAACAACCCTTTCCCTTCGATCGAGAAAAGAGAAATTTTGAGGACTCACCTACAAGAGGGATATAGACAAGGCCAAGAAGGGTCTTCAAAATATGAGTCAGAGTATGAGGTAGCGCCTTGGGACCCTTTCAAATCTGATAGCAATCACTCACAAGTGATGCCCATAGATGACTATCAGGAGAGCTTCATGACAATGTTCCCCTTGAATGCTCCAATCGAGCAAATTCCACCTCAAGAGAATCAGGTCCTCCCTAGAGAGCATAACAACCCCGATGGGACCAGATTAACTTGCTCGAGAAAAATGAGCCTCACATGCCACAAATAGCTATTGGAACCAATGAAAGCCTATGGATATTTGATAGCGATTATGAAGATGAGACTGAGATGGCATATCTCAATCATATGCGATAGCAGTAATACCCCATGGACATTGATGACATGTTTGAACAACTAAACATGGGTCCAAGGCATAGGTGGCACCTAAACCAAGCACAGTTGGACCAACTACTACAACCGCCACTTCAGGCATACAGAGAGCGCATTCCGCCCAGTGACCCTATAGAGCCATCAGTGCCAAGGGCAGACCCTGTCCTTTTATCCACACATAGGGCTGATGCATTTGTGCCAATACCCCCAGATCTAGATCCAGAGCACAAAGATCACCAAGGAAGTCCAAGTCACCACACTCATGGTAATGGAGACCAAATTCACTTCATCAACATGATCTCCATTGATTTAACCACCCCCATCCATAACCCAGCCGATCCAACATGACCATTGTATCTAGACCTAGATGCCATAAACTGGGATCATGCTAACTTGCCACCATCCCAATCAAAGTACTGGCCTTGTAGTGGGATATTCCATTTCACCCCAGGACAGACTCAGGATATCTTCCATGCTAAAGAGGAACCCAATGTTCCAAACATAGATCTCAATTTAGCAACTGATATCCACCTGATCCCAACTCCACACCAGTTGGAGGACGGATCCTACATGTCAGTTGAATAGACGACTGACGTAGACATCGACTCTAATCCAATGAATCTAAAATTTTTTGATAGTTTGAATCATGCCAACTGGGGGTCCTTGTTCTCCCCGACCCTCCTTAATAGCAACACAACGCTATTCTTACAAGTTTTTTCCCTCTTAGATTTTGCTAGGGATGAACTTCAAGAGGGATTTGTTGTTCATACCATCAAGGTTTCTGATCAGCAGGATTGGTACACACCCATAAGAGACTATATCAAGCTAGGTAACCTCCCACTTGGATTGATGCATAATGCAAAAATATCATTCAAACAAAAAGTGGCAAAACATGTCTTGCTAGGAGACATTTTGTACCATCAAAGCTATGAAGGAATCCTCCTCCATTGCTTGAACTAGCAGGAGTCCACTTGGGCGATCACCTAAGTGCATGATGGTACATGTGGTGGCCACTTCAATGGTATGGCCATCGCAAAGTGCATTCTCTACATGGGCTATTATTGGCCATCTTTAGAGCGAGATTGTTGTGCATATGTAAGAAAGTGCATGAAGTGTCAACACCATGCTAATTTGACACACATAACTTCTCAAGCCTTGTAGTTGATCCAATCAGCTTGGCCATTTTTGTAGTGGGGCTTAGATATAATCTAAAAGATCTCCCCTACGTCATCAGGTCATCACACATTCATCATAATGGCCACCGAGTACTTCACCAATGGGTGGAAGCAATTTCACTAACCTCTACGACTGGACCCCGCATTACAGAGTTTATTTTGCATAACATCATATGTCATTTTGGTATTCCATCCAAGATCATCTCAGATAATGGGACATCATTTAAGAACAAATATGTGCGTGCTTTGACAAAAAAGTACAAAAGTTAGCACAATTTCTCAACACCCTATTATCCATAGGCAAATGGGCAAGCAGAGGTGTCAAAAAAAATGCTAGTTACCATCCTTAAAAATATGGTCATAGATAGTCATAAGGATTGGCACATTCAAATCCTACTTGCCTTGTGGGATTATCGCACCAGCATTCAGACGCCCACTGGGGTAACTCCATTTTGCTAGTGTATGGCTTCGAGGCAGTCACGCCTCTCGAGTTGGAAATACCTTCCCTGTGCATATCAATGCAAGAGTTCATCGACGATGACACTGCGTGGTAGGCCCAGTTAGACCAGCTTACGTTGCTTGACGAATGATGCATCAATGCTCTCTAGCATTTACGTATCTATCAAGAGCAACTTAAGAAAGCATACAACATGAAAATTCACCTGAGGGACTTTCAGGTTGGTGACTTGGTCTTAAAAGAGAACCAACAAAATTCTAACTTTCCGCCCCATCTAAGGGACAAGTTTGTGGCAAACTAGCTAGGTCCATATGTAATTGACAATAAAATCAGACCTGGAACATACCGGCTCACCTCTCTTGAATGAATAAAGGAACTAGAACCCTTGAACATCAGTCATTTGAGGCCATTCCACATTTAGAGAGCCATAGCCCGCCCCAAAATGCCCCAAAGGTATCAATAATCCCTTTAGTCAAACTAAAAAGCCCCAAGGATTTCCACAATCGCTTGGTCAACCTAAAATTCCCCAAAGGTATCAATGATCCCTTTGGTCAAACCAAAAGCTCTAAGGATTCCCGCAATTGCTTGGTCAACCTAAAATGCCCCAAAGGTATCTATAATCTCTTTGGTCACACCAAAAGCTCCAAGGATTCCCATAATCACTTGGTCAACCTAAAATGCCCCAAAGGTATCCATAAACTCTTTGGTCAAACCAAAAGCTCCAAGGATTCCCATAATCGCTTGGTCAAACCCCAAAAAACCCCAAATGTATCTATAAACCATTTGGTCAAACCAAACGCTCCAAGGATTCCCATCATCGCTTGGTCAACCCCAAAAGCTCCAAGGATTCCTGCAAATCGCTTGGTCAACCTAAAATGCCCCAAAGGTATCCATAATCCCTTTGGTCAAACCAAAAGCCCCAAGGATTCCCACAATTGCTTGGTTAACCTAAAATGCCCCAAAGGTATCCATAATCCCTTTGGTCAAACCAAAAGCCCCAAGGATTCCCACAATCGCTTGGTCAACCTAAAATGCCCCAAAGGTATCAATGATCCCTTTGGTCAAACCAAAAGCTCCAAGGATTCCCGTAATCGATTGGTCAACCTAAAATGCCTCAAAGGTATCCATAATTCCTTTGGTCACACTAAAACCTCCAAGGATCCCCACAATCGCTTGGTCAACCTAAAATGCCCCAAAGGTATCCATAAACCCTTTGGTCAAACAAAAAGCTCCAAGGATTCCCACAATCGCTTGGTCAAACCCCAAAATGCCTCAAAGGTATCTATAAAACCGTTGGTCAAACAAAACAACCCAAGGATTCCCATCATCACTTGGTCAACCTAAAACACCCCAAAGGTATCCATAATCCCTTTGGTCAAATCAAAAGCCCCAAGGATTCTCTCAATCGCTTGGACAACCTAAAACACACCAAAGGCATTTTTAACCCCTTTGGTCAAACCAAAAGCCCCAAGGATTCTCGCAATCGCTTGGTCAACCCTAAAATGCCCCAAAGGTATCTGTAACCCCTTTGGTCAAACCAAAAGCCCCAAGGATTCCTATAATTGCTTGGTCAACCCTAAAATGCCCCAAAGGTCTTCATAATCCCTTTGGTCAAACAAAAAGCTCCAAGGATTCCCAAAATCCCTTGGTCAACCTAAAACGCCCCAAAGGTATCCATAATCCCTTTGGTCAAACCAAAAAGCTCCAAGGGTTCCCACAATCGCTTGGTCATAAACAAATATTCAAAAAACAAACAAAAACAAAAGATAATCAAAAATAATAAAAAAATTGCATCTCAATTCCATGCATACTCTTAAAAATCAAAACACAAAAAAAATAATAAACTACATTAAGCATCGCATACATACATTGCATATTTGATGGTCATACACGTCTTAAGCACCATAGACTATAATTGCTAGGCAATTCCATCATTTTCTACATTCAGTCCATTTTGTAAACACATCCATCCAGAATAACACCATCCACATTTTCTATCATCGTCAGTTGTCTCCTAATGTATTTAGGGTTTTCATCATTTAGCTATCTTTAGATTTCTAGCCAAAAATCGTACACAGTCAGATAGATTTTACATAAGTAGAGTTTTACTTAGATCACACCTAGTTACGTAGCATCCCAACACATGTTAAAACACAAAATAATTCCCAAGTTGTATGAACGAAAGATGAAACCTACAAAGAAGTCTAGGGTACCATGGGTGAAAAGTTAGCCTACTCATCCCCCTATGCGAATGGTTCGAGAATGCTGAGAATTGACAAAAGGACAAGCTCTTCCCCATCCAATTCCCCACAATAAATAGTGGTTTTCACCACTATAAAAAAATAACAAATTTTCCAAACACCTTTGATCCCCAAAATTTGTAAGGATTCGTACTACATGCCCCTAACAAGGATGGGTAGTCATCCCCAAGGCCTAAAATATCAATGCCATTATATACAAAGATCCCAAATCATCGTTGGTCCCCAAATTCATAATGATTCATACTACACGCCCCTAACAAGGATGGGTAGTCATCCCCAAGGCCTAAAAGATCAATGCCATTACATACGAAGATCCCAATCACCATTGGTCCCCAAAGTCGTAAGGATTTGTACTACACGTCCCTAAACAGGATGGGTAGTCATCCCCAAATCCAAAAGGGATCAATTCCATTCGTAAGACAAAAACCTACGAGCTCAACTTTGAAACCTAAAATGCAAAATCAAATAACAGTGGTTATCACCACTATTCAAACTCCTTGCTCAAAAAGAAAAACAAAAGAGAAAAATAAACAATGATTTTCATCACTATGTATGCGAGCAAGTATCCCAACAAGTTGAGCAATCGAAAGATGCTTGAGCTTGAATCCTTGGAATTCTCAGCATTTGAAAAACCATCTAGGTGATCCTCATTACGGGTTTGGTGGACAACCTACCTAGCAATGGCGGTATCCTAAACGCATGATGATATGTCTATCACATTAGCTTTACATGTGAGAAGACCAATGTTTGCATGTGGATGAGCTAGCTTATGGTACCTTAGATTGTCCCATGGATTAATCTTACTAAATACAACAACGGAGTTAGTGGAGCTAATTAGGTGATCCTCAGTACAAGTTTGGTTGACAACCTATCTGGCACTGGCGGTATCCTGATAAATACCACATAAACAAATTCAATCGCACACACAAGGATGTGAAATAACTTGGTCAAACTCAAGTATGATTTGTACCTTGTTCAAAAGTCTTGTGAGATAAACTATAGTCTTGGTTAGTTAGTTAAAACATCTGAATCTCAAAAAAACCTTAACTACATCCTAAAACAAATGTTGTACATGTCCATTCTTGCCTCACCATCAAAAAATATGAAAAATACCAAAACAACATTATCACATGAACTCAACCAAAAAAAAGTCATAAAAATAAACAATAAAACAAAAAAAAAAAAAAAAACCAAAAATAAACACCAAAAAAGTCCCCCCCACAACAAAAACATCAAAAACTCAGAAACCCCAAGCCTAGGGAGTCGGTCACCATGATCACGTAGGATCGATGCAACTAGAACTACCCCTAGTGGTGTGGGTCCTATGGACCCTCTCAGGGTGGCTACTACCAGCCCTCGCATCATGCCCACTAGCGTTGCCCTCACCCACCTACCTACGATGAGAGGAAGCAGACTACTCAGTCTCACTGTCTCTCATTCGATGCAAAGATCCACCTCCAGGGAGCTCAGGTAACCGCCCATCGAGGTAGATAATCTCTGCCTCCAACTCCATCCGGTGTTGAACCAAATCCATCTCTCATCGATGATACACAGCCAATGCATCATCGTGCTATGCCAACTACGTCTGCAGGAGATCCCTCTCCTACGATGCATCGGTGTCCCCATCCCATCGACGGTACATAGCCAATGCATTCTCTCACTCTATCAACTGAGTCCGCATGAGATCCCTCTCTGATAGAACCTCCCCATGCTCCTCATCTCGTCTCCACAGTAGATCCTCCAATCGTGCTATCTCAGCGTGATACATAGCATCCATGTCCCCTAGGACTGCCTGAGGCATGGGCATCTCTGGGACGGTAGGCTGCTCCGGCACCCATGGCTCCGAAACGTCCTATATATTCGGCTGCTCCGAAACCCCTAGGTCACCCCCAGTCAAGTCGTCAACCTCCACCATATTCGCATCATCATGCAGAGCACCCCAACCCTCCCCTGATGCCTCTGCATCCTCACCACCTGCTGTTGCCGCATCCGCACCTCCTAGAGGCCCCTCACCCTGCCACTATCACATCGTCCACCACTGGTCATACTCTATAGTCATCCCGATATTATCCATGTCAGGGACATCGATCACTGCATCCGACTCCTCACCCAACAGCTCAATGATCGGCCATGCCATAGTCCTCTCGTCACCCCGACATTGATAGATCAAGGGCTCACCAGGCAATCCCTGGCGCACCCCAAACTATCGAGTCACTCGAAAATATGAGAAGTACTCTTGCTTGGTCCCATGTTGCTCGATCAGCCATCTCCCCCTACGTGCCTATTGGAGCCACTACCCAGCCTCAGGCTAGGCTAGATAGTCTCGGTATGGATGCTAGAACACCTCCCTTGGAGTAAGACGTGAGAAGGCATCAGCATAGTGCCCTACGACACCTGCCCACCGTCGACTCTACCCCTGCTCCTTTGACCTCCGCCATAGAGTATCATAACCAATCTCCCTATCCACCATCTCTGCTCGAGTGGTCCAAGGCAACCCCTACGGCCTCTCCATAGCTATGTGCTACCATCCCCAGCACTACAACAGGTAGCTGCACCCAATCCCCTTCTGTCTTCGATAGTGGACCTGGTACAACTCATCATAAAGTTGTGCCAGCAATGTCTGATCCCACCTCATAATTAGGGGCACCTCCAACGGACACTCCACAAGTCTAAACACAACCTCAAGCAGGTTCCAAGGGAACCTCCCACCTGAGGAGTCGGGAAGCAACATGTTGGAGATGAGAGTCATGAGCAGTGCATGCCTCACCCCCAACATGCCCTTCTCCAGCCACCACCATACCAAAATCCTGCCAATCATGCAGTCCCCCTCTGCCCTCTCCATCGGACTATCCACCCCCATCTCCACCCCATGCCCAAAGCATCGTGTCAGCACCGCCATTCATTGATCACATGGAGTCATCCGAATGGGCAGCCCGTCTATCAAAATCCGTAGAATCCGATATACGTCCTCCAGAGTCACTGTCATCTCCCCTGTTGGGAGATGAAATGTGTTGGTGCGGGGATCCCACAAATTGATCAAGACGGTCAAATATGCTCGATCCCCCACCATAGGCTCTATCCGATTTACTTGCTTGAGCCCAAGGGCATCAAGCCACTCTTAGTCTACCATAGTCAGTGCCTCCCATGCTTCAGAGAATACCATCGGTTGACGGTACTGACTCTTAACAACCTACAAAAGAAAACAAAACAAAAACATTAAAACATGACAACAAAAAACAAAAAAAATTGTACAACACTAAAACAAATATACAACAATGTCTACAAATTGTACAAATAAAAACATTTAATAAATTGTACAACAATAGTAACAACATTGTACAGACAAACAAATTACAAAATTGCAAACTAGGGTTTTTAACCTTATTTTGAACAAAAAAACAAACAAATCACAAACATTTTAACCTAGGGTTTTTCACTCTAGTTTAAACTAAAAAAACAAAATAACAACAAAATTTTAACCTAGGGTTTTTTTAACTCTAGTGTCAAAATAAAATAAAATAAAATAAAATAACAAAATTTTAACCTAGGGTTTTTTTTAACTCTAGTGTAAACTAAAAAAAAACAAAATAACAGCAAAATTTTAACCTAGGGTTTTTTTAACTCTAGTGTAAACTAAAAAAAACAAAATAACAGCAAAATTTTGTAACTTAGGGTTTTTAACTCTAGTTTAAACAAAAAAAAAAAACAAAATCAAAACAACATTTAAACCTAGGGTTTTTTTAACTCTAGTTTAAACAACTAAAAAACAAACCTAGGGTTTTTAACCTTAGTTTACAAAAATCAAAATTTAACCTAGGGTTTATAACTCTAGTTTAAACTACAAAAAAAATAAAACAAAATAAAAAACCTAAGGTTTTAACCTTAGTTTAAAACAAAAACAACAAAATAACAAACCTAGGGTTTTTAACCTTAGTTTACAACAAAAATCAACATTTTAACCTAGGGTTTTTAACTCTAGTTTAAAACTGTAAAAAAATAAAAATTAAAATTTCTAACCTAGGGTTTTTAACTCTAGTTTAAACTACAAAAATACAAAAACATCAAAATAAAACAAAAGTTTAAACTAGGGCCTTTAACTCTAGTTTATACTACAAAAAGAAAAATGAAATAACAACAAAATTTACATCTAGGGTTTTTAACTCTAGTTAAACAAAAACAAAAACAAAATTTACATCTAGGGTTTCTAACTCTAGTTAAACAAAAATAAAACTTTAAACTAGGGTTTAATCTTCGTTTACACGCAAAATACCAAATACAAAAAAAAAAAAACAAGATTTTAAACTAAGGTTTACTTTTAGTTTAAAGTGCATAATACAAAAAATACAAAAACAAAGTAAAACAGTTTAACCTAGGGTTTTCATTCTAGTCTAAATGAAAAAACGACACCAAATAAATTATGGCTTTTGAAAATAAAAACAAGCCAAATCAAGAGAAGGAGCACTCACGGGTCTCGCCTCAGCTCCACCATTGGATGATCCGATCTGTGAACTTATTTTGTCTATGAAATCTTGATAGCACTCCACTACGTAGACTCGACCTCCTCCTCCTCACAGCTCCAAATCGCCAGAAAAATAGATTGCAAATGAGCCCAAAACCTAGTTTTGGCCCTTATATAGGCTTTTAGGCTTGTAATCGTTCCACCCTGGGATGAGAACTCTAGTAAGCACTCGTTCCACCCTGGGATGATTACTAAACTAGTATTCATCCCACCCTGGGATGATTACAGAGCAAGAAATTCAAAAATAGCAAAAACAAACCCAAAATGAACAAAAACAACAATAAAACTGCCAAACAAAGGCACCTTTGCGCCTGCGATTCTTGGCATGCAAAACCGATGTTGGGGTCACAAATCCTCACTATCCTACTCCCTAAGAAGGCTACCATAGTCGGACCACTCCACGGGAGGACGGATTTTTGAGAATTTCATCCCCAAACGACATCACAAAAAGGGTCAAAACCCAACCAAAAATAGCAATAAAACTGCCAAACAAAGGCACCTTTGCGCCTATGATTCTTGGCATGCAAAACCAATGTTGGGGTCACAAATCCTCACTATCCTACTCCCTAATAAGGCTACCATATCCGGACCACTCCACGAGAGGACGGATTTTTGAGAATTTCATCCCCAAACGACGTCACAAAAAGGGTCAAAACCCACCAAAAAATAGCAATAAAATTGTCGAACAAAGGTGCCTTTGTGCCTGACGTTCTTGGCATACAAAACAGACATTGGGGTCACAAATTTTCACTATCCTACTCCCTAAGAAGGCTACCATATCCGGACCACTCCACGGGAGGACGGATTTTTGACAATTTCAACTCCAAAATGCGTCACAAAAAGGGTTCAAACCCACCAAAAATAGGTCAGATTGTTCGAAAATTGCATAAGCATTCAATGGAAAACAATTGAAGGCACCCTTAAAAAATTCATCTTGGGTCAAGCGACTCTTCGCTTTTCTCATATCGGTCATTCCCTCATCGATTCGTCGCTTGAGGGGGTAGTCATACTTAGTCACCAATCAACAAATACACACCCAATCAAGGAAATGGCACGCATTCAAAGGATCGTTGACAAAGACAATCACGCCCCTACTTGGGATAGTAAAATAGCAATAATCATAAGCTGATCAAACACTTGGCATTCTAGAATCATGAACTCAAGGTTCCCATAGACAAAAGTTTGCGCCCTTTGCCTATTCATGACTGAACAATGTCCAAGATCAAGTAACACCTCACCGAAAAAGGTTAACACTTGAATTAAGCTCCTTAGCTCGTTAGAAGCAAGTATTCAAGAATGCATGCCCTTTCCATACTTGGGGCATCAAAATTTGGTTAGGTTACTAAGAAACCCTAATCATTAGTGCTTTGGTTATCTATTTTTACTCAGCACTATGCCATGCACAGTGCATCCCAAAAAGGGGCATCTGTAGACACCAAAACAGCACCAATCCGATTATGTGATGACAAGCATTGATCGAATTGACATACATAGCCCCTAGGACAGCCCCTAGAGGTTAAATAGTGGTCCTAACCACTCCCACAGTAGTTTTGGAAGGTCACAGGTCAATTTGGCACCTTTTTAGCACTTTTCTCCCTACTCATCCCACCCTGGGATGATTAGAATCCTATTCGTCCCACCCTGGGACGATTAGCAACAATCATCCCAGGGTGGGATGATTAGTAGGTTTGATTGGCAAAAAGTCAAACCTCGATAGGTCTGCCACTTAACTATGCCTTCAGGGCATGCAATTGTGAGGAATGGCTTCAAATCAAAGAGAGGGACTTCATTCAAGCATGCATTGATCATGGAGGCCTCATGCAAGAAGACTCTAAATCGGGGAAGAATCTTCTCTCCCAAAATAGGGCAAGCAAGCCAAGTGGCACCCTCACATGCGCATTCAAAGAGAGAGACCCTAGGTCTATAAAATGGTGAGTCTTCTCACCCCAAAAAATAATAGAGCAGGAGCATTTGGAGCAACGAAGTGCTGTCGAATTATACCCTCACCCTCATTGTGCTTCTTACATCCTTGATCTCTCTTTTGGAAGGGAGGTTATCGAGTGAACATTGGAAGCGCAATTCAGACCCAAAACCCAAACATTTGGCCACAATACCCCACCCAATTTTTTGACACAACCCCCTAAGAGGTTTTGGACCCATCCCAAGTGGATTGGTGCCGAAACCAAGCCCCAAACAATGGGCATCCTACCCCGGGTGCCCCCCGCACTACTGTAGTCCTAATCGCCCCACCCCAGAGTGATTAGAAATTTGTAGTATATTTCCTTACTATTTATTTTGCATTTCATTTTATGTCTTTCACATATGCTTCCATTCAAATTTCATGTCATTCTGATGAGTTTTGACTGTGTTTTCATTGCTTTTCGCTTTCACTAACATACAAGGAGAGCTTTCGTATACAAGGTGACCATGGTAGAATCGGCCAAATCCGAACCTCTGGGTCGTCCCAAAATGCCCTATTTTGCCTAACCCCAACTTTGCAAGTGTTTTGGAGGCCTCTGGATGGGAAATTTGGGAGGTCACTTTTGGGCGTTCCATGATAGTCCTAATCGTCCCACCCCGGAGCGATTAGAAATCTATAGTAGATTTCTTGACTGTTCCTTTTACAGTGTGTCCATGATGATATTTACATGCTTCTATTCAAGTTTCATCTTATTTTGATATGTTTTGATTATCATTTTAATTATTTCATGCATGCATTAATCGGAGGCCTTGGGGATTGCATATTTTCCTCCATCCGTAGGTGCTACTAATCGTTTGTTGTTTCTATGAACGTAGGATCTCAACACCGGAGGGACAGCAAGGAACTACAAATGCATTCACACAAGCGGTAGTGACGTTTGGCCTGCCCATTTCAAATGTGGGCACGCAGAAGATCCCGAAGGGAAGCGTACCATCCATGGTGTAACAAAGCTATATCTAACGCTCCTAGCTCCTAAAAAGGAAGGAGACGTATTGTAACCTGGTCTCAAAGCAAAATTAATAAAAATAATGGCTGCACTTTACATTTTCTTTATATCTCGTTTCAGTTCGTTTGTTTTCCCTTTTTCATGCACTTTGGACTTAGCATTTCGCATGCTTTTGTTTTGTTTGCACCGCACTCGACATGCCCCTATCGGGACTCCGTATCCTCGTGCTTTCAATTTACATGATTTCATGGCATTTTTTATCATATTTTTGTTACATTCTCTGATTACTAAGAAACTTATCCAAGGAGGTAATCTCAAATAGCTAAATGTGTATTGTTGTTTAAATTTCATACAGGGCCACAGGTTCATGAGATGTAATCCATGATATACGAGAGCAAGAGGATCCGTCCAAGAGACATACCTAGAGAAGGAGGCATCTATAAGCCCTTAGTATATTTTTGTGTGTGGAACCGGGAAGTATTTTAGAGTGCACCACCCTTTTGCAAAAGGGGACATCTCTTCATCCACTTGTAAATCATTGTATCAAGATGGGTATCCCTAAGAGGGACCAACATGTAACCGGGGTTCAATATTAATGAAAGATCCATTATTTTTCATTTTCGTGTTATATGTTTTCTCATAATATTTTAGCTTCATTTTTGGTATAGTAATAACATCACAAGTAGAGTTAAGAGCGGTGTGTGCATCCCGAGGTCGTTATAGTTATCTTATCCTCTTCCTTGAGAGGACTATCCTCTTCCTCTACCATTATTTTATTACCTTCACAATAACTTTTCTTCTACCTTGAGCATGTATTGATATGCTTCTATAATGGTTCTAATTTGAATCATACTAATTTCATCTTGTATGAAAAATCTTAGCCCATTTATATATCTTACCACTTTCTCTTCATCATCTTGACTATGACTTGCTCTTATGATCAATTTATAGAATTTCTATGTATATTCTTTTACTCCCAACTCCTTTTGATTGAGGTTTTGAAGCTTTTTAAACAAATTTATATAATAATAAAAAAGAAGAAATTTCGATTTTAATTTGGCTATAAAATATTCCCATTTTTGGATTCTATCCATGGTCTTTCATGGTCATTTTGTTTGGATATGAACCCATAAAATCGAAGCATGTCCCGTAAGTCTCATACATTCAAATTTGAACCAATTCATATCCTCCATAGATTCATAATCAAAGAATATCTCTATGTCTATTATCTTATTAATTCTTCAAGATTCAAATTTCCATTAGAGGTAGGGGTATCCATCTTTGGTTTACTTCCCATACTTGAGATTGCAAAAATCAATTGTTTCTCTAGTCCTTCTTGTTGCTCATCATCTTGAGCTTTTGGGTGACAAATATTCTGCTCTTCATTGTCATTAACCTCCTCAATATGAAACCAATACTTTGGAAAATCTCAATTACATCTAATATAGAAATGATTCCTCTCAACATTTAAATTATATCCATTGGTCAAGGTCCTAGACCATGCAATTTTCCTCTTCCACATTATGCCATATCTCCTCTAGTACATATTAAAAATAAATTCCTTCTAATACCAAATGATATAGAACTAAGATAAGAAGGTCAAATGTATGACTACCTTCTCTAGAAAAATAATTTCTTAATTAAAATCAATCACTTGAATGGAGCAAATTTATTAACTTGTATAGTACTATAATGATGACTCACTACACTTATTCTTGGCAAGAGAAAGCAAAATTTTAAGCCATGGACAAGCACAAAAGAAACCTTTGATTAAAAAGATCCAAATATCAAAGGAAAAGGCTCAAAAGTGAAGGTTGTTTGAAAATTCAAAAGTTTGTTAGTCCCAATCAATATAAAAGGATCAAAATTTTTGACATAAGGTCCCAAGGTAAAAATTCTTGAAGTTTCAAAGTCAAGTGGTCTCAAGTTCAAGTGATGAGAAAAAATTCAAAGAAGATAAAATCGATGCCTTGGAAGTAAAAATTTGCTAAAGTGCATGGTCTTCAAGGAGTATCATCCTTTCTTAAAATAGAATATCTTCATCTCCATGAAATGACAACAACAACATGGGAGCCATATAAAAAGTAGCCCATAGATCTAGTACATTAAATGAAGATATATTCTACACCCAAATGACAGGAATCCCTAAAAAATGGGTAGATGGAAATAATAATGGTAGCTACTCATCCAAGAGCTCAAAACCATTTGATATTCATGACTCTGGATCTAGATAACCTCAAAAGGACTTATAGTTGAAGCAAGATATGACCCAACATCAGATGCAATAATCACCTTGAAACTTGTACATGAGCTTTGTAGGGAAA
Organism: Wollemia nobilis; assembly: GCA_028583015.1. Classification (NCBI taxonomy): domain Eukaryota; kingdom Viridiplantae; phylum Streptophyta; class Pinopsida; order Araucariales; family Araucariaceae; genus Wollemia; species Wollemia nobilis. The sequence goes on along the minus strand of JAQPPZ010002047.1, from coordinate 141,186 downwards.
CCCTACCATTTATAATCTATGAATAGGAGTAGTGTTAGCTTTGTAAAGGATCAACAATTTTACATTTGTATCCTTTTGTAAGCTTTCCTTTCATTTCTTTTTGTATAGCAATTGACTCTTGAGTGGCTTGTGAGCAAACTGAACCCCCACTTCTAGTACAATCTTTGTAAACAATTACTTATGTATACATATAAATATATATGGAGGACTATGTCAATTTTTGGACCAGTCATATATGACTTCCTATGGATCCATTTCTATATGTGTGTGTTTGTAGTTTTTTACCTATTCATGGGTTTTACTTATGTATGTGTATGGGAGGCCTACATAAATTTTTAGACTAGACACCTATGGCTCTCTTGCTAATCAATTTACTTATGTACATTTATGTGGATAGAATTAATTTGTGCCTATCCCAAGGAGAGGAATTATTCACCATTGGAACATAGCATTCAGGCATGTTGTGCAAGGAGATCTTAGTGGATCTTTTTGTGCATCACCACCTTTTTCTTTTGTTTAAATATTTTATTTTACTCTTGTTTCTCTCATCCCTTTTTCCTTGAGTTTTAGTGTGCCTAAAATATCACATATTAGAAGTTATCCTTGTAATAAACTCTCAAAGGCCCTCGATTGAGCCAAAACCCACACTCTTGGTTATGGATCTACTATGTTGCTCCTCATAAGATATGTTTACCCCCTTCAAGACAATAAAATATCACAATAGGTACAATACCATTCACTTGCATTGCAAGGTTATTCCATGGCACCTGATTGATAGTGTAGACACCAAATTACAGCCATTAATCCTCCATCTTAACCATCCCACCACCCACTTGTCCACCATACACCTTTTCCACCATCCATTCAGCCACTTTAACCCTTTCCCACCATTTCCTAACCCAATTGGGTTTACTTTTATATTATTTTATATTTATTAATATTTTATATTATTTTATATTTAATATAGTATTTTATATTATATTATAATATATTTATTATAAAATATGTATTTATAAACCCAATTAACCAAAATCGTTCGATCCAATCTAATCTCCACCGTCCATCTTCATTAATCCATGCCACATCTAAAAAGTAATATCAACCTTAGGATCTAATTTAATCTTAGCCACATGATTAAAAATGTAGGGCTAAAATCCTAAGAAAACCCTAGGTTGGATTATAAGTAAGGGTATTTGCAAATGCTCAAACCCTAGAATGCACTATAATGTTCTCATCCCGGATGAGGTTATCAAAGAAGCCCTTGTGAAGTAGAAGGATATAGAGCCCTGAAGATCCAAAACCCTAGCTTGCCATAGGACTTACATCATTTCATCTATTTACATATCCATACCCATTCGCTGTCGTAAGCCACCATCCATCCTCCATCGTCATCATAGTCCCCTTCCATCTGCCACATTCCTCACATCCCCGTGATCTGCTTCTACAAATTTACCCTATCCTATAGGCGCACACTAGAGCTTTCCAAGCTCATTGTAGATCCTACCAGGTGCACACCATAGCCTACCATATCCTATAGGTGTGTGCTAGAGCCTGCCATATCTTGTAGGTGCACACCAGAGCCTGCAAAGCTAGTGCTAGAAATGTGTGAAGCATCCACCAAAGCCTACCATCATCATAAAACCCTAATCAAAATATGTTGCATCAACGAATATGTAATGAAGCAACATCAAGATAGCAAGGTAAATTATTTTTTGTGTCATTATATATATTATTATCTTGTTCTATTCACATTTCATTGCCATAACTAGGGTTTTTAAGTGGTGATTTTTTAGGGCTCACACTATGGAGCCCTCATTTGTTATTACTGATTCTCCTAGTTTATTTATGTGTAGGATTTGATAATACATCAAAAGCATTGAGCAGTTGTTGAAGCTAGAGTGGCCCAAAATCAGATACCTGAAGCCCACTCAACCTGTTGGGAGTGAAGCGCATTGAAGACACTTTTTCATTGTAGCTAGGGTTTTGAAGAACCCTAGAAATTTGTATTCATTGTATCACAACATTTCTATCAAGGCAGAATTAATTGTACAAAGAAGTTTTTCAACTTCCCCTGATTATTTAATAATAATATTTCTTGTGCAATTACATTTGTCTTATTGGATCTGTTCATTTTCTATTGTTATTTAGTGTTGTTCTTTTAGCTCTACAGATAGTAAAATTTCCACTCAAATAGTTTATTATTATTCACTTGAGCGATACTAGGTGATAGCTCTAATGGTAGGAAGGTCCACCACTCAAATGATAGTCAATTTTCATTCAAACAGTGATGGTATTTGCTTGAACAGATATACAATTTGCTTGAACAAAGTAATATTATTCACTTGAATGGTATTTTTGGTGTATCATCAGAATAGATAATGTTCCCTTGCTTGAACGATAATTATTTCTTGAACATTGGCTGACTTGAACAAAAATTATTTTGGGTAAAAACGTTTTCCTATTGATTGATGCTCTAAACCTTCACTCAAATAGTGATTAGTTCTTCACTTGAATGGTGTTTTATTTGAATGGCACTATTTATTAATATAGGAAAATAATAACATATTCCTCACTTGAAATATCTGCACATCAACTTCTTATCTTTATTGAACAAGCCTCTCACTCGCACAACAATATTCATTTTCCTTTGAATGAATCTTGAATTCCACTTGAATAACCTCTACTCAGGCTAAAACCACACTCTATAACAATCCTACACACGTAATTGTATTCCAAACATGCAAATATAGAAACACAATGCATTCACCATTCTATATCATGTAGAAAATATATTAGTGGAATATATATATATATGACCATTGACTACACATTATTTTCATTTTAGATTCATATAGTCATTCCTGCTATCAAAAACATATGTGCAAACTCTTTTCTATGTTTATCTCTCTTCTTTCCTATCATCCTTCTAGGATCACCATCCTTTTTTCTCTTATTCTTCCATATGTACTTTGCTTCATCTTCCTCTCCCTTATGCTTTTTATACATAAAATTGGCAATTGTCTAAATTGTTTTCCCAACCATTTTTATCAAATATTTAATAAAAATTAATATGTTGGATGATGAGCACCAAAAATGCTCATATTTATACATGTATTTCTAACATATTATGTGGTATTATTATTATAGAATGTATGTTTTATGAAACTTTTATATATATTTAATAGTAAATTATGTATATTATCTAATATTTATTTTTAAGTGAATTATGTGCAGATTTAGTGGTTTTTACGGTATTTTAGCATGTTTACATCAAATTCCCATTTGGACCTAGCACTTTCAATTTAATGAAGGTAAAACATATGCAGTACACTAGTATGAAGCACTAAGTTAGGTGATCGATTCTCTTTGAAGCACCTGAATTTCGTTTGCCGCTTAACTAATGGATGTCATGCTTCCCGTTAGGCACCTGCTTCCTCGAGGTACCTACTTCCCATTAGGCACCTGATTTCCATAGGAACGTACTTCCTATTAGGTGCCTACATCCCGTTGATGCATAATTATAGCCTGACTTCCGTTGATGTAAAATTACAACATGAATCCTGTTGTCGGTAGAATAGAACAAATATTTTAGCGATGGATGTGGATGATATTTTAGCAAAGATGAAGATGAAGGATAATATCAAAGACCATGTGTTATCTATTTTTAGTAATACATAAACAACAATGTAAATAAATAAAGCATAATATTAAATGTATTCTATTCTGATAAAAATATAATATGTTAAATCAATCTAAAATTAAATAATTTTGCTTTATCTCCATTATTCCTGCATGTTGTAACCATAAAATCAAGAATTTATTACTCTAAAATGTAATAGGGCATGGTCGCATATCTTATAAATATGCAAGCCACCCCTGATAAAGATATCCTAGATGTGAGAATTATTTTTTAAATTTCTAAAAATGCAATATATTCATTTGAGTGTTTTTATTAATCTCAAAATAGCATCCGAAGAATGAATTGATCATGCAGAAGACTACTATATCTTGGGCCCACTCTAAATAGTACTCCTCCCCCTTTTATCTTGCTTTTTGTAGTTTATTTATTTACTATTTTTTTAGATTATTTATTTCCTTATTACCTATTTTATATCATTTCCAGCAAAGTACCATTTTAATTTGTGTATGCATTCAGTCTTATTTTCATAGACGTAGGATAGATTATTGGTTTAGAATTTAGAATCAAAACTTCAATGAACATAAAATACCCTTCAAACCAATAGGCACAGAGGAACTCATTCCTCGTACTATAGGCATATACTATGTATGATGCTCACAAGTCTATGAGCTACCTTGGGTTGATAATTAAATGGAGGTAATTAATTGAACTATAGAAAACTAACCAATATTTTACCCAAAATTTTTGCACCATTGTCGAGGAGTGTCACAACTATAGTGTATATTCCATAGTTCAATTAGTTTGAAAATTAATTTCAGATTTCCTTGCCTGTAGATCATTTACCTACGAAGCATGAGTCCACCAAGAGCTTAATAAAATCCAATGAATCATTAATTGAAAAAATAGAAAACACCTCAAGCTTAGAATATTCTAGAAATAGTTATTAAATATAAAACCCCATCCATTTGATTCATCACATTATACAAAATATTTTCATGACTAGGATGCGAAAAATTCAATAATTATTCCAGAGGTATTCCAGTAAAAAGAAAAAATTGCCAATACGAGGAATAGCCTCCACAATTAAAATAGAAATAGGAACATTGGTTAATGGTGTGAAGAGTGAAATTTTATTCTTGCTTCACAATAAGACACATTCCATAAGAAGAAGCAAAAATCTAAAGCAATATTTGTCTTTTTATGTTCAAGGTGCAGAGAAAATTATGAAAAAATAAAATATATGGAGAATACAGTAGAAGTCTATGAAAACTATCACTTGGATCATTAGACCAGGTTGTGTCTAAAAATAATAAAATAAAATCCAGAAGAAGTAGAAACTTACTTCATTGATATACCTCCATAGAAACAACGATCAAAAAATCCCAGTTTACCAGTTTCCCCTTCTACCAGGCCAAAATAGTTGTTGGCATCACCAGAGTCGAATAATAACAACAACTGTTTAAATTCACTAGTTGATCAGGGAGTTACGGGAATAAATCCAATGTGCCATAATAATGTATAAATAAATCATGTTGTTGAACAATCAAGTAATGAAGGACTACCATCGTATCTCGAAAGATTATGGAAAACCAGAGAAATGACACCACCTAAGTTTGATATTATGGAACAGTTAAGAAATATTACTAATATCATTATGTGCCTATTTACACTAAAGCCATTAGGGAGGTATGCCTCAAGAGACCGAGATGGGAACCACAGTCAAAAAAATGAAGGTGATAGGTCAACATGTTAATGAAATATTAGACAAAACCTATCTCAAACGCTCGGATTTAATGATAAAATTTTTAGGCTTAACATTTTCCAAAACTTTGGTAAATTTTAATACTCATATTAGTTGCAGAGTAATAAAATGATATTTAATAAAAAATTATGAAAAAATAGTCATCCACCTACTTGCACAGTCCGCCAATAAGTTGGAAGAATCTAGTTTTGAGTTCATCCAAGAAGATTCTCTTCCCATGTTGCAATGTATCATAGAACTAGATAAAGAAGAGGATGGGACAAATGAAGTCTTAATTGTATCAAATTTTAGACACAAATTATGATCTTATCACAAAATCCAATACACAAATAAAAAATCCCAAAAAAAAATCAAACTCAAAAAAAATTAAACAATGATTTTCATCACTACGAATGAGCAAAATAAAATGTGATTATCATCACTACAAAAATCCCCGCTCAAATAAAAAATTAAATCAAAATAAATAGTGATTTTCATCACTACATATGAGCAAAATTCCAAAGCCAAAAAGAAGCCAAAAAGAAGGGAATAAAGCTTGAATCCTTGGAATTCTCAACATTGTACAAAACTAGAAGGAGAAATCCTTACGCATGACGATATGTCTATTACAATTTCTTCATGCATTTGTGTAGACCAATGTTTGAATGTGGATGAGATAGCTTAGGTAACCCAATATTGCCTAGTGGTATAGTCCAACTAAGTCCAACATAAGGATGAGAAGAACACTTGAGGATACCTAATCTTAGAAATGGGATGAAAGAATCATGCCTGACATCGGAGGAAATGCTTGAGTTCTACCTCAAAATATACAATCACATGCACACACAGAGATCATGAAAAACCAGGTCTATGGTAAAAGCATTACTTTTCAAAAGTCTAAGTGGTAAGTAGACAGCTGTTGATAGGGGAACTAGAGTGTTTGAATCTATAAAAAGCCCCAAAAATTATTACACAACAAATCATAACATCATTCACACCATCACTTTCTTTATAATATTCTATAAATTAGGAGGTATCAACATAGTAGGACAGATACCGCATATATATTAGAAATAGTATATAGACAGCCACCGAATACTTTATATATTTTAATTTGCAGAAACTTATTAAGAAGATACATTACACACCATTACATCTCATATATGAATACTTAATCAATTCTTATGATAAGAGTGATTATTTAAATTCATGATTATTTTTTTACTTTTTGTGGTATCACCCATTAAGATTGTCAATGTCATATGCATTCCATATGTTTTAAGTTATTAGAGCATACATGTTCATTTATACCATTCCATCACATAATTTAGGTTCATATAATTAAATCAAAGATTAAAAATGCATTTAACAATAACATTTGCATCCACAAAAACAAGTCATTAATCATCCATAAACGACATCATAAAACATATAGGTAATATCCATTTGTATATCATAAATTCATCATTCATCATCAAAATACATTGCATCATATCATCAAATCATATAAGCATCTACACATCCATCTAATCATCTTCAAATATCATCTATCATCTAACATATCCATCAAATCATCATAATATCATAATCGCATCATATCATAAAATAAAATAACAACAAAAACATAAGCAATAAATGATACATATAATGAGTCACAAAAGGTAAATCTATCATAAAAATGTGTTTCAAGTCCAATGGATATACAAAAATATTTGTGGGCTATAGTCATGTAGGTCAGTCGACCTCATAAATGGATCAAGAACCAAGTAGAACATCAATCAAGTGTCGAGCCTGAGCCCCTTGCATCACCTCCTCCAGTGCCACCTCCCCCTATGGCGGTGTTGCAAGTTGAGTGATGTGAGCCTGTAGGTCTCTCTGTTCGAGTTTGGGTCTTCTAGCTAGGATGGGCAAAATACTACCCCAAGGTAGAGCGCCCATTGACCTACAAACCACCTGCATCTATTGGATCCTTAGGGATAATCCCGTACCTCCTGAGCTACATCTAAATAAGGGTAACATGATCTATAATAGTCTAGATTCGAGCCTTATGCTCATCCAACAAGGAATGAAGTTGTCCCACCTCTACCTCTAAGCCTACTACTGAAACCTCCTATGGTGTAGAAGCAGGAACAACAAATTGCATCATGACATCGCCATCCTCGATAGTAGCTTGTAGAGCCTATATCTATGTTGTGAGCTGCTTAATTGTAGCATCTCGCTACTGTACATAGATGTTAGTAGCCTAGAGATCAGCCTCAACCTCATGCAACTATGCTCTCAGAGGATAATATCTCTCCTTAGGCTCTAACTCCTCCTCCTCCTCAAGAACATCAATATCCTCTGCTACCACCTGCTCTATCGATTGGTCCCATATCTCAGTCCTTGCTTGAACCCTATGTCCTATCAGATCTATGCCATCACCCCTACCATCATCCTTGTGCCCTATAATTTCAATGCCATACCACATCCAATCATCCCACCACTGATAATAGGCCTTTGTAACTCCCCCAAACCTTATAGGGTCTACGACTAGGGCATCCTCCTCGTCTGCAAGCTTTGTGACCTATCGTGGAGGTAGTTACCTCTCTTCTATGAGTCGCCTATACAATAATGGTACCAAGGGCACATCTTCCTATGATCTATACTAATAAAGAACCCAAAAGTAGAAGAAATACTCCCAGATGGAAATATTATGACCAACAAGCCATCTCTCGCTCTGTGTCCTAGCAGTAAAACTAGTTGGATCATCCCAAACTAGACACTCATAATATGGTTGCCACATGACATCTTTGGCCAATAGTCTGGTAAAAGCATTAGTGTAGTAGGATAGCTTCCCTAAAAAAGTGTAGCTCTTACGCTCCTCATGCTACCGATCCCATATGGAATTATAGCACTATGTTCGAGCCTCAATAGATGTAATCTCAGATAGGAGCCCCTTAGGGTGATCTATCTTAATGTGCTCCCATCCCCAAACCTATAAGAGCAAACTGTAAGCAATGCTGATGCATCCCTACTGATGGATGTGGTACAACTCATCATAGCATTGAGCCAATAGTGATCCACCCCATGCATAGATGATAGGCTCCTCACTATCCAATAGGGCCTGCACCATCACTAGGAGGTTCCAAGGGAACATCAAACTCGAGCAATTTGGGATAATAACATTGCTGATCACCATCAGCAACACATAATGCCTCACTATGAAAACATGAGCATCATACCAAGTCTTGATAGATACTCCCCTGGACCCAGTCTACTAGAGAGCCTATGCAGAACATGCTCCAAACAACCTATCATAGACAACCACCTGATCATTAGTGCCTGACAAAACAATGGGTACCCCATTGAATGGGATCTGAAAGATCTTGTACATGTCCTCCGACATGATAGTCATCTCACTGGGTGGAAGGTGGAAGGTTTTGGTTTGTAGGTCCCAACGGTGGGCTAAAGTCATAATATAATCCTGGTCGACTATAATGTGGGGCAACCTAATAACATATTGTAGCCCACGAACCTTAAAACACTCCCAATTAGTTTCATCAAATCTAGGGAGCAAGTCCAACAGGAGCTTTGGGACCCGAGCCCGAGCAGTGAGGATCTAAAACAAAGTAGAAAAAAACAAAACATAACTATAATACATCTAAGACATAATTCACAATAAACGATGCAAAATATTATGAGTTACTCTAAATATAAGAAAAAGAAGAATAAATTGCACCCAAGCAAAGAAAAAATTCAAAAAAAAATCATAAATCAATACATAAAATGCAAAAACAAGGCTCAAGCTTTAGCCACTGTCACCTACAGCGGCTGAAACCTGGCCACTAGAGGCAATAGCGACCAAGGCCCAACGATCAAATTTTTTACCATTGGGATTCAAGCTTGGCCACTCTAAGTGACAGTGGCCAAGGGGCGGCATGGCAAACCCGTGAACCCTTGGCCAAAAAATTAAAAAAAAAATTATTACATTCTGACAAAATATCTTCAACAAAACAACAAAGGGAGGGAAAGCAAACAAATTGGAAAACAAATCCCCTACCCAAGCATCAAAACTAAGCTAAGTTTGAGAATGCCAAAAATGGCAACAATAGGTGAATAATGGAAAATTTTCAAAAACCCTAGGCTAAAGCCACTGATAGATTGCAAAATTGGGGACTAACCCACCGTGGCAAAAAGGAACCTAAGTCTAATTACGGAGTTTGTTAGTTGCTAGTAGTTTTAGTGATGTTCATTTTGGTCATTACTTAGTGAAGTTCAATTTTACTAAAGAAAAGAAAAGAGAGCTAGGGTTTTTAAGAGAAATACCCGAGAAGCTCTGGCTCCTCCAGTAGTTGATGTCTTGCCTCATGCAGCCATGTCCTCAGCACCAACAAGTCTTGGCTCTGCATCTGTTGGATCCTTAGGGACAATCCCGTACCTCCTGAGATGCATCTAAAGAAGGGTAACATGATTTGTAATACCTCGGATATGAGCCTCATGCTCATCCAACAAGGAATGAAGCCATCCCACCTCTACCCCTAAGCCTACTACTAAAACCTCCTATGGTGGAGAAGTAGGAACAACAAATTGCATCCTGACATCACCACCCTCGATAGTAGCCTACAGAGCCTGTATCTATGTTGTGAGCTACTTAATCGTAGCATCTCACTACTATACCTAGATCTTAGTAGCCTAGAGCTCAGCCTTAACCTCATTCAATTATGCTCTCAGAGGATAATCTCTCCTTTGGCTCTAACTCCTCCTCTTCCTCAAGAACATTAGGATCCTCTACTACCACCTGCTCTACCGATTGGTCCCATATATCAGTCCTTGCTTGAACCCTATGTCCTATCAGATCTATGCCATCACCCCTACCATCATCCTTGTGCCCTAAAATTTCAATGCCATGCCACATTCGATCATCCCACCTCTGATAATAGGCCTTTGTAACTTCCCCAACCATTGTAGGGTCTATGACTAGGGCATCCTCCTCATCTGCAAGCTCTGTGACCTATCGTGGAGGTAGGTCCCTCTCTGCTGTGAGGTGCCTATACAATAATGGTACCAAGGGCACATCTTCCTAAAATTTGTACTGACGAAGAACCCAAGAGTAGAAGAAATACTCCCAAATGGAAATATTATGACCAACAAGCCATCACTCGCACTATGTCCTAGCAGTAAAACTGGTTGGATCATCCCAAACTGGACACTCATAATATGGTTGCCACACAACATCTTTGGCCAATAGTCTGGTAAAAGCATTAGTGTAGTAGGACAACTCCCCTAAAAAAGTGTAGCTCTTATGCTCCTCATGCTATCAATCCCATCTGGAAGTATAGCATTGTGTCTGAGCCTCAATAGATGTAATCTCAGCTAGGGTCCCCTTAGGGTGATCTATATTAATGTGCTCCCATACCAAAACCTATAATAGAAAACTACAAGCAATGCTGACACATCCCTATCAATGGATGTGGTACAACTCATCATAGCATTGAGCCAATAGTGATCTACCCCATGCATAGATGATAGGCTCCTCGCTATCCAATAGGTCCTGCACCATCGCTAGGAGGTTCTAAGGGAACCTCAAACCTAAGCAGTTTGGAATAAGAACATTGTTGATCACCATCAGCAACACAGAATGCCTCACTATGAAAACACGAGCATCATACCAAGTCTTGATAGATACTCCCTTAGACCTAGTCTACTAGAGAGCCTGTGTAGAACGTGCTCCAAACACCCTATCATAGACAACCACCTGATCATTAGTGGCCAACAAAACAATGGGCACCCCATTGAATGGGATCTGAAAGATCTTGTACATGTCCTCTGACATGATAGTCATCTCACCAGGTGGAAGGTGGAAGGTGTTGGTCCGTAGGTCCCAACGGTGGACTAAAGTCATAAGATAATCCTGGTCAGCCATAACATGGGGCAACCTAATAACATACTATAGCCCATGGACCTTAAAACACTCCCAATCAGTGTCATCAAATCTAAGGAGCAAGTCCAACAGGAGCTTTGGGTCTCGAGCCCGAGCAATGAGGATCTAAAACAAAGTAGAAGAAAATAAATCATAACTACAATACATCTAAGGCATAATTCACAATAAATGATGCAAAATATTATGATTTACTCTAAATCTAAGCAAAAGAAGAATAAATTGCACCCAAGCAAAGCAAAAATTCAAAAAAAAATCATAAAATCAATACATAAAATGCAAAAACAAGGCTCAAGCTTTAGCCGCTGTCACCTATAGCGGCCGAAACCTAGCCACTGGAGGCAGCAGTGGCCAAGGCCCAACAATCAAAATTTTTACCATTGGGATTCAAGCTTGGCCGCTCTAAGCGACAATGGCCAAGGGGTGGCACGACAAACCCGTGAACCCTTGGCCAGAAAATTAAAAAAAAAATTATTACATTTTGACAAAATATCTTCAATAAAACAACAAAGGGAGGGAAAGCAAACAAATTGGAAAGCAAATACCCTACCCAAGCATCAAAACTAAGCTAATTTTGAGAATGCCCAAAATGGCGGCAATAGGTGAATAATCGAAAATTTTCAAAAACCCTAGGCTAAAGCCACTGATAGATTACAAAATTGGGGAGTAACTCACCGTGGCAAAAAGGAACCTAAGTCTAATTACAAAGTTTGTTCGTTGCCAACAGGTTTAGTGATGTTCATTTTGGTCATTACTTAGTGAAGTTCAATTTTACTTAAGCAAATAAAATAGAGATAGGGTTTTGAAGAGAAATACTCGAGAAGCTCTGGCTCCTCCAGTAGTTGATGTCTTGCCTCATGCAGCCATGTCCTCAGCACCAACAAGTTTCAAAGTTGCAACCATCACCACTGTACCAAAGCTCTAAAAATGAATCTTCAACAATGAAAATGACAGGTCAAACCCTTAGAATTGCAAATTTTATATTTCATTAATTATGCCTTGGTCGATGCTGACGTCAATGGCCTGAGCTTATTGGCCACTCAAGGCGACAGCGGCCACATGAAAGAAATTAGATGTTGTTGGACCTGACAACGGCCAAACCCATAGATAAAAATTAAGCAATTCCTTCAATGAGGGAATAACAAAAATAACAAATAATCACAATTTGATGGTTTAGGATCATTAGAATGTTAAAAACAACAAAAAAATTTACATAAAATCACAATCTCAAGTAGGCCTCGTATCTAGTTACCTACTCTATCCACTCGGTGATTGTAGTGATTTGCACTCCATGTATTTTGGTGAGATGAGTAGGCAACCATAAGGTTGCTTGGGGCAAAAGCAACTCATTTTGGAATTATGATATATCACCCTTCAAACCCAAAGAAGATCAATATGGTTAGACTACTCCACAGGTGCAAAGGGGTCATTCTAATTCCCCTATGACATCAAAAACATTAAGTCAAAGTGATACAATCTAAACATAAATAGAATCACTCATCCTAACTCTCTAAGAAGGCTATTGATAGCCGGACCGCTCCTCGGGATAGGGATGGATGATTATCATAAGCAATTGGAATCACACTTGGATGTGGGATTGCCCATTAAAAATAACAAATGCTAGAAGGGAACTATAAAAGGTGAAAGCCTAAGAGTACCAAAAAGGAGACACATGATCAATATATGACATATAGAGACCCGAATCACATACAGGAGATCATTTCAGAGAGAGTTCTCTTTGAGGTCACGTGTGTGGCAAAGCTTTGACACAAATCAAGGGACATAACACCTACTTTATTCAACATAAGATCATAGTATTTGACCCATAGATTTGGAGCAAAGAGGGCAAGGTTTACTTTAGCAGTCGTTGTCTTGAACAGTGGTCTATAGGCTTAGCTTAGATAGACATAGCATCGTTATTTTGTTTTCTTATATCATTAGCATAGATTTATGTAGACACCAAAACAGCACCAATCTGATTATGTAACAACAAGCACTGATCGAATTGATGTACATAGCCCCTAGGGCAGCCCCCAAAGGTTAAACAATGGTCCTAACCACTACCACAGTAGTTTTGGAAGGTCATAGGTCAATTTGGCACATTTTTAGCACTTTTCTTCCTACTCCTCCCACCCTGGGATGATTTTAATCCTATTCATCCCACCCTGGGATGATTAGCAACAATCGTCCCAGGGTGGGACGATTAGCAAGTTTGACTGGAAAAAAGTCAAACCTCGACAGGTCCACCACTTAACTGCACCTTTAGGGCATGCAATTGTGAGGAATGACTTCAAATCAGAGAGAGGGACTTTAGTCAAGCATGCCTTGATCATGGAGGCCTCATGCAAGGAGACTCTAAATCTGGGAATAATATTCTCTCCCAAAATAGGGCAAGCAAGCCAAGTGGCACCCTCGCATGCACATTCAAACAAAGAGACCCTAGGTCTATAAAATGGTGAGTCTTCTCACCCCAAAAAATAATAGAGCAGGAGCATTTGGAGCAATGGAGTGTTGCCAAATTATACCCTCACCCTCATTGTGCTTCTTACATCCTTGATCTCTCTTTTGGAAGGGAGGTTATCGGATGAACATTGGAAGCGTAATTCAAATCCAAAACCTAAACATTTGGCCACAATACCCCACCCAATTTGCTGACACAACCCCCTAGGAGTTTTTGGACCCATACCAAGTGTATTGGTGCCGAAACCAATCCCCAAACGGCGAGCGTCTTGCCCCCGGGTGCCCCCCACACTACTGCAGTCCTAATCGCCCCACCCCGGAGTGATTAGAAATTTGTAGCAAATTTCCTTACTATTTATTTTGCATTTCATTTTATGTCTTTCACATATGCTGCCATTCAAATTTCATGTCATTCTGATGAGTTTTGACTATGTTTTCATTACTTTTTGCTTTCACTAACATACAGGGAGCGCTTTCGTATACAGGGTGACCGAGGTAGAATCGACCAAATCCGACCTTTTGGGTCATCCCAAAATTCCCTATTTTGCCTAACCCCAACTTTGCAAGTGTTTTGGAGGCCTCTAGATGGGACATTTGGGAGGTCACTTTTGGGAATTTCATGATAGTCCTAATCGTCCCACTCCGAAGTGATTAGAAATCTACAGTAGATTTCTTGACTGTTCCTTTTGTAGTATGTCCATGATGATATTTACATGCTTTTGTTAAATTTTCATATTATTATGATATGTTTTGATCACTGTTTTAATTGTTTCATGCATGCATTAATCAGAGGCCTTGGGGATTGCATATTTCCCTCCAATCGTAGGTGCTACTAATCATTTGTTGTTTCTCTGAATGTAGTATCTCGACACTGGTGGGGAAGAAAGGAACTATATATGCATTCATGCAAGCAGCGGTGATGTTTTGCCCACCTATTTCAAATGTGGGCATGCAGAAGATCCCGAAGGGAAGCGTACCATCCGTGGTGTAAAAAAGCTATATCTAACACTCCTAACTCCTAAAAAGGAAGGAGACATATTGTAACCTGGTCTCGAAGAAAATTTGATAAAAATAAGGGCTACACTTTACATTTACTTTATATCTCATTTCATTTCATCCGTTTTCTCTTTTTCATGCACTTTGGACTTAGTGTTTCACATGATTTTGTTTTGTTTGCACCGTACCCAACATGCCCCTATCGGGCCTCCGTATCCTTGTGCTTTCAGTGGCGATAATGGTGGGACCACTGTCCCTTGATTTTAGGATTAAATTTTTTATCAAAATTGTGTGTTTTTGCTTTCAGGTGTTAATACTTCAAGCACTGGACTGCTACTCGTGCCACCTTGTGACGAATACAAAGTTGGAGTTCATGTCACCCAGGGATGAATAGGAATTTGTCCCATAATATGATTAATATAGATATGTGCATTTTTTGAGCAAAAACTTAGAGGCATCTGGTGTGGGTAGAGAAGAGGTAGGTTGTCTGAACACTTTGTAATTTTTTGTCTTTGTTTCTATGATTTTTCTATTTCTTTGCTTGCATAGGAAATTTTACTGCATGTCTTCTTTCTTTGTGCAAGAAAAAAGAACCACACACACCATGAGATAATCTAAACCTCGAGGAGTTGGTCGTAAAACCCCAACACTTGATCAAGACCAACGGTGGATTTCATCACCACCTTGGCTTAAATTTTGCATACATAACCCTGATCGCTACTGTTGCTAGATGTAAATCCTAACAAAAGCTAACCAAGTATAGCTGGGGTAATTCCTAGTGCATGAGGATAAGTATTCTATGGTAGGTGTCAAAAATAGGGTGATTCCCCTTTCGTACCGCCTATGTTCCATATACTCTTCTGCTCTCACGTACCAATAGTCTCCCTCACGTAACGACGGGTATATAGAGAGGTTTGGTATAACGGCTTGGTAGTGGTATATTGAAGGGGTGACCATTTTGAGAGATATAAGAGCCCTCATATTGCATATACAACCAAAATTTATTTACAAGGCTTTCAAAACAAAAATCAAAACACATTGAACCAGATCTAGGGCACACCTTCAATCTATAAACAAGATAATCATTGCTTTGATTTTGTGGTCCCCCTTTGTTTAAGTGTAGCATAAGAAATTGTAAAGAAGATAAAAAACATACGCATAATTTAAAGAAACACCACCATGGTGTACACCCGTAGCCAAGCCCACTCACAGGCAGAAGCTACAGAAAGTGTACAAGGGGGGACAAGTCGCCTCCGTATAGCCCGGAGGACTTGGTCATACCACCTTGGCCGCCTAACCCACAAGATAGTCCACATCATGCCATTACAGAATGGGACTATAGAGGCACACCTTCGATGGGCACTCCCATGCAATGTAGACCCTTTTATGAGGATTCCATACACATGGCACTCAACATAGATGGGAGGGCTCCCTTAGACACTCGTTATGAGTGGCCACCGTGTGATGAAGCACTAGAACAACATAGGGTCCATAAGGAGGGGCCACATGATTACATCATTTCTCCTCTACCCCTTATTACTATTAAAAACAATAGGCCAAATCTAGAGCGCAAGGCTCTCTAGATAGGGTGAGCCAAATCCACCCACCCCTTTCATATATACGAAAGGGAGCATGAGGAAAACCACTATATTCCTCAAGAGCAATACATAGTGTGGGAGCAATGCACCTTTGCACCTGCTATTTATCAAGATCACCCACTGAGGCCAGAGCCTCAGGTGAATGCCGCTAACCTCGATAGAGAAAAGTGACTCATAGAGATCTCGGATCACCATGATGGAGATAGACATGTAGGAGAGGCATTTAGGCTTCCTAAACACAAGACGGAGAAACAAATTAACTTGGCATTTTCCAGACATACCACCCACCAAGTGCAAATCACGCAGCTCGAGCAAGACCAAAAATAGTTAGAGCACCTGTATCGCCTTAGCAAAGAGCACATTCAGCGTCAAACAGATGAATTGCTCTAGAACACTGTTCCTGAGAGGGTCCCAACCCCTCACACACATAAAACAGAGTTGTATGAGAGGCACAACCCCTTGGTGTGAGATAGGCCTCTACAACCTTATCAAATGCTACCTCCAAGACCCCCTAGACCTGATTGGGAGATCACACCTAGATCCAATGATGGGCACTCTCCGCGGGCACCCACCCATGTTTATAGGTCACACCCAGGAACTCCTCAAGAAGCCTATGAGGAATTCAATCAAGAAGAAGAGCGGGCTAAAACACCCTACCAAGGTAGGGGGTGCTATTCGGCTACCCCTCCATAGGCCTCAAGTTCCTCACAACCCATAATAGGAACAAACCAAGGATGAAGAAATTAAATCTTCTGATGCATACAAAGCACTGCTAGAGTGCTTAGAGTCTATGGATACCAAGAATTCTTGGCTCCAAAAGCCCACTTCACACCAGCTCTGCAGTCACCCTGTGCATCATTCAGTGCCTGCACCCCCATAACCTAAACACTTTAAAATGCCTCAATTGGCAATATTTAGAGGATAGGAGGATTCCCAAGAGCACGTGACGAGATTCCTAAGCCAATGCTTTGGCATTCAGGACAATTATGCTTTTCTTCTAATAACATTTATAACAACGTTTGTAGGCCCTACCTCAGATTGGTTTACCCAGTTGCAAAAGCATAGCATCAGTAACCTAGACCAGCTAGTAGATGCATTCCTTGAACATTTTGCCTTTAATACCAAGAATAAGGTATCATTAAGTGACATAGCTAGCCTCAGGCAGTATGAGGAAGAGACCATGGTGGCTTATGGAAATCGATGGAGAATGTTGCTTTCAAAGCTACCTTACCTCCCTCCCATGGCCGACCTGACCCAAATGTTTTTGAAGAGTTGTTTGAGGTCGATCTCTGTGTTATTGCAGCTGTAGCAATATGCCACTCTCGAGGAAGCCCTGGCACAAGCTAGAATCATTAAGGATATCAAGATACAGGATGGAGAGATTGCCAAGCCATGCAAGAAAGAGTGGCCCAAGAACACCAAAATTGGGTCAACGCAACTAAAACCTGCTATGATCAATCAAGTTGTCATAAACATACAAAAGCCTGCATAGATGACATAGCCCTCATAGGCTAACTATTAGGCAGTTCCTCTTGACAACTATGAGAAGGAAAATCATAGGCAAGAGCAAAATCAATAGCGTCGCCCTAGGCGATAATTCACATCATTCACAGAGTCCAAAGACTCCTTGTTTGACCATTTTCTGTGGTAAACTTGATAAACCTACCAAAAATTTGACCCGTACACCCCAACACGCCAAAACCTAAGGGCTATAGGGAAGACTTGTACTATAGATTTCATCGACAGAAAGGACATGACATTTATGCATGTTGGAAGTTCAAGAGCTTAGTGCAAGACCTAATAGACAACAAGACGTTGGTGGTGGATAACCCCATGGTGCCAAACAACCAATAGATGGAGGTCTTCAAAGACCCCCTACCTACCCATGATGCATAGGAAAAGACCCTTCAAGTCAATGAGGTGACACAGAACTGCCCCATGCAGGGGTATGTAGGGATGATAAGCATAGTGACTCGGAACAAGAGGTACCCAAGCATAGCTGCCCCCGTGGTAGCTACAAGAGAGGTTCCATCAACATCACAACCTCAACAACACCCTACACAAACTCCCCCACTCAGACTAGTGGCCATGATTTGGACTAAACTTACCCAAAGTTTAAGGACCACGTCGGCTAGGCTCTCCATCTACGATCTCATCCAACAATCACCACCCCATCGGGAGGCTCTAATGGAGATATTAAAAGCCATCAAGCTGCAGCCCCACGAAGAAAATTCTTTCAACAACTTTGTGGGACATGTAAAATGATGTACAAAACTAGTCATCACCTTTAGAGAAGATGAACTGAAATCGATGACTGGTGATATGGCGGATCCACCCCTGCACATCATTGCGTGGGTCAACGGGATTCCATTTAAGAGGGTGTTTGTGGACACTGGCTCGTCCAATAATATAATCACAATAGTAGCATTGAAACACCTCAAGTTGCTAGCATCTCACATTGTGGCCTCCACCTATACTCTTTGAGCATTCAATGACGTGATATGCTCGATGGTTGGCACAATTGTCCTACCCATCCAAGTGGGACAAAAGACTATTCCTATGTTGTGCCACATCCTGGAAGGTGATATGGCCTACAACATCTTGTTGGGCTGACCTTGGATCAGGGACATGAAGTGTGTCCCTTCGATATCCCATCAATGCCTAAATTACACATACGAAGGGCAAGTGCATGTAGTCCTAGCAGACTTAGATCCCTTCAAATATTGCAATATAGTGCAACTGACACTACAATCAACCCTTCCATTGACACATTTGGACTTTCAGTTGAATCTATCCAAATAGGGTCCGATTCTGCATACATCCCCACTATTAAGTCCATCAAATCACCATCCGAGTTCATCTTCATTGTCTAGTCCTCCACCAATTACACCACCTACAATGGCCACACTGAAGGACAATGTGAAGAAACCCCTGGAAGAGGCACCTCCATTAGTCTCAACCATCTCTATCGAAGAGATGCCTATCCGAATGGAATTTGATATGCCTAGTTCACCCGACATGGAGTGGACTCAGGAAGAGCTCCCATTCCCTCCCCCTCAACCACCAACGATCACTGTTGAGATGGCCAATACAGGCCTGGGGGAGTACCTAGTGGAGAACATCATAGCAACACCCACATTTGAGTCCATGTAGGACATGGGGAGACCTTACCTCCCCATCGACACTATTGTCCCTTTGGGCTACCCCCCAAACCAAACAAATTTTGTATATGGGGGCCTCGACAACGGCATTGAACCTTACCTACAAGAGGAAGAGGATGAAGAGCCCTTTACCAAGAACGTCAGCTATCTGTCCAACCTAGACTTTGCTTTGAAATATCTTGGCCAATGTAATTGGCATGGATATGGGTTGGGTAGTTATGAACAAGGGGTGCGTGTTCTTTGTCAACCAAGATATCATATGCCATATGATAAGTCAGGAGTAGGGTTCAACCACCCTCTGCCCCTTGACATCTTGGTAGAGAACATGCAAGGCCTAGGGATAGGCAATAAGAACGGGTTGGCACAAGATCCATATGCAAAACCTAACACGACATACACATTGGGGGATTATCTCCCATTGCTAACAACCAACCTTTTTTACCTCAAAAACCCTTTCCCTTCGATTGAGAAAAGAGAAAGTTCGAGGACTCACCTACAAGAGGGATATAGACAAGGCCAAGAAGGTTCTTTAGAAGATGATTCAGAGTATGAGGTAGTGCCTTGGGACCCTTTAGAATCTGATAGCAATCACTTGTAAGTGACACCCATATATGACTATCAAGATAGCTTCATGAAAATGTTCCCCTTGAATGCTCTAATCGAGCAAATGTCACCTCAAGAGAATCAAGTCCTCCTGTAGAGAGTGGAACAACCCCGATAGGACCAGATTAACTTGCTCGAGCAGAATGAGGCTCACATGCTGTAAATAGATATTGGAGCCAATGAAGGCCTATGGATATCTGATAGCGATTATGAATATGAGACTGAGATGGCATATCTTAATCATATGTGATAGTAGTAATACCCCATGGACATTGATGACATGCTTGAACAACTAAACATGGGTCCAAGGCATAGGTGGCACCTAAACCAAGCACAGTTAGACCAACTACTGCACTCGCCACTTCAAGCATACAGAGAGCACCTTTTGCCCAATGATCCTATAGAGCCATCAGTGTCAAGGGTAGACCCTATCCTTTTATCCGCACATAGGGCTGATCCATTTGTGCAAATACCCCCAAATCCAGATCCGAAGCACAAATATCACCAAGGAAGTTCGAGTCACCACACCCGTGGTAATGGAGACCAAATTCACTTCATCAACATGATCTCCATTGATTTAACCACCCCCATCCATAACCCAGCCTATCCAACATGACCATTGAATCTAGACCTAGATGCCATAAACTAGGATCATGCTAACTCGCCACCATCCCCATCAGATTATTGGCCTTGCAGTGGGATGTTCCATTTCATCCTAGGACAGACTTAGGATATCTTCCATGCTGAAGAGGAACCCAATGTTCCAAACATAGATCTCAATTTAGCAAGAAATATCCACCTGATCCTAACTCCACACCAGTTGGAGGACGGGTCCTACATGTCAGTCGAAGAGACGACTAATGTAGACATCAGCTCTAATCCAATGAATCTGCAAATTCATGATAGTCTAAATCACACCAATTGGGGGTCCTTATTCTCCCTGACCCCCCTTAATAGCAACATAATGCTATTCTTAAAAGTTATTTCCCGCTCAACTTTTGATAGGGATGAACTTCAAGAGGGATTGGTCATTCATACCATCAAGGTTTTTGATCAGCAGGATTGGTACACACCCATAAGAGACTATCTCAAGCTAGGTAACCTCCCACTTGGATTGACGCATGTTGTAAAAATATCATTCAAATAGAAAGTGGTAAAACATGTCTTGCTAGGAGACATTTTGTACCATCGAAGCTATGAAGGAATCCTCCTTTGTTGCTTGGACCAACAAGAGTCCACTTGGGTGATCACCCAAGCGCACGATGGTACATGTGGTGGCCACTTCAATAGTATGGCCATCGCAACGCACATTCTCTGCATGGGCTATTATTGGCCATCTTTAGAGCAAGATTGTTGTGCATATGTAAGGAAGTGCATGAAGTGTCAACACCATGCTAATTTGACACATGTACCTTCTAAATCCTTGCAGCCGATCCAATTGGCTTGGCCATTTTTGTAATGGGGCTTAGATCTAATCGAAAAGATCTCCCCTGCATCGTCAAGTCATCACACGTTCATCATAACGGCCACAGAGTACTTCACCAAGTGGGTGGAAGCAATTCTGCTAACCTCTACGACTGGACCTCGCATTGCGGAGTTTATTTTGCATAACATCATATTTCATTTTGGTATTCCATCCAAGATCATCTCGAATAATGGGACATCATTTAAGAACAAATATGTGTGTGCTTTAACAACAAAGTACAAAATTCAACACAGTTTCTCAACACCCTATTATCTGCAGGCAAATGGGCAAGCAGAGGCATCAAACAAAATGCTAGTTACCATCCTTAAAAATATGGTCACAAATAGTCATAAGGATTGGCACATTTAAATCTCACTTGCCTTGTGGGCTTATCGCACCAGCATTCAGACGCCCACTAGGGCAACTCCATTTTTGTTGGTGTATGGCTCTGAGGCAGTCATGCCTCTCAAGTTGGAAATACCTTCGCTATGCATATCAATGCAAGAGTTCATCGATGATGACACTACACGACAGGCCCGATTAGACCAGCTTACATTGCTCGACAAACGATGCATCAATGCTCTCGATCATTTACGTATCTATCAAGAGAGACTTAAGAAAGCATACAACATGAAAGTTCACCTAAGGGACTTTCAGGTTGGTGACTTGGTCTTAAAAGAGAACCAACAAAATTCTAACTTGTCGCCCCATCTAAGGGATAATTTCATGGCAAACTGGTTAGGTCCATATGTAATTGATAGTAAAATCAGACATAGAACATATTGACTCGTCTCTCTTGAAGGAATCAAGGAACTATAACCCTTGAACATCAGTCATTTGAGGTTATTCCACATTTAGAGAGCCATAGCCTACCCCAAAATGCCCCAAAGGTATCAATAATCCCTTTGGTCAAACCAAAAATCCCCTAGGATTCCCATAATCACTTGGTCAACCTAAAATTCCCCAAAGGTATCAATGATCCCTTTGGTCAAACCAAAAGCTTCAAGGATTCCTAAAATCACTTGGTCAACCTAAAACACTCCAAAGGTATCCATAATCCCTTTGGTCACACCAAAAGCTCCAAGGATTCCCACAATCACTTGGTCAACATAAAATTCCCCAAAGGTATCCATAAACCCTTTGGTCAAACCAAAAGCTCCAAGGATTCCCATAATCACTTGGTCAAACCCCAAAATGCCCTAAAATTATCTATAAACCCTTTAGTCAAACCAAACGCTCCAAGGATTCCAATCATCGCTTGGTCAACCCCAAAAGCTCCAAGGATTTCTGCAAATCACTTGGTCAACCTAAAATTCCCCAAAGGTATCCATAATCCCTTTGGTCAAACCAAAAGCCCCAAGGATTCCTACAATCTCTTGGTCAACCTAAAACGCCTCAAAGGTATCTATATCCCTTTGGTCAAACCAAAAGCCCTAAGGATTCCCACAATCGATTGGTCAACCTAAAACACCCCAAAGTATCAATGATCACTTTGGTCAAACCAAAAGCTCCAAGGATTCCTGCAATCGCTTGGTCAACCTAAAATTCCCCAAAGGTATCCATAATCCCTTTGGTCAAACCAAAAGCTCCAAGGATTCCCACAATCGCTTGGTCAACCTAAAACACCCCAAAGGTATCCATAAACCCTTTGGTCAAACCAAAAGCTCCAAGGATTCCCACAATCGCTTGGTCAAACCCCAAAACGCCCCAAATGTATCTATAAACCCTTTGGTCAAACCAAACACTCCAAGGATTCCCATCATCGCTTGGTCAACCCTAAAAGCTCTAAGGATTCCTGCAAATCGCTTGGTCAACCTAAAATGCTCCAAAGGTATCCATAATCCCTTTGGTCAAACCAAAAGCCCCAAGGATTCCCTCAATCGCTTGGTCAACCTAAAATGCCCCAAAGGTATCTGTAACCCCTTTGGTCAAACCAAAAGCCCCAAGGATTCCCGCAATCGCTTGGTCAACCCTAAAATGCCCCAAAGATATCTATAACCCCTTTGGTCAAACCAAAAGCCCCAAGGATTCCCATAATCACTTGGTCAACCCTAAAACGCCCCAAAGGTCTCCATAATCCCTTTGGTCAAACCAAAAGCTCCAAGGATTTTACACAAATCTAATGCTATCTTCTATGGAACTTGAAATTAAAATATCATATCAATCAACTTATACACTAAAAACACCATAGTTGTGCTTGCTTCTAATAAAATTTGAATTTGATATAATGTAACAAATCTTACAATAAATCTAGAAATTTTATGTATTTATTCTATAATTGTAGCCGTTTGTGACTTTATCTTCCTTGATGCTTTCCAAATGCTTCTTAGCTTATTCATCCTATGATTGTCCAACCTTTTGTTTGGCTTTTCTTCCTCCTTTTATAGATTACAAATTTGTTATTTGAATTGCTTTGGTTAGTTCTATTTTTGTTCTCCCATAGTTTTGAAATGAATTTGAAACCCTAATATCTCTTAATAAAATCCCGTGTCTTAATAATATATAAGTTTCATATTATGTGAATTAATTTAAGTCATATAAAACAACTATATTATCATCGTTATTAAACTAGGCATATTTTCTTTGTTTTAAATATAGCACTCTATATCATATTGGATTTTCTTCATATGACATTCTATAAATAAATTGATAGCATGATTTGAATATGTATAAAGTTTCTTCTTAAACTTATCATATCGAAAACATTTTCATGAACTTCATAACAACTTTAATCCTCTATTAAGATTATATATTTTGTTTTCTAGAAACCAACGCCCTGGTAATAATACTATTTTTGGTTGCACGTGATGTAGTGATATAGGAAACCATACTTTGTTTGATGTGCATAACACGATCCAACAAAATCCCTTGATAGGATTATGCATTTACATAACACCCTCTACCATCTTCATGTTGTGTTATCGCTGTCAGGAGGGAAAACTGAAGGGGTTATTTTATTGATAAAAATGTGTTACATATATAGGCAGAAGGCCTATATGATGAACATGACACTTGTCAATAAAACTGACGAGTGTCAAACTGAAGGCATAGTGCACTTTAACTCTAACATTCCCCCTTAAAGTGCACTATCCTAACTAAAGAAAAAACAAAGCAAGTCAACATTAGGTAACATTCCCCCTTAATGTTGACTTCTCTAAAAATAACCTATCATCCTCTTTGTTTTGGTCTAGGCTTGTGCTCTTTGCACTTGGCTCTCCAACTATGAATAATGCTAGATCCACTGTGTATACATCTCGGTCTGTTGCCTCAGGGTCAGCCACTTCAATGGGTCTGTTGCCACTGGGTCAGCCGTCTAAGTGCCTCAAGGTCATCATGGGTGCCTCAGGGTCAGCCACATTTGGGTCTGTTGCCTCTGCAGATCAGTCGTCTTAGTGCCTCAGGGTCATCATGGGTGCCTCAGGGTCAGCCACATCTGGGTCTATTGCCTTTGCAGGTCATCCTCAGAGGATGTTGCCACTCGTAGGTCACTAACTAGATTCACCATGAGTATGAAATCCCTCCTCATGGTGAACTCAATCTAGAAGGTGTCGGTCTCTGCCGAAAATGCACCTAATGAAAGGAAAAACGAGCCATATAAGAGTGTCGGTCTCTGTCGAAAATGCACTCAATACAATAAAATGAGCCATAGATCCAAATAGGAGGAGAGAAGAAGAAAAGAAGAGAATCTTCTGAAGTGTCTTCGTCTGTAGTCTTCAGAAGTAGATCCGGAAAAAACCTCAGATAGAGTCTAGGGTGTCTATCTCTGTAGTCCCTAGTATAAGTGTCCTTATGGTGACCATGTCATCTCACCGAAATGCATGGGTAACCAGCCGCTGCATTCGCCAAGTGTGTAGAAAAGGTCACTAGGTACAAGGATCACATATAAAATTACCTTAGGAGTTTCGGGTACAATCGAGAGTGCACTCCAAGGTATAAGAACTTTGAGGCTAAAAAACTGAACTGAAACAGCCTCAAAATTACAATTTGACACCTCCATTGTGTCCGTCGCGGAAAAACATTTCGAACGGAGAAGTCCACTAGTTATGAATCAGGCATAGAACCAATGGGGGATACTTGGATCCAATTTAGGATTCGTTATTATATGTTCGCTCTAGTTTTTGTTGTTTTTGATGTTGAAACGGTCTTTCTCTATCCGTGGGCTATGAGTTTTGATATTTTGGGTCTATCTACATTGATAGAAGTTTTGATTTTCGTGCTTATCTTAATTGTTGGTTTAGTTTATGCATGGCGAAAAGGAGCATTGGAATGGTCCTAGCTTCCAAGGTTTTGGGCAGTGGAAGAGAAGTAGAAAATTCCATAAAGCCAACTATAAATCCTATAGAGTTTGATCGAACAACTTCAAATTCAGTGATTTCAACTACCCTAAATGATCTGTCAAATTGGGCCAGACTCTCTAGTTTATGGCCACTCCTTTATGGTACTAGCTGTTGTTTCATCGAATTTGCTTCATTAATAGGTTCGCGATTCGATTTTGATCGTTATGGTCTGGTGCCAAGATCTAGTCCTAGACAAGCTGACCTCATTATAACAGCAGGCACTGTGACCATGAAAATGGCTCCTTCTTTAGTAAGATTATATGAACAAATGCCCGAACCAAAATATGTAATTGCTATGGGAGCATGTACTATTACAGGAGGAATGTTTAGTACAGATTCTTATAGTACTGTTCGCGGAGTAGATAAGTTAATTCCCGTAGATGTGTATTTGCCGGGTTGCCCGCCTAAACCAGAGGCTATTATAGATGCTATAATAAAACTTCGCGAAAAGGTAGCTCGAGAGCTATATGAAGATAGGGTCGAGCCTAAACAAGTAAAGAGATATTTCACTAGAAAACATAGGCTTCATGTTGGACCCAGTATTCATACTGAAAAGGATGAGCAGAAGTTTTTCCATCAATCTTCTGAAAGTCAATTTCAATCGGCTTTAGAGATACCCTCTGAAACGTCTGAATCTACTTCAGAAATACTCTTTTCAAAAATTGAAAATACGAGAGTTCGCTATCTAATTGGGGAATAATAAATCTTTAGTGGAAAGTAACGAACAGGAAATAAAATTTTTTTTTTCAAAATTCCATTAGAAATGTCAAATCCTTATACAGATACTTTGACAAGAAATACTAATCAAATGCAAGGTCGATTATCTGCTTGGCTAGCCAAGCATAAGTTAGCTCATAGACCTTTGGGTTTCGATTACCAAGGCACAGAGACGTTACAGATCAAATCTGAGGATTGGGCCTCTATAGCCGTCGCTTTATATGTTTATGGTTTTAATTATCTCCGTTCTCAGTGCGCCTATGATGTGGCACCAGGGGGATTATTGGCTAGCGTATATCATCTTACAAAAATAGAGGATAATGCAGATCAACCCGAAGAAGTATGTATAAAAGTTTTTGTACCAAGGGAAGACCCCAGAATCCCATCTGTTCTCCGTATTTGGAAAGGTGCTAATTTTCAGGAACGGGAATCTTATGATATGTTGGGAATCTTTTATGAAAGCCATCCACGTCTCAAACGTATATTGATGCCTGAGAGTTGGATTGGTTGGCCTTTACGCAAAGATTATATTGCACCTGATTTTTATGAGATACAAGATTCTCATTGAATGGAGTAAAAGTAAACAACAAGTAAACAACTTTTGCTTTTACAATTATAGATCTAATTGGGATCTTCCATTTAAGCTGGAATGAGATAGAAAAGGCCATAAATTAGTATACATTTGTATTCTAATACATTCCTGGATATGTAAGAAGGATGGATGAAGAAAATATTTTATTGGTACACCACAAATGATATACCATGTACATCCCATGTACGAAAAGGAAAGATCCAATTTGATCTTGTACTAGTTTTAGTAGATAATAGATTTATCTATTTTTCCTGTCAAATCTTCCCATACTTTTTATTTCTCAATTTGATATGTACAGAGTATTAGGATTCAATCAGAGCAAAGAAGGAGAATATAAACAAAAAAGAAGAAGAGAACGGAACATCTTTCTTCTGTCTAGTATGATTGGTATTATTTCTATACCAAATTAGATAGATACATATATCTAGATATATATCTAGATAGGACAGATACATTTTTTTAAGGTATATAGATGAGTCTGTATCTCGGGTTATCTACAATATGAGATAATTTTTCTTTAGAATCAAAAAAAAGGTTCTATAATATTAATTAAGGAAAAGGACGAATAAAAATTCGTCCATCAATGCTACTATTGTAAATTCATTCTTTTTTTGGATAGAATGCAAAAATGGCTTTTCTCACACCTCATTTTATTTTCATTCTATTTTTTTAATAGATCCTCACTAACTAATATATTCATAATTTTTAATAGAAAAAGAATTAAAATAAAATGACGAGGGTCAAGAGCTATATTATAACTCTTTCCCAGCAAGTTATTCTATTCTATTTAATTCATATTAATAAATAGAAATTTCAATTAAATGGTCGTAAATCCAAGTAAATTTTCCTTATTATTTTGATGTCTCCCGTCATCAATCGGATTGAGATAAAGATCAGAGAGTAAAATGAATAATTCGCGATCTGGAATCTCTTTTGGTACAATACCCTCTGGTTGGGACAATATTTGATCCGCTATGTCTAAATAATATTCACACACATAGTTAAGAGATGGTTCAGATCCAACCATTTCAAATAAGGTTCGGGAGAAGCTAATCCAATTCGAAGTTGTTGATGTTTATCTTGATCAATCATAAAATAAAAAATTTTATTCATAAATTTTGATTCATCTTTATTAAATTTCCTTCCTATCTATCTGAAAGTCTTTCCGAGATATAATAACATGATTCAATTCTAAAGCTAAAGATCGTAGTTCTCGAATAAGCAATCGGAAAGATTCGGAGTAGTATCGGGTTTAGGTATTGGTTCTCCAGTAAGAATGGCACCAAGTATTTTTTTATGACCATCAATATGGTCGATTTAAGAGTAAGCATCTCGTGTAAAATATAAGCAACACCAAAACCTTCTAGAGCCCAAACTTCCATTTCTCCTACTCGTTGCCCTCCTCGTCTGGATTTTCCTTTCAGAGGTTGTTGTGTAACCCGTGCATATCATAAGCTTCTACTCTCACATAATGTTCTTGTTTTGATAACTCAAAAGTAGGGGAAGCTTTTTTACTAATAAATCGAGATTCAAAATCGTTCCATTGCGAATCTTTTCCCTTATTGAGACGTCGAACCTCTAAATTCTCATAGGGTCCCCCCGGAATTACTTCTAGAGCCTGCCTAATGATTTTTAGAGATTCTTTCATTTCCCCGATTCGTACCAAATAACGAGCTAATGAATCTCCTTCTTTTTGCCATTGGATCTCCCAATCAAATTCATCGTACCAAAGTAGTTTGTTATCATTACTCGACAGTGAAGTAAGTAAGAGGGAAGTTCATGAGCTTATTATCCCAGGTCGGAACAAGTTGATAGGACCCTAAATATTGTGTATATTGGCTATTCTAGCCAAATGAAATTGGCTATATATAACTTCTATGGATAGTTATGGAAGAGAGAGAGATGGAATACATTTAAGCTTTGGAAATTTGGAATATCATTTTTATCAAATTTTATAAATTTATTTGATAAATGACGAAATATATCATCAAAATATTCATTGTATGATTTTTTATTCTCCTTCGAGAAGAAGGGAAAAAGGAAAAGGAGAGGGAAAAATTAGGTTTCCCTAGTACTTCTGTTTGTCTATCCACCCACGCTACTGTGGTTTATTTTTCCGAAATTGTAGTTTATAACTAGGATGTCATAAACACTTCCTCGAAGCCCTTCTTTTATGATATTTTTATTTTTGATATATTATATCAAATAGGTTATATTTGATATTGATGGAGTAATTTTTAAGTAATTAAATTACTTGTTGTAACCAAGTATTATCTACAAATTGGGCACCATGGATTAGTGCATTAATGTCATGTCTTTCTTCTTAATGTATGTCATGTCCTTAAATCAAGAATTTGCTGCATGAAAAAGCCAATGTATGTATGTAAGGATAGGGTAAATAGTTGTTGTTGGTATAATAGGCTTCCACTACACTAGGTGGGAGACCTGCGGGGCTATTAGCTCAGCGGTAGAGCGCGCCCCTGATAATTGCGTCGTTGTGCCTGGGCTGTGAAGGCTATTAGCCACATAGATAGTTCAATGTGCTCATCAGCGCCTGACCCGGAGATGTGGATCATCCAAGGCACACTAGCATGGCGTACTCCTCCTGTTTTATTTCAAAATGGGGTTTTAAACCTATTTTATCCTCAGGAGGATAGATGGGGTGATTCAGGTGAGATCGAATGTAGACCCAACTTTCTATCCATTGGTGGGATCTGGGCGGTCCCGGGTCTGACTGACAGATACCCAATATTTGGGCGCTCCTTTCGGTTTTCCTGAACCCATACGTGTTTCAGCAGATCTCATTGTAATAGGTTTGTCCGGGAATATACGTATCCATATTTTTACGCCGCGACGGGCATAACGAGTAATTGCCCGTCGTCCTGCTTCTATCTGCCCAGATGTGATCCAAGCAGGTTCAAGTGCCTGAAGAGCAAATCTGCCAAAACAAATGCGATTGCCCCGATAAGATACTCCCTTCATTCTTCCCCTATGTTGATGACGAAATTTTGTTTTTTTTGGGTTCTAGTCGATGGTTATAGTGAGTAAGAATATTTAGAATATTTTAATTCCATCTCTACTTCAGAACCGGACAGGTAGAGTAAGTAAAATTTTACGTAAAGGAAAGGGTGGATATGAAATAACTATTGATAATTCATCAGACGGTCGACAAGTGGTTGACATTGTACCTCCGGGACCGGAACTTCTTGTTTCAGAAGGTGAATTCATCAAGGTTGATCAGCCATTAACAAATAACCCTAACGTAGGCGGATTTGGTCAGGGAGATGCAGAAATAGTACTTCAAGATCCTTCACGCGTTCAAGGTCTTTTATTATTCTTAGCATCTGTTATTTTGGCACAGATATTTCTAGTTCTTAAGAAGAAACAATTTGAGAAAGTTCAATTGGCCGAGATGAATTTTTAGGTCCATAAATTCAAATTGAATGCGACCTAAAGCGGACTGAAAGATTCAAATCTCTGTCTTATTAATGGCTAATACAAACAATTTGTATAATCAAATGATGCCTCCTCGGAGATGGAGGGCCTTTCATTCGCCTTTTCCCTCTGTTAAATAAATATCTCTAATTACTTTTTTAATTAGGAACAGTGAAAATCTTCTTTATAACCCTATTTGGGGAGATCTAATACTCAAATCTATGATTGTTTATGTCTTGAGCATGACTACTTAAGAAAATGTGATGTAAAAGGGAGTAAGAGAAATGGCCGATACCACTGGAAGGATCCCTCTTTGGTTGATAGGTACTTTAACTGGAAGACCTAGAGCCAACTATAGAGACTTTGGGTTATCCGGGTATATACTCCGTGAGAGAGCTCACGCATGTTTGTTGCCCGGGGTAACAAAATCGAGTTGGTAGGAGGAAAAAAATTATTATTAATAGAAAAGCCCCTCCCTACATAGGGGGGGGAAATAGCATTTCCAATGGTTGTTCGGTGTACCGTGTTTGTTTATTATATAAAAAAAATAATAATAGGATATTGCGGGGTAGAGCAGCTTGGTAGCTCGCGAGGCTCATAACCTTGAGGTCACGGGTTCAAATCCCGTCTCCGCTAGAACACGGTAAATTTTTCTTGCCCAAAGAGGATGACTCTGTCATTTGAGAATGGAATGACAGGTAAGAAAAAGTTACGGCCAAACCCATAACTATTCCTGGCTCTATTC
Organism: Wollemia nobilis; assembly: GCA_028583015.1. Classification (NCBI taxonomy): domain Eukaryota; kingdom Viridiplantae; phylum Streptophyta; class Pinopsida; order Araucariales; family Araucariaceae; genus Wollemia; species Wollemia nobilis. Next base: position 109,779 of record JAQPPZ010002047.1, on the reverse strand, counting down.
CATCCTTCGGATGGGCGGGTAGCGGGGATCGAACCCGCATCTTCTCCCTGGCAAAGAGAAATTTTACCATTCAACCATACCCGCATTTGACTCGTTCTTGGCATAATATATATATATATATATATATATATATATATATATATATATATATATATATATATATATATATATATATTATGCCATATATTTGTACGCAGATCTATTTTATGAAATAACGAAATTTTCATTATTTCATCATTGAAATAACCCCTCCCCTGAGCACTTTCTTTTGGTTTCTTGGGACTTGTCGGAAATACCCTTCCGAACTATAATCTCCTTCGGGGAGGGGGGGGGAGAGATTTTCACAAAAAGATCTAGAGCATATCTCCTATATTCCAATATCAAAGGGGCCTTCATCATAATGAAAAACAACAGCCTCTCCAAAACAGCAACTAAAACCTCGCACTGTGGCAGCATCGCTCTCTGGCGGAATAAAAAATTTCCTTCGCAGGGGAATTACATGGGCCATCTAGGCCTTCACTTCCACTTTAAAACATAAAAAATTGACAAAAAATATGCCCTACTTTCACTTCACTTCCACTTTCATCTATGCCTTTCACTTACATATAAATTGAAGTGGTCCTTCCCACTTGTCGTTGCAAGTCCACATGCTATTTTAATATGACTCACATAATATTATGCAAATGGGACAAAATATATCAATATAAAATTTGCATCAACAAGTGGCATTGACGAGAAGTGCGCCGACTAGAACTTACTCCGCGGACCCCGCCACATAATCACTTCCACCACCGCGCTGCATGGGAACAATCAATGCGTAATCTAACGGTAACTCAGAGAACAGGAACGACGTCCATCAGAGTGGTAACGGGACCTTGATGGTGATGGCGGTGCATTTTTCTCGACGAAGGGCGGCGACGTTCATGCTGGTACGAAGGAGAAGCTCTCCTGTGAAAATCAGTGAAATCGCGCAGCTTACTGCAATGGTGGCTTGTGAAAAAATCTTTTGCTACGGTGGTCCACTGCGATGCCTATTGTTGGAGCCAACTTCTTGGGAATGCCTGCTGCCTTGGGGTCTTATCCAGTATCTCGTCTCCATCTTCATTACCGACGCCTGAACAATACTTAATTCACTGGATGCCCTTGATCTATGGGTTTGCAGAAAGGGACCGAGCTATGGAAATAAACTCGGAGATAATAGTACCTCCACAAATCTTTGTGCAGGAATTCATCTGCAACCGCCACCTCGGTGATGGCCGCGATATTTACATGTACAGTCCTCCATGCTCGGATGCTGGCAAAACCGGGGCTCGGGCTCGAATCCATGCATCCCCTCTTTGAAACCTTTCAGCGCAAATCACTCCCACCCCGGAAAATTTCAGGATCCATCCAACGAGACAAGCGAAAACTATTCTTCCAACGAGCAGTCGACATGGTACGAAGTTCGCACCCGAGCGGAGATCAAAATTAAACCCAAATTATGTTGCTCCCTCTGATTCATTTTTTGATGAACCGCTCTGCCTGCGTTTTGGGGAAACTGGCACTCGTCGGCAGCTGCAAATCAGCACAAGAAGGGCGTGTCGCAGCGCAGATCAACAACGAAAAACAGCAGAAACATGGCAGGGTTTCGAACCAGCGTCTCCATTTTTGACATTCAGAAAGTTTTGGATTGGGGTTTGTGTGTTCATTGGGCTATTTATGCAGCAAAAAGTTGGCAGGTCAAGATGAGTTCCAAGAAAGGGCTCGGCCACCGAAGGTCCTACAGCAACAGGCCATATGGAGAAGAAGCCTGGCGGCAGCCGCTGCAGCATCTGCACGCATACAGCAACCCGACAGGTCAAGATGAGTTCCAGGAATCTGCTGTAACGCCTGCCACTCCCTCTGTCGACCTGCCCCTCCATTTTGCCGTCTGTGCTTCCTATGATGACGACGCTAAGCCTCACGCCTTGCAGCGACCACTTTGACACGAAAGCAACAGTTTGAAACTTTCAAACATCATAAAGCTTGAAAAACGAAGCAAAACAAACAATAATAATCTTATAGCGACTCTCTGAGTCCGCCTTTTCAGAACCAGAAAGTCCCGCCCTGCAATCCAGTTAAATGGACCCTCGTTGGCCGCGCCAGTTTCACCTCTGTCCTGCGAGAGGCACCTCCACATCTTTCTCGACCTCTGTCACGCAGGTGATGTCGTCCACGATCACGGCCTTGCCATCGAGCCCGCGACCAGCAAACTAAATTTATATATAAAAAAAAATTAAACTGGCATGAGAACTTCTGAGTGTTGCCGAAAGCTCGAATGGGGGGCTGTATGTGGTCATCTCTTTCCTGCTCAAGTGCACCATTCCAACCATGGTATATTGTCGAATTTTAAAAAATTACGGCCAACAAGAAGAACCAGACCTTCTTCCAGCCACAACAATCTGTCCATTATACAGCAAACAGATTTCGCGATGGAATTGCGCAAAGTGATACATTTGGGAAAAATGGATCTAAAAAAAAATGGGGGCAGCCATTATATACAGCAAACAGATTTCGCGATGGAATTGCGCAAAGTGATACATTTGGGAAAAATGGATCTAAAAAAAAATGGGGGCAGCCATTAATTTTCAAGCTATCTGGTTTCTGATCCATTTTAAAAAAATGGAGAGCATACTCCCTAGGCTTGGAAAAAAAATGGGGGAAAAAGGATGAGGGGGGAATTTCCCGAAGGAAATCCCCCCTCAAGCTCACAAGGCCAGAGAAAGCCTAGGCCAGAGAAAGCCTGGAGCTCTGATACCAAATGTCAGGAGGGAAAACTGAAGGGGTTATTTTATTGATAAAAATGTGTTACATATATAGGCAGAAGGCCTATATGATGAACATGACACTTGTCAATGAAACTGACGAGTGTCAAACTGAAGGCATAGTGCACTTTAACTCTAACAATCGCTTCTTAAGATTTCATAACAACCAACATCGATCGATGTATCTTGTGACCTAAGTGTGGTGATAAACGAGCCTTTTCTTATCTTTCCAAATTGAACCTTTCAAAAGGATTAACTGCACTAAGATCAAAATGAAAACTGGAACAAGAAATTCTAAAAAGTACCCTATCGAGTATATTCATCGAGTGCATACCCAAAACTTTATCTAGAGCATGAGACGATAGCCTCCATGGTTTCCATTGCAAGTTGCTAGTTTGATCCTTACTTCTCCTAGGTATGTCAAACCTTGACAAGCATTCCACATCAACCAACTCTACTTAATAACATATGTTACGTAATAGGGTGACCTCGTGTATGACCTCGTGTATGTTGATGAAAAATCATCATTCTCCACATAATATTCCATCTATTGATTATTGCATTTCACATATTCATCCCCATAGGGCTCCATTAATGGTTGGTGAATTCCACATCATATATTTTAATATTAGTCATACAATTCCTCCTGATATTATTTCAAACCTGTGCCAGGCCATTGCCAAGCACATACACACATAATCCCCAAAATAACAAATCCTTCCACCAAATCTACTGCATTCTCACTATGCATGGCATGATTGTGTGACCATCTCAAATATGCATCTACCTCGTCCTTACCTGTTTCCATTTGTATTCACTTGCATACGTCTTGATGACTGTGATTTTATAACAACTTGATGACATCGTTCTTCGGTGGGCATCTTGGTAATGACATTTATTACTTTGCTTCCTACGAGCTTTGAATGCAATCACTATTTCTATGACACTGCATCACTAATATTCTCATTCTCTCATACACCCTTGTTAGACTATGCAGGAAGGTAACCATGTCGTCTCATTTATCATTTGCATGCCTGGTATTTCATTTTTGGCCATCCATGAATATTACATTTAATCCATTGAGCATGGGACCCGCCTCAAGGATTATGCCCTTAACCTACAAATAGAACGATCACATTTTAATTGATTTTAATACAATGTTATTTCGAAAGACAGCATAAAATCCAAAAAAACCCTATGTTAAATAAACAAAACAACACAACTAACACTTAATTAAAATAATCTAAAAATCATGAACAAAATATAATAAAATTTATACATAATAAGATAACTAAACACCACGACAATATACCCCATACAAACCTAACACAAAATTTATACATAATAAAGAACAATAATAAAACATATGATAATATAACAAAAATATAATCCAACAAACATATACTACAATACATTAAAACCTATAACAAAACAAAATTAAAGACAAACATAAAACTAACAAAACACTATAAAGAGTTTACAAAAAAAATATATATATATTAAAAACACAAGCCACCACATAACATAGTGAATCTAACCAAACCCATAGAACCATACAAGAACAAAAAAAAAAAACTTGTTGAATCATGAGACCAAAACTAACATCAAAAGAATTTCCAAGATAATTTTATGAAGATGAGATTTTTGATATCCAAATAATGACGGTAGTCAACAACAAATGAAAAATAAAATTTTGGATAATTCTCAAATTTTAAGTGGGTTCCCAATTTTGGGGTCATTGTGAAGGAGTCACCACAGGAATACTACCAAGAAATTTATTTTGGGATTTCTCATTACAAACCTCTTCCACCTCGATGAGATTTTTGAAAAAATCCATAGCCTCAACTCTTATATCCTTAATGTGAGTAGCACTAGATCCATTAGATTTTCAAATTTCTCTAATCCTGTTGGTGCTTCTATGCGTCAAGGTTGTGATGTAAAAGAACTTAGAATTTTTATGTCATTTATTTAGCCAAAGCGCCTTGGATTTTTGTTTCCACAAAATTACCTCCTTTTATCTGTATCTGATCTCTTGAGATTTATTTCCAAGTTCTATATTAGATTTAATAGCTTTCATTTGACTTTTTAGGTCTTTCTTCTTTTGCAAAATATTCCCAAAAATCCTTTTATTCCATTCTTTAAGGTCGCTTTTAACAACTCTAAGCTTCATTGCAATTTTGGAAAGGTCGGAGCCTTAGACCCTTATCAACCACCAATTTTTTATTTTAGCTTCCAATTGAGGATGAAGGCACCACATTGCCTCAAACCTAAATGGCTTGGGGAATATGGTTTCTTCTTGGTTCACTTTAAAACATAAGGGGTTATGGTCAGAGCCAATTATGGGTAGATAATAGAGAGATATATTTCTAAATAAATAAAAGCATTCCTTGGATACAAGAAACCTATACAACATAGTTTGGATGAGTTGGTTACCCACTCTCTTGTTATCCTAAGTATACCTTGAACCCTTTAGATCAACATCCAATAGCTCACTGCCATTCGTAAATCTACAAGCTCTTCCATGATTTTCGATATTGGGGAGTTCCCTCATTTTAGAGGGAAATACCCATATAAGCATCAGGTTTCTTGAGTAAAAATCCTTCTCATGGAACTTAGAGTTTGCCACAACAAGTTTCTACTAGACCCAAAGTTTTGTTAGAGTATATTACATCATTTGGGTCATGTAAATGTACCACCTTTGGTACATAACTAGGATAGGAGTTTACTTTAGAGTAAAGTTAGTTAGTTACCTCAAGTAATGTAATAAATGCACAAGTGTCAATGTGCAAGTTGTAAATGTGCATGTAGTCCACATGTACATGAGTCCTAGGTAGAGTAAGGGCCAAGGAATCTATATTCCTATATAAAGGGCTCATAGTGAGTGATTTGAGAGTGGTAGTAAATATAGAGAGTGTATGTTATAGTTTAGTAGTATGGTACAATGTAGTTCTTTCATATATTTTCATGGAGTGTTCATGTCCTCCATTATATAGCATTGTAATATTTTTATCACTTTCATTAATGTCATATTTATGAGTTATTTATAGATGTTCATTTCATTATTTTCTTGCATATTATTATGCCATTAGTTTATAGTCATCTCAAATTAGTTATCTTGCATCTTGTGGTTGTATTCCCTATACTACAATCTCATCAAAAGCTAACAATGGTATCAGAGCACATGGTAGATCAAATAGGAAATAGGGAGAGCCACAAGTGAGACTGAGAGAAATATAAAAATATCATTTACAAATTTTTTGAGATTACATTTGGCTAGAGTCTTTCCATAGGGTTACAAAAAACTCGTGAAGACTAGGAACAAATCAACTAGTGAAGGCCATTATCTCCAAAATTATAAATTCTTCCATTCCAATTTCTAACATCTTGTTGTAGGAAAAGGAGATTCAGAGAAAGTTGGAAAGCTTCCTACATAGATCTAGGAATAATATCTTCATTAGAATCATTCCAACACTTGCAACAATAAGTAGAAGACTGAAGATTTCAAAGACCTGGAAAAAGGTCCCATTACAAGAGCTAAAAACTTGTAGATTATAGAAGAGAAGAAAAGACCATAGTAGCCTCATTGCAAACTCAAGGAAGAAGAGACTCCAAAGATGAGTCAAGGAGGAGATAGGAGATTGGTGATCTCCATTCAAGATCAAAACCTATAGAGTGCAGAAGTAGAAAAGGCCATAGGAGCCTTGTTACAAACTCAAGGGAGAGAAGAAGACTCTAGTGAAGAGTCTCGGTGAAGATAGGAGATTGGTGATCTCTAGTGCAGATTGAAGACTTCACCCTAAAGAAGCTAAATAGACCCTTAGAAGGTCCAGATATTAAACTCCTAGTTCTAAAATATTGGAGGTTGGTGATCTCCATTAAAGTCTGTAGTTTTCAGAAGAGAAGAAGGACCAGCAAGGTCCTATTCCAAAATCCAGAAGCAACAAATTTTAGAGATCCGAGAAGAAGATCTCATTACCAACACTTCCTTAGTAGAAGGTTGAAGGAAAGGTCTCATTTGGAAGACCATAAGAGCTATGAGATTGAAGACCTTGGTGAGGTCTCAAGGAGAAATAAGGAGGAGGCTTGGTGAGCCTCATTAAAGGAGATCAAGAGAAGGCCATTAAAGGAGTTCTTAGAAGAACTCATTGGATAAATTTACTACCAAGGAGAAGTTCCTGATAGTAAAGAACTTGGGATAATTATCACCATTCGATAACAAGCCCAAGAGAGAAATATTTGGCAAGGAATTAGCCAAACTTTAGAATACCTCAAGACTTCTAGATTCTTGAGAAGAAGACCTAGATTAAATTCAGAATATCACAAGGAGGTTGAAGGAGAAAATGAGCCAAATTTTACTACCAAACCTGAAAGGTTTGAAGATTGTCTTTGAAGGCTAAAAGGCTCATTCGGAGATAGGGGTTTGTTGAATCTACAATAAAATATTGAAGGGTTCTTGAAGAAAAACTCAACTATGATTTGGGGGATTTTCCTACCAAATTTTTGAGTTTCAAGAACAACATTTTAGTACTAATATTGACTATGAAAGGGCAAAAATTAAGGCAACATTACTAGCTGTAGAAATTCAGAGTTCCAAGATACATCCTAAAGGAGAATAAAAATCACCTACTATATTTTAATGGCGACAAGTTAGAGGGTTTTTGGAGCTACAAAAAGGTGAGTTAGAGAGTTGTTTCAGACAACCAAGAATATTTGCAAAATCCATCCAGTTAAAAGTAGAAATAAGGTGAGTCTAATCACCTAGCAATCCTTCATCTTCAAAGATCTTAAAGGTAATCAACTTAGGTGCAAAGGGTTAATTTTATAAACACTTATATTTAGTTCATTATTTAGTTTCATTGAGCACCTTATTAAGAGTTTACAAAGAGAAGGTTGCATTATAGTCTTCAAGAGAAGTGCAGAAGGAAGTTTCTCTTAAGGTTTATGCCTGCATATTAATAGGAGTTGGATATATTTTATCATCTTCCTATTATCTAGTTACAACAAAGAAGACTACATTAAGTTGCAGAGATTATTAGTGCATTTGAAAGATCTTTAAGAGTTACTATTAGTGCATATTACAAGGAGAAATAAGGTGAGATTATTGTTGCACTATTTTAGTTACTTGTAACTATATTAAACTTATTACTCTTAAAGGATTATTATGTGCATTGGTTGTTAAGTGTGAGTGAATAACCAAAGTGCACAAATCAGCTCATATCAAAGTGTCTAGAGACACTATTTGGTGCACTAAACCTACAGCATTTTGTGGCCTAGAGAAGCCACCAAAATAGGGTAATATTCCTCCAAGGAGTGGAGAAGAAAGCCACCATTAAAATCAGTGAAAAGAGCTACAAAATGAGACTAGGAGAGTCTCAAGTTTTAGGTGCAAATCAGAAGGTATTACAGGGTTATACAAGCACCAAATTTGTCTCTATTATTATATTCAAAAGAGACAAAATAAAAGTGTCTTAAGGACACCCTAAGTAGCCTATCCTCTACATCTACAAGTGGTTATCATTAGTAGAGGGAAAGCACCAGCAAAGGTGCTTGAAGATGAGCCATCCTAAAGGGCTCAACATCAGTGATCAACACCAAAAAAGGTGCTTGAAGAGGAGCCATCCTAGAAGTCTCAAAATCCATCGCCAACAAGGTGAAAGCATATTCAAGGTGCTTTAGAGTAGAGCTAGTCCAAAAGGCTCAATACCCACATCACCAAGGTGTACCAAGACACCAACTCAATGCCCACATAGCAAGCAACCTGCAGCATCAACATTCCTACGTAAGAATCCAACACTCACTAAAATGAGGTTAATACTAAGGGTAATGAAGCACTAGCTACATAAAATAGAAGTGCTTACCAAGCTCTAACATGGAAGAAGCACCAACCAAGAACCTCCATTGCAATGCTTGATAGTTGGAGCCATCCTTGTGGGAATACATCATCCATATTTTTTGGAGAAAATGAGGATTTATCTCACTCTTTGCTGTCATGAAGGAGGCAAATAAAGCTTGCAAATAGTTGGCAAGAATAAGCATTGAGGAGTTTTTAAGGAGCTATAATGGTGAAGGTAAGTGTTCATGCAAGGAAGACAAGAACACTTGTCTTAACAAGAGAGAGATATTGTGCCACTTGGCACAAAGGTGTAAGAGAATCCTCCTATCCCAACATCCATGATCAAGAAGGAAGAAGTTCTCATCAAAGAAACACTCATCATAATTACTCCTAATGTCCAATAAGAGCATTGCTCTCAAGAGTTACAACCAAGCTTACACCATGTTACATAACATCTCTCAAACGATTCATATTGAGCTAGACACAACCTAAGGAGGAGACCAAGCATTTTGGGTAATGCTTAGTGCCACTTGGCACTTGTTTGAGGATAAGAGAAGCATATTTCTAGCCACCGCATTAAGAGCATTTACAGGGAGAAACTCAGAGTGATAGACGTGCATTCAGAGCAAGCATTAACACAAAGAAGTCAAGGATGTCTAAACCAAATTAGCAACAAGGTCAAGGTGTGTTTAAGAGTTTAAATCCAGCATACATTTGATGAGTCAAAGGAGCATTGAAGCCTGAATTCATATGCACTACAACTATTGTCATACATCCACCATCGAAGACTTACAATGCTCACTCAGTAAGGAGAATACAATGTTATAAGGTAAAGTCTTATATTAATTAAATTTACTTTCATTAAAGGAGTAATAAGGAGTATGTTTTAAGGTTGAAACTATATTCATTTCAAGTTGAAAATCAACCTTAGAAAATTGAAAGCATATAAAGGAGTTTATAGTATTTCAAATCATTTAGTTGAAATACAATTACTTTAATATTTGCAATTAAACAACATAGGAGGTATAAGGATTACTACTTGGAGAAACAATATTATTATTGCAAATATTATTATCAATTTTTAATATTCCAAAATTAGGGAGGTATAAGGCATACTACATCAAACATAAATTATTGGAATTTAGAAATATTAAATTATTGGATATTAAGAGCTATAAAAGGAAGTTCATTATTTATTTAAAAAGTTGGAATTATTTTCTTGTCTCATACTCATACTAAAGAGACAAAAGAAATCCAACCATAGAGAACTTCAAAATAATAAGTGCATAGTTCATTAGGAGAGATAAGGTGAAATAGGAGTTGATTATTGTTATTTATAAAACATTACAAAATCAACCCAAATAATGAACTATTACTTACTAAGCACTTTATCAAGCTTATAGCTTATTCCAATCACTAGGGAGACATAAGGAATTCTACAAAACCTAAGTCTTGAAAGGTTTTATCAAAGTAGTTCACATACTTTAAACTAGGGAGTCATAAGGTAGACCACATCAAAGGTTCCATATCTAAAACTCTATTTAATAATAAGGAAAACTACCTCAAGGAAATTTAAGAGGAAATATGGATGAAACTTTAAGAAATACCTTCAAAAATAAAGAACTAATTCATGAAATGGTGTTTTACTCCCAAAAATTAATAAATACTCTTGAAGGATACAAGTATCTATCTACTAATGATATATAATTTTCATTATTCCTTAAAGAGGCAAAAGAAGGTAGCTTTGTAGCATTAATTAGTTATCTTCATGAAGCCCTCTTTAGAGCCTGGTGGAATACACAAAAAATAGTTATATTCACATCAGAGGAATGTTTGATGATTTATCTATCATTAATTGTTTTTGTACTTGCTCAACACATGAAACAAACTAGCAATACAAATCAATATTATTGTGATGATAGACTAACTCATCATGAAACATAGATTCCACTAGTACCAATACAAAATCATAGAAGGAGGAAGAGGAAGAAAAGACATACTAGAAGAGAACATAGCAAAGAAGATATAAATAGAGAAGAAAACACAAATATTGAACTAGATGGACATATTCAAATTATAGAACTAGAAGAACCTTCGGTTATAGCTTTCTCTGCCTTGTACGAAGATACTAACTACTTGCTTGAGCAGATTACAATAAGTAGAGAAGGAGAATACAAATTCTAGTACCAAATCAAAGATCCATATTGAAGACTAAAGTCTTCAATACCTAAATAATATAATACAGGGGGTGTTAGAGTATATTACATCATTTGGGTCATGTAAATGTACCGCCTTTGGTACATAACTAGGATAGGAGTTTAATTTAGAGTAAATTTAGTTAGTTACCTCAAGTATTGTAATAAATGCACAAGTGTCAATATACAATTTGTAAATGTGCATGTAGTCCACATGTACATGAGTCCTAGGTAGAGTAAGGGCCAAGGAATCTATCTTCTTATATAAAGGGCTCATAGTGAGTGATTTGTGAGTAGTAGTAAATATAGAGAGTGTGTGTTATAGTTTAGTAGTATGGTATAATGTAGTTCTTTCATATTTGTTCATGGAGTATTCATGTCCTCCATTATATAGAATTGTACTATTTTCATCACTTTCATTAATGGCATATTTTTGAGTTATTTGAAAATTTTCATTTCATTATTTTCTTGCATATTATTGTACAATTGGTTTATAGTCATCTCATTTTAATTATCTTGCATCTTGTGGTTGTATTCCCTTTACTACAGTCTCATCAAAATATAATAAGTTCAGCACATATACGTTGGTCATATCCCACCTTTTCTTACTTTCTATGTTGTAGAAGAGAATATTAATAATCCTATTTGAGGAAGAAATTAAAGAGCCATCAAACTTGTTGGTATCCCAGAGACAAAGGAGTCCCCCAAAGAAACCATTGGTTGGAATTACAACAAAATGGGCTTCTTTCTAAATTCATCTTCTAAAACTTCTATATCCTTACTATCCCACTTAGTTTATTGCAAGAAAAAAATATCAGGTATAATTTATCTATGCAGGGAAGCAACCACCCATTATTTAGAAAGCCCATTTAGGCCCCTAACATTCTAAGAGAGGCACTTAATTTATGAGATTTGGAATTATATTTCTTTCCCCTAGATACCCCATGGTTACTTTAGAAGAAAGATTCTATCTTTAGATATCTTAATCCTACAACCTTCCCTTTTTCAAGTTTGAACAAGCTTGAGATCCATTTATGATCTCAGAATCCATTTCTCTCTTCCTCACAAACTTGTTATGGGGATTTCCTAACTTCTTCTCAACACCCACATCCACATTGCCCTTTCTTTATATCTAGGTTTTAGGACCTGGAGAATATTGAAGAACACAAGCTTATATTGAGAGGGGAGGGTGAATAGTATAATATAAAAAATTTCTATATCCTTTCCAAAAAAATAACTTCAAGTAATAACAATGCAATAATGAAACAATGCAAAAATAACCACACACATAAGAGACAAATATTTTACATGGAAAATCCCCCTTGGAAGAAAACCACAACAAAATATTTCTTTAATAAATTTCATGGGCACCAACCCACAGGAGACACCAATACCCTATTACAAGTTCATGGACACCAATACACATGAGACACCAATCCCCTATACAATTTTATGGACACAAATCCATAGGAGACACCAATATTCTATCTCTAGTTAATGGACACCAATCCCCTTGCTTAAGTCTACTCCAAAACCTTCTCAAATCATCTCCAAAATCTGCTCACAAAACCTGCTCAAATATACTCCAAAATCTACTCATAAAACCTACCTAAATTTATTCCAAAATATTGCACATAAACCATGCTAAAATATTCTCACAAATGCTTCTCATCTACTCCTAAATCCAATCATGAAAATGCACAAATTTACATATAAATATGATCTATAATTTTCTTTTTGCTTTTTTATCTAAATTCCAATCCAACACTTAATATCCTTATCATTCACAATTAAAATAACTCCTTATATCTCCCTTTTAAAACTTACAATATAAATATTTATTCTAACAACATCTCCCTTTATTAAATTGCAAAAATGAAATCACAACATTACACCTTATATCTCCCCTTTTATAATTTGCAAAAATCAAATCATAACATTACACCTTATATTTCCCCTTTTATAATTTGCAAAAATCAAAACACAATACTACACTTTATATCTCCCCTTTTATAATTTGCAAAAATAAAATCACAATATTACACCTTATATATCCCTTTTTATCATTTGCAAAAATCAAATCACAATATTACACCTTATATCTCCCCTTTTATCAAATTTAATAAAATAAATTTTACCCTTACCTTGCATAGTCGTGGATGGGATTAGATCCCATTACCTTTATAAGTGCAATGCCCTAACATAGGATTGTGACCAACCAAGCTGCCGCAACAGATGAATCCAAAAATGTGCAAGTGAATATTTGATTCCTTCGTTGCTTTATCTTCAACTCTTCAGTAAAATGGGTATCAAAGAGATTCGATCCCTTAACTTTCTGTAATGCAGTGCCCTAGTGCGAGCTAGGCTACCGACTGGTCTAACCACTCGGTTGGGATAGAAGTGACATGAATAAATATTTAAAGTCTTCCTTCTGCTTTCTATGCTACCAAACTTGCACTCCCCTCCTCCCTCCTACTCGCTACCTCTTTCCACTCGATAGATATTCAAATTTTTGCTTCCAAAGTAAATTAAGGGCTTATATTTATATGTTTTTTCTATTCTTGCCTAAGGAGGTTGGCCCAATATTTTAATATTTAAATTTTTAAACTTGCTTTTGCATAGTGCACTCAAGGAGGTTGGTCCATCATTTGAATTTTTAAATTTAATTACTTTTGCATGGTGTGCTCAAGGAGGTCACCCAACATTTAAATATTTAAACTATATTTAAATCCTTTGATTTAAATATAAACCTCCTACTTTAATATTCAAATATTATTAAATATTAAAGCACCCTTGAAGATATATTCCTTGCACTTCAATTATAACTCATCATTTCAACCTTGAAGATATTTCTATCTTTTGACATCAATATTTCATCCTTGAAGATATTTCTATCTTTGACATCAATGACAACTCAATATTTCTAACAATCTCTACCTTTGTCATTGGTGGAAACCCTACAATGAAATTGACCTTTATTGAACATGATCACAAGCTACTCCCCCTTACTAAAAACTCTTTTCCTTTGACATCAATGACAAAGGCTCCTCGTGTCTGTAAGATAAGATACTTGACAATGCCCCCTTCTCCCTGCTCTTCTTGAGATCAATTATGAGATGAGAGTGAAACTACTCCCAACTTACTTTTGAGACACTGAAAGATATCTTTTAGAAGTGACTTGGTAAAAATATCAGCAATTTGTTCCTTTGTAGCAATGTATTCCAACCCGAGTTACTGATCAATCACTTGATCTCTTAAAAAGTGATACTTGATTGAAATGTTCTTGGTCCTTGAATGCATAACCAGTTTCTTCAAAAAATTTATGGCACTTGTATTATCACAAAGTATGAAGATATGATGATCATGTTCTACTTTGAAGTTACTTAAGGTTTATTTCATCCATAAAACTTGAGTGCAACAAACAACTGCTACAATGTACTCTACCTCTGTAGTAGATAAGGACATTGATGCTTATTTTTTACTTAATTAAGAGACAAAACAATCTCCAAGAAAAAATGCTCCTCCACTTGTGCTTTTCCTGTCATCCACACTGCCTACCCAATATGTATCTATATATGCAATAAGAGAAATTATCACATCTAGGATACCACAGTCCAAAATCCATAGTTCCTTTCAAATATTTGAGGATTCTTTTTACTGTGTGTACATGTGTTTCCTTTGGTGTAGCTTGAAATATTGCTAGTAATTTGACTGCCTGCATTATATCTGGACTTGTAGCTGTGATATATAGTAAACTTCCAATCATGAATCTATACAAAGTTTGATTAGCCTTAGAAGAATCATCATATTTACTTAAATTACATCCTATAACCACGGGAGTACTCACAGGACTGCAATCCTCCATCATGAATTGTTTCAACATTTCTTTTACATACTTGGTTTAAGAGAGAAATATACCTTTATCTGATTGTGAGATTTGTAAACCAAGAAAGAAGGATATCTCACCAAGCATTGACATCTCAAATTCACTTTGCATACATTTTGTAAATTTTTAACACATCTTTTTGTTACTGCCTCCAAAAATAATATCATCCACATAGACTACTATAATTAATTGATCATTTAATGTATAGATTTCTATCAGCTATACCTTTTATAAAACCTTGTTCTTGGAGATATTTATCCAATATTGAGTACCAAGTCCTAGGGGCTTGCTTTAGTCCATCAATATCATTCTTCAATTTGCACACATAACCTAGATTATTTGTCAGAGATGAAACCATCTGGTTGCTCAATGTAGACCTTTTCTTCTAGGTAACCATTAATAAATGCTGATTTTACATCCATTTGATACACTTTGAAGTTTTTGAAGCTTAATAAGGCCAAGAACATTCTTATGGACTCAAGACAAGCATAGGAGCAAATATCTCTTCAAAATTAATTCCCTCTACTTGTGCACAACCTTTGCACACATGTATTTCTTTGTTTCTGATAACCTAACCATCTTCATTCAACTTATTTTTGTAGACCCATTTGGTGCCAATTACGATTTTATCTTTTGGAAGTGGAACAAGTTCCCAAGTATCACTCTTATCTATTTGAACTAACTCTTATTCCATTGCCTCAATCCAATATTTATCTTCACTTATTTCATTGAAATTCTTTGGCTCAACTTTAGATAGTAAAGAGAAGTTGGCATGTTCACTTGTTCTTATTATTTTCCTCCTTATTTGTCTCTTATATAGATTCCCAATAATTAAAGTTTTAGGATGGTTCTTTTGCACATACCTGGATGGTGTCTTAGGTGGTGCCTTTCTTGATATTTTCTCATCTTCTTTAGTTTCTTCACCTTCTTCTTCTTTAAAATTTTCTCCTTCTTGATACACAATCTCTTGAGTTGGTTCTCTTAGATCAATTTCTTTATCAACTCTTACATTTGAAATTTCCATAATTGTATGTGAAATTTTATTGTAGCAACTATAGGCTTTACTCTTAGTGGAGTATCCAAGGAAAATACCTTCATCACACCTGGAATCAAACTTGCCCAAATTTCTCTTCTCATCTAATGTAGCATTTGCTTCCAAAATTTTTGAAGTACTTCACAGTAGCTGGTCTTCCCATCCAAAGCTAATATAGGATTTTGTGGTGATTTACTCTTACTTTAGCTCTATTGATGATATAAAAAACTATATGAATTGCATCTCTCCAAAAATCATAAGAAATATTAGACTCATTTAGCATATCCCTAGCCATACCTTGAATAGTTTCATTCTTCCTTTAAACTAGACCATTTTGTTGTGGAGTTTTTACTGCTGAGTATTGTATCTTGATTCCATGTTGTTCACAAAATTCTACAAATTCATTTGAGGTGTATTCACCTCCTCTGTCTGATATTAGACACTTGGAATATTTACCTGTTTAATTTTCTACAAGTACCTTGAATGCCTTGAACCTTTCAAATGCTTTTGATTTTTCTAGAATAATCATCAATAAACAAAATGAAATAATTTTCACCTTGTAAAATATTTGTCCTTGTAGGGCCACATAGATCGGTGTGAATTATCTCAAAAGGTTTGGATGAAGATAATTCCTTTGATTTAAAACTTGATCTTGTTTGCTTGCCATCCTAGCATTGCACACAAATCATGCTTGGGGATTTTGCTATCTTGGGTAAATATTTGACTACCTATTTGTTGCTTATTTTCGCTATGTTGTTGAAGTTCAGGTGGACCATTATCTTGTGCCATAACCATATATCATATTCTTGTGATAAAAATCATTTTTCTCCCTTAATTTTGCTCAACATATAGAGATTGTTTGTAGTTCTACTAGCGTTTGCAATAAGCTTTCCTATCTTGGATTTCCTTATCTCACATCCTTTTGGATGAAATGTGAGTGTGTTCCCTTGATCACATAATTGAATTACACTTATCAAATTATTCTTTAACCCTTAAACATATAACACATATATCTTCGATCTTCCATTATCTAGGCTTAGGGTTCCCTTTCCAACAATTTTGGCTAAAGCATTATCACCAAATTTTACTGTACCTCAATTTATTTCCTTGATAGAGAGAAATTTTCTTTTATCACCTATCATATGGCTTGAATAACCACTATGAATGTACCATTGATTTCTTTCATTTGGCACATGAAGAGTCGTTTGTACCAACATAGAATTCTCATTTTCTTGTTCCATTTTCTATCTCCAACCTTTGGAGGACATATCCTTTTGAACAATTTGATCTTCCTCTTTCTTTCTTCATTTTAGAAGTTTAGAGAACACTGTTCTACACCATTTGGATTTATGCCCAAAATTATCACATTTGTAATAAATAATATTGTAATCCATGAGAGGTGCAAATGAATTGAAATTTCTCTTGGTGAAACCATAATAATTCTTAGCATGGACCCTACAATTTACAACTTTATGACCAAGTTGATTGCATGAAAAACAATAACGATGGAAAAAATATTGAAACCTATTTTATTGTCTTGGAGGATATGGTCACATGGTTCTCTCCTTATTATTTCTATGATTGATTTTGGTCCATGATGACTCTTTGTTTTCTTCCTTATTGATGCTTTTACTTATCAATGCATTAGGATAGGTTTTAGGCTCTTCTTCACTTATTTTATTTGATGCCTTTATTTAATTTTTTTATGGTAAGTAGTGTTTGTATTTACAGTGGGTTTTAACAAGGATCCCAAAACCTGATTACATAAGCAATGGGCCTAGGGCATCAATCCCTTGAAATCAAACACCAAAATAGAAATCCCGCCCAGCGATAACAGTAAGCATGAAACAATCCCTCTCAGAAGGAAACAAAAAAATAAGAAAGAAAGTAGTTTTGGAGATCCCGCCTAGTGGGGAGTAGCCAAAAACCACCATAGAGAAGATCCCGCCCAGCAAGAAGCAAATAAAAACTGTTACAATAAAATCTTGCCTCATGGGAAGCAGTCAAAACCACCACAAATAGTACTGCCTAGTGGGAAGTAGCAAGGAAATCCTGCCATCCGGGAAACCAGTAGAAAAGAAAGGATCCTGCAGGAAAACATTTCGTTCAGCGAGAGCCATCCTGTAGGAAGTCGAAAGCTAGCATAGAGAGGATCCAGCCCATCAGGAAGTGACCAGAGAGCTGCACCATGAGGAACCCACCCCGGGAAAATAGAAGAGGATCCCATCCCAACAAAACAAAAAGAAATAGCAGGTTAAGGGACCAAGGATCTAGGGACTGGGAATCCCGAGTAGGAAGAGGAAATAGTCACAGGGATGGGATCCTTAGGAACCAAAATAGTGGGATCTATGGTCTGCATGCATAGATCAGACCCCCCCAAGAATGAAACATGCAGCAGAAAAAGGAAACCCAACAACAGGGACCAAGAATCCCGTCCAAGCATAGAGGCAGCTTTAGGGAACTGGGACTGGGAATGGGAACAACCCAGACAGGGAAAATCCCCTCCCCAAGGCCAAACTAGATGCCCAAGGTGTCCACCAAGGAGCAGAACCAGCACGAAGAAGCCTCCACATGGGAATAACAGCAGCCAGGATCCCGCCAAGGATTCATAAGCAAAAGGGGGAAAGAGGCCCCCCCAGACCACCCCCAAAGCTGTGAGGACCTCAAGGGAGACCCCAAAAAGCTGTCCAAACCCTAAACCATCACCTCCACCACATCGAGAAATGCAGGGGACCAGATCCATGTGAATAACCTACAAAAAACCCCAGGGGGAAGCCTGAGGGAAAAAGGGAAGGGATCCCCAACCAAACAGGGATCCCTGGGAAGCACCAGTCTAAAAAAACAACCAAGGAAACCCTAGCCGGTCGGGAGGGGCACAGATAGTGGAGAAGGATCTCCCCCCAGGAGATCATCTGCAAACAACCACTCCCCGAGAGGGATGACCTGGGTTGAACCAGGGACTGGGCAGGAACCAAGAGCCATGGGAGGGGAAGCAGGGGAGGGACCAGAGCCCTCCCCTCTCTACTTTCTTCCCTCCCATCCTGCTGTCGATGCCTTTATTTAATTTGATCTTGATTCCCCCTTTTATTTATTTTGACCTTCTTCAAACCCAAGTCCAATATTTATAACTAAATATATCTATCCTTTGATAATGTCAAACATGACTTTTGAGCTTTTCTCAAACTCATGTAGCTTATCATTAGATTTTTAAACTTCCTTAGAGAGACAACCTCATGTTCTAATTTTTCACATTCCAACTCTTTTGACTTTAATTGCTCAACCATACCTTATTCAATTTACCTTGCCTCTTCAATTTTAACTTTCAAGTCAATGAGTTCCTGTAACAACTTTATCTTTGTCTTCTCATCCTCTTGTACTTGAGTCTTCAATCTTGAGTTTTTCTTTTTAAGTTTTTTTTAACTCTTCTATGTCAACCATGGATTCTTCTTAATTTTTTGAATATCTTCTTCTTGGTTTTTAATAACGTGAGCATCTTATTTATATTTTATGCTTATTATGGGTTCTTATTTATTTTTTGGATTTTTCTCCTTTTCTTGGATTTCAACCATAGGAGTATTTTCTTCCACATTCATAGCCATGTATATTCTTATAAGATATTTCTTTAAGCTGGTAGGATTTTATGAAGGAACTTGCTCTGATACCAATTGAAGAACACAAGCTTATACTAAGAGGGGGGTGAACAATATATGATAAAACTTTTCTCTTTTCTTTCCAAAGAAATAACATCAAGTAACAACAATGCAATAATGAAATAATGCACAAATCACCAGACACATAAGAGAGATTTTACATGGAAAATACCTCTTGGGAGAAAATCACAACAAAATATTGCTTATATATTTCTTCAATGAATTTTATGGGCACCAACCCAAATGAGACACCAATCCCCTATTACAAGTTTGTGGACACCAATCCATAGGAGACATCAATCCACTATACAAGTTTGTGGACACCAATCCATAGGAGACATCAATCCACTTGAGACACCAATATCCTAGCTCTAGTTCATGGACACCAATCCATAGGAGACACCAATCCCATTACTTAAGTCTGCTCCAAAATTTACTCACAAAACCTACTCATATCTGCTCTAAAATTTACTCACAAAACCTGCTCAAATATGCTCCAAAATTTACTCACAAAACCTACTCAAATCTGCTCCAAAATTTGCTCATAAACCCTACCTAAATCTTTTCCAAAATCTTGCACATAAACCATGCTCAAATCTGCTCACAAATGCTTCTCATCTACTCCCAAATCCAATCATAAACAATGCACAAATTTGCATACAAATCTAATCTATAATTTTCTTTTTGCTTCTTTATCTAAATTCCAATTCAACACTTAATATCCTTATCATTCATAATTAAAATAACTCCTTATATCTCCCTTTTAAAACTTACAATATAAAGTTTTATTCTAACAACATATCCCTTTATTAAATTGTAAAAATAAATCACAACATTACATTTTATATCTCCTCTTATATAATTTGCCGAAACCAAATCACAACATTACACCTTATATTTCCCCTTTTATAATTTTCAAAAATTAAATCACAATATTACACCTTATATCTCCCCTTTTATCATTTGCAAAAATCAAATCACAATATTACACCTTATATCTCCCATTTTATCAAATTTAATAAAATAAAATTTACCCTTACCTTTCACAACCATGGATGGGATTCAATCCCCTAAGCTCTAGAAGCGCAACACCCTAACATGGGCTCATGACTAGCTAAGCTGCCACAATAGATGAAACCAAAAATATGCAAGTGAATATTTAATTCCTTTGTTGCTCTATCTTCAACTCTTTAGCAAAATGGGTATCGAAGAGATTCGACCCCTTAACCTTCTACAAAGCAGCATCCTAGCGCAAGCTAGGCTACCGACCAGTCTAACCACTCAGTTGGGATAGAAGTGGCAAGAAAAAATATTTAAACTCTTCTTTCTACCTGCTATACAACCAAACTTATGCTCCTCTCCTCCGTCCTACTCGCTACCTCTTTCCGTTCGATAGATAATCATATTTTTATTTAGTCCAAAGTGAATTAAGGGCTTATATTTATATGATTTTTCCATTTCCACCCAAGGAGGTTAGCCCAATATTTCAATATTTGAATTTTCAAACTTGCTTTTGCATAGTGCACTCAAGGAGGTTGGCCCATCATTTGAATTTTTAAATTTAATTCCTTTTGCATGGTGCGCTCAAGGAGGTTGCCCAACATTTAAATATTTAAACTATATTTAAATCCTTTGATTTAAATATAAACCTCCCACTTTAATATTAAAATATTATTAAATATTAAAGCACCCTTGAAGATATCTACCTTGCACTTCAATGATAACTCATCATTTCAACCTTGAAGATATTGCCTTTTGATATCAATATTTCATCCTTGAAGTTATTTTTGCATTTGACATCAATGAAAACTCAATATTTCTAACAAATATTTCTCCATATAGATCTTTGGGGAGCTAATAAGAGACCCTACCTTAGACATAACCAACTAAATCATAGGCTCCTCAAGAGTAGAACTAATATAAAGCCCATCAAAGGAATTATGAAGAAGAGCCTTGGAAACAATGGTTTCAGAAATGGTATTCGATTGATATACCTTAGTAAAATCAATTTTTGAGGTTACATTCTTGATGCCTTCTTAATAACCACAAATTTGGTTAGGATCAATTCTAAGGGTTGCAAAATCTCCTCTACCAAAGCCTTCAACTTGTGAAGCTTATCCATTTGGGGCTAAGCTTCTCCTTCTCCTAACTTTAAGAAATTACCACCCAAATTATTTGAGAGGACTTGGCCTGAGTTCTACTTCTAGATCCATTTTGTTCTTGTAGGTCTCTTTTCCTTCTCTACCAGTGTCTTAAGGGGACATTGGTTCACCTGGTGATCCAATCATATAGTCAGCCTTTTTTTTGTAAACAATGTGCTAGTTGCAAGTACTTAAAAATGTGATAAGCTTGATAAAAGAGGGAAGATCCACCTCATGACATACATTCTTGCATACACAATTCTTGATTTGGATTTGGTTACCAGATCAATAAGAAGGATATCCACCACAAACTTAGCCACACCTCTCAACACATATTCATGCCAAAGATAGTAAGGAAGGGTAGGGAGATGAACCCACAAAGGCACACAATTAACCCTTTGCATTTGAGAATTGAAATTAGGCTCCAAATTTTGTAAAAACATACCTATTCTTGCCATAGAACTAGGGGCCTCCCCCTAGGATATGATTTGCATCTTCCATGAAATTTAATTTTATATAAAAAAAGGCTTTAGGGGCCACTAAAATTTCCATGGGTTCTAGAGGTTTCCACTTTGCTAGTTCCCATCTTCAAATTGTATTCAGGTCTAGCCTCATTAGCATAAGGTTAAGTTTATTTATGTATTTGGGGTTTGGATATTGGTATATATATCCCCACCACTTCATCATTTAATAATCAAAGCATTGTGAATCTTATCCATGGATAATATAATGATTATTTATGGTGCCCATAGGTGCCCTTTATTTTTTTTCCTGTCTTTCATTCTTTTACACTTTTTGTATAAGATTTGAGCAGATGGATTGCTTCTATTCATCTTTGGAAAATATTGTTAATTCCAAAAAATGCATTATTTGGAGTTTTTGCTCACATTAATATAGTATTTCACTTTTGTACCTTTACAAGACAGGCATGCCTAAGCTAGTGTTTGCCATTTTGGAATAGATATAAGAAAATAATACTTCAACCAAACATTAGACCAAATATTCATAGAATCCTTGTAAGATCATCTTATATTTTTTGATAAATTACAAAATATATGATATGAAGTTCCATGTTGGTGATCCTCTAGATAGGGTTTGTTTCCTAAATAATTTCTTTACATCTATAGAACCTATATATTTTTGAAGTAATACTTTAGTTAATCTTTGAATAATCCCTAGACAAGATTTACCCCTAATGCCTAGCTAATTAGTCCATAATTTTTTAAGCCTACCTCTCCCATATTATTTCCTTTTCAAATCCTATCTAAATTATAGATATGAAACCTAAATTTTTTCTCATAATATTTTCAAAGAAATATCTTTGACCTTTATCAAATTTAGATGCTATACACATTGACAATCTTGAAAGTAACATCATATTTAGGAATATATTGTAATGTAGTCTTTACAAGTTGTAATATTCCCACCATGTTTATGAACTTACCTTTCCAACTTGCCAAATACGATCTTATTCTATCCAAAATTAAGTCCCAAACTTCCTCCATTTATTTATGAGACAAATGAATACCCAATATTTTGATGGAAAATTTTTAATTTTAAACCTTAATATATCCATAATGACCCTAGATTTTATAACATTAACCAACTATATGGCAATATTATAATAATATTATAATATTAATTCAAACTCCATGGCCTCACTAATTGAGGGATGACCCAAATAAAACTACCATGAACAAATTGGAGATATTCAAAGGGGTCGTTTGTTACAGACTAAATGCCATTTATTTTTTCCTTCCATTTTTGCATTTGAGAAAGCTCTCCCTAGTGCCTCTACAAGAATAATAAATAGATAAGGAGATAGTAATGCACCCTGATGGAGTCCACATAATGATTCAAAGTATATAGAAAGGGATCCATTGATCAAAATAGAGTATGTTGGAGTGCTATAACATCATCAAATCCATTCACATCAATATTAATCAAATAAAAATTTCCAAGAATATCATGTAGAAAAAAACCAACATAGCCTATCATATGCTTTCTTCATATCTAGTTGTATAAGCATAACTAATATTTTCATGGAACAAAGAGAATGTATATCCCATTATGCAATGATTATACCATAAAATTTTTTTACCATGAACAAAACCATATTTTTCATATGAGATAACATAAATTAAAATGTTTTTCAATTTGTTTTCCCTTTTTTTTAAAGTGATCTTATAAGTCACATTATAAAGGATTATTGGACAAACATAATCAAAATATTTTATCTTACCTTTCTTGGAAACCAATACAATAAATATGGCATCAATATAACTTATTGTATCTTTTTTTCTTGGTTTCTTCAACCACTTTTAACATATAACTCTTTAAAAAATCCTAGAATTTTTGAAATAAAATTATAGAAAATCTACTAGGGCCAGGTGCCTCATTATGAGGGAAAGATAAAATTTCCTCCTTTAGCTCCTTTATAGACATCTTCTTTGTCAAGCTCTAATTTTTTCCATGTGTTATAATTTATGGAATATTTTGTAAAAGCTTACTTGAGCCTCCTTATCTTTCCCAACACCTTAATATCTTCTTCTTCCTCAATATTTATTTTATCGAAAGTTAAAATATTTTGGATGTAAAGGAAAAATAAATTCGTTTTTATTGTAGAATGAAAGAATTATTTGAATATATTACATCATTTGATTAATAATAATATATCAACTTGGGTACATATTTATATTAGGAATGTGTCTTAGATTAGAATGAAAGCATTTAATTTATGTGATGTAATAAATGCACAAGTGTGCAAAGTATTTTGGTAATGTAAATGTGCATAGTTGTCCACATGCACATGTGTCATAGAATAGGAAGATGAAGAGTCATAGGAAGAGTGAAGACCAATAAATATCCATATGAAGAGTCACATTCCTTTGTATATATGTGAAGAAGTGAAATTCACAATATCGCCTTAAGGGCATTTACTTGCAATGTATAGCAATTTTAAAGCATTCAAAAGGGAAAGATGACATAAAATTATAATCTAAAAAAATGAAGCAACATTGGAAATAAAGATGATGAAATTCTCTTTCTATTAATTTATCCATAACTTAAAAATAATATTACAAGATATCCCCATGAGGGATTTACAAATGTGATACATTTCTCCATTACAATCTTAAAGGGATCTAGTCCCTTGGAAAGAGGTCTTTAAGGCAATAATCAATAGGTGTGAATCTTTGCTTCCCACACTCAAGATCTAGTATTGGGCTGATAAGCTTATGCCTCTTTAGCTCCTCCTCCTACCTAGCATTCCTGTTCCTGAAGACAAGGGATTGAAAGGGGGTTAATAGCACTTGTGTTATAGAAGAAAACTATAAACCCATGAAAAGTGAGCTTCATATACAACATCAAAAAGTGATCTACATGCATGGAAACTAATTTAAATAGAGCATAAAAATATTATAAAATAATATAAATGCAAATTAAGATATTTGAAAGCAAGATTGAAGGCAAAACAATGTAAAAACTATGACCATCCCTGACAGGGACAACTAAACCTGCAACATTGGGGACCTCAAATCTAGTATCAAAACTATTCCAAATTGCACCACAATTGGACCAAAGGTTCATCTAGGAATTCTAAAGGAGTACATGAAGTAATTTTACCCAAATTCATCTCTATTTTTTGACTATCCCTAAGTGTGACGACCTTTGACTGCTAATTGTCCCTAGGTGGGGCAGTCACAAAACTAGCTTAGTTTTATCACCTATGACAATGGGATTTGGTCCAAAACTTTGGTAGGGGTGTTGTCTACAGATGGGGCCAAATAATCCTTCAAATTTTTTGGTTTGGAATTGGTAGACCGAGCCTATTGCCCTTAAAATCACCTTCAATTGAAGAGGGTTTCAAGGCTAAGGTAGGGTGAGTTTTGGTTTACAAAATGTGAGGGTTGATTTGTGCAACACTTCGTTGCATAAATTATCCAATCCTCTTCCTTGGAAATGGGTTTTTGAATCTCCTTTTATAGCCCAAAATGGCATCTAGGGTAAAATGACATGTTCTACCATGCGAGGCAGGTGTCGTCATGTGTCACCTTGCTTGACATGCGTTGGGGAGGGAAGGTTGCCCCTTTGGGGCTCCAAATATACTATTTCCTTATCCATTTGCAGGTCCCAAATCAATTTGGGGTGATTGGACACATTAATGGTAGTATTTGATTACCATTTAGTGCATCCTTTGAAATTTTGAAGGGTTTTCTTGGGGGTCGTCCCACCCAGGGATGGTTATAGATGGTCGTCCCTAGGTGGGACGGTCACCATTAGGAGCCCCAAAATTGCCCTAGACTTCTAGGAACCCTCCAAAATATATTTTGGAGCCTTTTATAAGCCTTTTTATAGCATAGAGGGGTGCCCAATAGGGCCATATGTTGTCAATAAGAGGGCATATATAATGCACTGATAGTCTTATCCAATTTATGCTGGTGAGCAGAAATTATGTTCAAGAAAACATTCATATATTCCATAAATTATCAATCCGATAAGTCCATAAAATTATGAATTTCACACACAATATATGCCTACAGTGTTGGGGAATAAATTTGGCTGTACCTTATTTAGTTTGGTGGGGAAAGTTTGTGCATTTGATTTCAGCCAAACTAAATAAACTAAGTGCATAAAAATTAAATAAATAAATTACAATGCTAAAAATAAAGTGCAAGAAAATAAATGTACAAGAAAAATAAACACACACGACTAAAATTAAATAAAGCAATAAAATAATCTACAAAAAACAAATACATAAATAAATAGGGGAAGACTACTACAGGGAGTGGGCCCAAGATCCCGCAGAAAGTCCGCCCAGGTAGCTGCGTAGAGCTTGCTCAAATAAGAGGAATTGCACTCTTAATAAATTTGACAAGGAAAAATAAAATATAATAATTTCTCCATAAAATTTCCTCCTTCCCCTTAGGGAATACCTGTGCAGTTATACAATGCACAACCTTCTTCGATTACAAATTTAGGAAAGTCTATTTCATACTTGCAGTTACAGTAGATATGCAATGAATATTGCATCCATTCAATTATAACAACCATACATTAATTAAAATAGTCACACACTAATTTTACCCTCTTGTGGGATAAATCAGGTGTGTTCTGTTTTATCATAACAGAATATGTGTAGAAAAAAATAATGGATGCATTATTCTATTTTAATAATATTGCATAAAATAGAATATCTCCCACATTGATCACTGGAAAAATTGTTGCTCTTGGTTCATCTGTGAGTGTGAAATAATAATGCTTACGTTATAAAGGTATCTAGCCAATCAAATAATAGAAGTGTTCATTCTATTTTAAGGATAGAATATCTCCATTTTTGTCTTCACGTGCAACCTCCTCCTTAGCACACTGGTCAACCAGTCAAAGCTGACTTGGTAAATATTTCAAAGTATGGAGGCGTCGAGGTGCCTTCCTTATAAGGAAGGCACCTTCCCTATAAGGAATGTGCCTCCTTTTGTTGGGAACCTTCCTTATAAGGAAGGCACCTACTTCTGTTGGATGCATTATCCATCAAAAAGGTGCCTACTCTCATGTATTAGTATCTGAAAGTAGAAGTATGCCAGGTCTAAGTGGATGTAGACTGGAATACACCATATTAGTACCAACACATGCATTTATACACAGTTTCCACTAAAAAACACCAATCAAACATAATAATGGATTTTCTATAAATTATATGCATAAGTTATATAAAAATACATCTCACATGCTAATTAAAACAACAATTATGCCCTTAACAGTGTATATAAAATGAGCATTTTTGGTGCTTATCATCTCCCCATGCCTAACATGTGCCACGCCCTCGTGGCACCAAAAGCTAAAGTTATCCTTCTCGCAAGCTGACATGCCTAAAGATTGTCATGTTCTTGTGACAACAACCCTCGGTATATATATTTTTCTTTTCTTTTTCTTCCTTTTTTTTTTCAATGGCCTTCAGCATCTCGTTTTCTCTGTCATTTAGCACTGTTATTTTTTTCTTTCAGCACTACTGTGTTTTTTACTCAGCACTCCTTTTTTAATTTAGCACTGTGTTTTTTTTTCTCATTCAACATTGCTATATATTTTTTTTTCATCGTGCACTACTACTTTTTACATTGAGCACTATATTGCACTGATTTGGGTACATGTTACCAGCAGATTGCAAACCCGTTGGAGTCCAAGTGTTTGAAATCAATCATTTAAAATATTTTCTTTGGTTCTCCACATTACAAATTTCTCATGATGCAGTAAATAAAACAGTGCCAAATCTATTCACATGAATGCCATCGCTTAATTTTTTTTTCTCTTTTTTTTCAATTGCTCCTGGGGTAAATAATATATATATTTTCTTTTGATTCGAGACATCATGTGGCTTGGAGAATTTGACAAAAATATTTTACAAGGGCATCTACTAATATTAGCATGAAAATGATTTTTAAAATAACTATACACATAATTAACAAAAAATAACAGTATATACCTGGGTGATTTTGACAGATTTTGTTCTTAGTTTCATGTTGCCTGCTTTGGTGCTCCTAGAGATTTTATCTATTTTTTTTTTTGGGCTACCTTCTTCCTCCACACCATTAATCGTTGTTGTTCTTACCTCTTTTATTGGTGTGGATTTAACAACTTCAGCATCATACCCATAATTTACCATTTTTTATTCTCCCCCACTTAAACTGGTGATGCCCTTATCACCAGCAATAGGTCCCTCTACGCAACAGGTCTGTAGCCCTCCAAAAATTAGGTTCCACAATGAACAACAGGTACCGCCATCCAAGGGAGAAGAAAATTACCTATTGGTGCCTTCCTCTAGGTGGAAAAAGGCATTGTTGTATTGTACTGATTGTAGGCACTCTCTTCTTGGTGGGAAATAAATGCCTTTTTTGCTTTTCCACACTCCTAATTGTAGGGCACGAGATGTCACATCTGTTAGGCCTATTTTAAGCTAGCTCTGCCTACAGATTGTGTTCACGACCATGTCCTACAAAACTATTCACACAAAAACTAGAAAATAGGAATCATGCCTGTGCCTAAGGCCCTAGCTCTTAGGATACCTTCAGATTGCATTCAGAGGGCATGATTACTTGCACACACAAAAGTAGGAAAACATGAGTCATGACTCCATGCCTATTAGACCCTGGTTCTCAGGATACCTGCAGCTTGCATTCAGTTCATGATTTCTTGCAAAGCAATAAGAAAGAAATTTTTATGCTAAAAAGGACACGTTCTATGCATTTTTTTTCATTGGGAGGATCACATAATTTTTTTTTTTTGATCAAGGCACCTCTATTGTATGCCATCAAGGTGCCTCATCACTTATTCCTCTCTCTTTTTTCTCCTTTTTTTTTCCTTTTTCTTTCTCTACTTTTTTTTTTCCTTTTTCTTTCTCTTTTTTTTTCTTTTCTTTCTCTACTTTTTTTTTCCTTTTTTTTTTAACGAATGATTGAACATTCGTCCAAGCTACTGGTATGGTATGGGGTATCTCCCATCTCGATTTTTGATCCACTCTCACAAATGTTAGGTGATTGTTAATGGAGCTTGTTGATCGTTACTTGAACATGATCTCGGTACTCTACTTTGTACGTGGTGTAGCATCTTTGACTCTGCTCATCACTTACTCAAGTTGTAACAGTCACACACCTTGCAGTAAATTTTTCCAAAGTTTCATAATCACCTTAGACTATAAGCCTTTCACTTGATCAAGGTTACTTAGCCTACCTTCAGGTGCTAATGTTGCCAAGGTAAAACTCTGCTAGCTTTCACCTGCTAGATTGGATGCTACACAATCAGGTACACGAGATAGTTCGTATAGTGTTATTACGAACTCCACCTATAAATCTCAATTCATGAAATCTTCACATACACCTCCTTATTTTTCTACATCGCACTTCATGTTGTCCTGCAAAACATAAAATAAAAATCTAAACTAAAAGCATTAAAATAAAATTCTAACTAGTTTTTTTTCATTATACATATATAATTTTTTTTTTATCTTCTAATTACTTCCAGGCTCCTCCCTTGCTTTAATTAGAGACCAGTTGGAGATTTCTCATTTCCCTTCTGGACCAACCTGGTCCTAGGGAAAGAGGATACTTTCTTCCAACAAGTAACAAAAATCAAGCTTCTATTTTCTATCTCCCCTGCTTTATTTAGCTATCGGTTGGAGATTTCTCATTTCCCTTTTAGACCAAGCTAGTCCTCAGGAGAGAGGATACTCTATTCCAACAAGTAGCAAAATAAAACTCTATTATTTTTTATCTACTCTTAACTTGGAGCCTTTTTCAATAGAATATATATTTTTTCTTTTTCATGAACACTATAAACAATGTTCATTGTGCTGTTGGTGGTAATAATGAAGGTGGGGTCTTCCCCATGCCTACATCTGAACTAGTCTTTTAAAAAATCATCAATTCCATTGTCAAATATTTTTATGTGTTATAGCATGAGAAGAGCAATTTCCCCCTTTGACCTAAAAACCAAAATTTTTCAACATAATGGAAAAAATGTGCAGGATGGAAAATGACTATCTACAGGTTGGCAACTTGGAGAAAACATGGAATAGCAGTATTTAAAAACACATGCTAGTTTTTGATTCACCAGGTCGCCTTAAGCGCAAGTGAAGAGCACACTTCATAACAAGATGTTCTTTTTAAATTATGCTCTGTCACTTTTTTTGCTATTAATTTCATCATTAAAAAATATTTACCAATATATTGCAAAAATTTCAAGACTATAAATTTTTTTATCATTAGAAGTAGGCATAATTTTCCAATGGTTTCTATGTAAAAAAACTTCCCTAAATATTTTCAACTTTCAGACCTGGGTTGTGCTCTTTCGTTTATTTCTTGAAACCATTGAAAATATGAGGAAAATCCTTCAATGCCAGATTTTTTTCTAAATTTTTTCAACAACACATTTTTTTCCTACTTCTACACTTAATTTGGTACATCAAGTTCATTCCCACGTTTACCTGAGAAGCTAGAAAATGCAAACAGTTGGGAAAGTTTGTGCATTTGATTTCAACCAAACTAAATAAACTAAGTGCATAAAAATTAAATAAATAAATTACAATGCTAAAAATAAAGTGCAAGAAAATAAATGTACAAGAAAAATAAACACACACAACTGAAATTAAATAAAGCAATAAACTAATATACAGAAAACAAATACAAAATTAAATAGGGGAGGACTACTACAGGGAGTGGGCCCAAAATCCCGTATATAGTCCGCCTAGTTAGCTGCGTAGAGTTTGCTCAAATAAGAGGAATTGCACTCTTAATAAATTTGACAATGAAAAATAAAATAGAATAATTTCTCCATAAAATTTCCTCCTTCCCCTCAGGGAAGATCTATGCATTTATACAATGCACAACCTTCCTCAATTACAAATTTAGGAAAGTCTATTTTAGACTTGCGGTTATAGTAGATATGCAATGAATATTGCATCTGTTCAATTATAACAACCATATATTAATAGTCACGCAAAAATTTTACCCTCTTGCAGGATAAATCAAGCGTGTTCTATTTTATCATAACATAATATGTCTAGCAAAAAATAATAGATGCGTTATTCTATTTTAATAATATTACATAAAATATAATATCTCCCACATTGATCGTTGGAAAAATTGCTACTCTTGGTTCATCCATAAGCGTGAAAGAATAATGCTCACGTTACAAAGGTATCTAGCCAATCAAATAATAGAAGTGTTCATTCTATTTTAAGGATAGAATATCTCCATTTTTGTCTTCACATGCAACCTCCTCCTTAGCCCACTGGTCAACCAGTCAAAGATGACTTGGTAAATCTTACAAAGTATGGAGGCATGGAGGTGCCTTATTTATAAGGAAGGCACCTACTTCTGTTGGGTGCCTTCCTTATAAGGAAGGCACCTACTTCTATTGGGCACCTTCCCTATAAGGAAGGCACCTAATTCTATTGGGCGCCTTACTTATAAGGAAGGCACCTATTTTTGTTGGGTGTCTTATCCATTAGGAAAGTGCCTACTCTCATGTCTTAGTCTTTGAAAGCAGAAGTATGCCAGGTCCAAGTGGATGTAGACTAGAAGACACCAGATTAGTACCAACACTTGCATTTATACATAGTTTCCACTAAAAAACACCAATCAAGCATAATCTTGGATTTTATATCAATTATATGCATAAGTTATATAAAAATACATATCACATGCTAATTAAACTAGCAATTATACCCTTAACAGTGTATATAAAATGATAATTTTTGGTGCTCATCATACGTGATTTAGGTATCTATAGATACCCCATTTTTGGGATGTGCGATGTGCAACAAAGCGCTGAGCAAATATAGATCACTAAATCATCGAATGATTAAGGTTTTTAATTAACATAATAAACTTTGGATGCCTCCATTATGGAAAAGCATACATTCTTGGAATCCTTGCTATTGACATATTCAAACGATCAATTGCAGGTATACCTTTCAGCCATGATGTAATAACAGTCTTATGGGGCTTAGGGCATACTAGGTCTTGGTGCATTGTATTCTTGTAAACCTTTACATGGGTCAATTCCTGAGGTTTCAAGGATTTCAAGCCTATTTATTTTCTTCTTATGTTGATTATTTACCCCAACATGGGCTTGAAAATTTATCTTTAGCCAAGATTTTTTTGAATGCATGGAATTTACACTTCTAAGTGTTTTAAATGTTGATACAATTTTTGAATTTATTATGATGACTTCCCCCTCAAGAGATGATTTTATGAGGGCATAAAAAATGCAAAAGTGATGAGTTGCTTGACACATATGACCTAATTGGGGCAACTCTCCATTTTGGCCATGGTACTATATACCTATTTAGAGGTGATTTTCGACTGTTTTTATAAATAGTTTTGGAGGCAAAAGGCCAAATATCTCATTCCTGTGGAGTGGTCCAGCCATATAGGACTTCTTGGGTACTAAAATAGAGTCTTTTAGTTCATCCAAAAATATTTTAGGTTCAGTATTAATCCCTCCTATTTTGTTGCCCATTCTATCTTGTTTTTGGTGGATTTTGGCCCATTTTTTAAGTTTTTGATGTTTTTTAGTGCAATTTTCTTTTGGCCATCCATATGGGAATGAGGAAAGTATTTATAACCATCCCAATTTGGTACAAAAAGCAAAATATATGCTCATACCACCTAGGGTCGGTCGGATTCTTTTGGAGCTATATAAGGCCAAAATGGGCCATATGAGCTCATTTGTGCATGCTACTTGGAGAATTTGGAGAGGAGACTGGTAGGAGAGGGAGTTATAAATTGAAATGCTATCAAAATTTAAACCCACAACATAAGACAACCAGCAAATGTGACAGGCGGTGGAGCCGGTGCGAAACGGGTATGAACTACATGCTCTATTTTATTATGTTTTTGCAATTTCTGCTCTAATGTCTTTGCTACAGCCATAAATGGTTAAGAAAAAATAGGAGGACTAAAATGCATCAAATTGACCTTTTATTTATGTTTTATTTGCAAAAAATTAGGAGTAAATGCCTATTTTTTATGTTTTTATTATTTTTATGGTAATTTTAGGGGTCAAATTGACCCTATTTTACCCCTATTTTGGGACCATCCCTGTAAGGGATAGTCACTTGTGGCAATCCTTGGGTGGGATGCTACCAAATTGGGGGCCGTCCCTAGGTGGGGCAGCCAAAAACCAGGCTAAAAAGGGCCTTTTTTATGAATTTTTTTGGTATTTTTAGTGCAAAATTTGGTATTTTTAGGGCATTTTTGACACCTTGATTTGCATGAGCAAATAGCTAGGAGTCGATACAGGGTATCGAGTGTCTTTCAGGCTAGTAAAGACCATTTGACTACTACATACTAGCATTTTCTCGATGCCATCAGTTTGAAGCAAGTTACACGGTTAGATCCCATGATGGTAGACCACACCTATCTGACTACATTGATAGACCTATGGGACCCTCGTACTAATACTTTCCATTTAGCTACGGGTGAGATGACAGTGAAACAAAAGGATGTATATCATATACTACATATTATAATAGAGGGGTGACCTATAGTATCTTCTCTAATAGAGCGACGAGAGGTCATACTATGAAGGTGCTTCGGAGCACGCTGGGAAGATGTATTGATTGATCTTCTTAGCAGAGGGATTATAGTGGCTAGATGGTACTGGGATGGTGTGCTTGGAATCAAGCACAATTTTTTTATGACCTTGATCAAAAACATGTTGCTGCCTGACTCTTCAGGTGCTAGGTTCCCATGGAACCTAATAGAGATGGTTTTTACTCTTGTGGAGTGCATAGAGGATGAGCCCATAGTGATGGCTTGGGGTCCTAATTTATTGGAACAACTATATGATGAGCTATATTAGATCCATTACCATAGGTATAATGTCTTGGTATATAGCTTACTACTATAGGATTGGGCTTGGAAGAATATTACAGTCGAGAGACCACGAGGACTGTCATGGACCACTCGAGTAGAGCTATCAAACAGGTAGATTAGCTATGGGGAGCTATGGAAGAAGTTACGTGAGGTAGGTAGGATCCAATGACACACTAGGAAAGTTGAGCACTATGTGGAATATTTTGCATGGTTCAAGGTGATAGACATCGAGTGGAGACCCTATAGGGATTTTTTTTTACTGGGGAGAGGTTGAGACACAACTACATCAATTTTGATGAGGCAAATGGTTGATAGGGTGACATGGCACAGAGTGAGAGTAATTTAATTTTGATCATGTGCTACGATAGTTCAAGCTATGCCGAGGATTACCTAGGGAGACGATGGTCTACCATCATTGTGATATGAGAGGACTCTAGCCTAGCCTATGGTGGAGGTATTAGGAGATGATTTAGATCCTGAGATTGAGGTTTTGTATTCAAATGACATAGACACTACATAGGAGTATGATGCATGGTGGATCATATAGTAGTGGTGATGGGAGGGACCACTAGGAGGGGATGCAGTTGCTAGGGTAGCTGATGCAACTAGGGGTGCTCCGAATGAGGAAGGCATTGGTGAGTTTCCTAATGATGAGTAGGAAAATATAGCTAAGCAAGCTATGCATTAGCTTGTGTCGATGGATAGGGTGGAGCTAATAGATGTACATGATATAGTAGGCTTTGATGAGGGGGACTTAGAAGATCAAGAAATGTAGGGACAGTTAGCAACACGAGATGCTATGATTGTAGAGCTATAGAGTGATTGGGATTTGCTATAGGTATAGGTGCAAAGTGCATAAGAGGAGATGGAGAGGCATGTAGTAATGATAGCTACACTTTAGGCATAGGTTAGTAGATGAGGCCCTAGACATGGAGAGTCCAACAGTGTCGAGCTAGCCAAGATGTAGGAGATAGCACATCTCCAGGGTTTGGTGGTGACCTATCAGACTAGGTTTCGAGAGGAGTGCACCTACATGGATATGATGGAGGATGAGATAATGCGCTATAAGGGGTGCATACTAGATCATACACTAACCATTAGATCATAGGGTAGCCAAGGGAGTGGTATGGGATAGTCATATACTCGAGCAAGACCTTTGAGCTCTTCTCAAAGGATGGAGGTATCTAGGAGTAGCAGATGAGGGGGGATCAGGTCTGGTAGCTCATGACGGACTCATACTGAGAGCAAGAGAGAGAGTCGAGGTACCGATCCTGTGTGACCATGGTTAATAGACTCTGATGGTTCTTTTTTGGAATTTTTGAGATGCAAAGTTAGATGACTCAATTTTATTGTAGCCTACGGGAAGCATATAGACTATGATGTAGCTTTCAGATTTTACATATATGGACATATATATATATATATATATATATATATATATATATATATATATATATATATATATATATATATATATATATATATATATATGACTTAGCTTTGATCATTATGTCATTTTACTGCTTTATGATATGAATGCAATGCTTATATTTGCTTTATGATGCTTTTCATGAAAATTTAACATGGATGCATGTATTTATGATATGATTTGATTTGATGATATGCAGATGTTTATGTTTTCTCTATATACTTTTGTAAATTAAAAGATATGCATAATATAGTCAGTGGCTATATAAATGTCATTGCTAATATTTATCTGGTATCTATCCTATTTCATGAACACCACTTACTCAACAAAAGGTTATAAGGAAAAATTGTTTATGATTTGATGTAATGAATGATGTGATTTTAATTTTGTATGATGAATTTATGATGACTATTTGACGCACTATATGCGAGCACCATAGACTATAAAAAATGTATCTTTGTTATTTTCATGTGATTATGACACTTATGAAATGTATTTTTGTGATTTTGACAAATATGTGACAACATGATGTAAAATAAAGTGAATAATGTAATTTGATATGATGTATATGGTAATTTTTAAGAGACTCAAACACTCTAGTTACCTAATCAAAAGTTGTGTACTAACTATACAAGAATTTTTACAAAGTGTACATCTATTCAGATAACCAAGATAATCAACATCCCTATGTGTGCACGTGAGTTCATTACCATGATAATGCATATAGTTACACTAGTGCCAAATGGGATTCACGCAACCCATATGTACTAGAGATAACTCTTGCGAGTCTCATTATCCTAAGTTTTGTACTTAGATATATTAAAATATTAAGTAGTGTTGGTTACAACAAGCTATCTCATCCACATTCAAACATTGGTTTGGATACAAATGAGGTGCTTATGTGGCAAACATATAATCATGCATAAGGATAGCACCATTTCCAAGTAGGCTATCCACCAAACCTATAATGGGGATCACCTTATGGTTCTCTAATGATGAGAATTTCAAGGATTCAAGTTCAAGACTCCCTTTTTTTCTTTTAACTTTGAACTTTTTAGGGGAGTTGCTCATTTTGTTTTGTTGAGCAAGGGATTTTTGTAGTGGTGAGAAAAATTGTTTACTTTGCTTTTTCTTTTCTAGTGATGATAATCACTATTTATTTTTGGATATTTTTGAAGTGATGATAATTACTGTTTGATATTTCTCTTTGGGATACTTGCTCCAGTGTAGAGGAAGGGATTTACGGATAAGGAGGAACTTGTACTTTTGTCAATTCTTAGCATCTTTGAACCATTCACATAGGGGGATGAGCGAGATAAAAATTTTTACTTTTAGTAACCTAGACCACTTTATAGTTTCATCTTTCCTTGTGCTAGACTTGGATTTATTAATATGAAAATTGTGTTGGGATTTTGATATATACAAGGCATAATTTAAGCAGGTTTCTACCTTATAAAAAATGATGATATATTTCTACAAAATATGAAAAGAAAACTAAATATGGCTGAGTGACCAAAAAAATTTAACTATGTTTTACTAACAATGGCTAAGTGATGGAAAACAGACATAATATGGTATGTAAATGTAAATGGTATATATAATATAAACAGGTGGTATAACTGACATAGGATATCAATGAATTTTTTACATATGCCTAATGTACAAACCTGGTTCTAGACATGTATGATCAATTTTAGATGATGCATAATGCAAATATGAGTATGTGTAAAGCAACTATGATTATTCCGAATGCAATTTAGATGAAGTGCGATGAAGCAATATATTTGTATTTTGATGATTTTAATGATGTTTTTATATTTTTGATATATAGGTATATATAGATTTACCAATGGTCTTAATGAATTCCATTTGGGCTTTTTAGGTTACAAAAGGGCTTATGGACACCTTTGGATCATTTAGGTTTGACCTAGACAGTTGTAGACTACCTAGGAACATTTTAATTTGACCTATACGGTCATAGACCATCTAGGGATATTTTGGGTTGATCTAGACAAGCATGGAACTTATAGGAGCATTTAAAGGTGACCAAATGGATTATAGATGGCTTTGCGGCTTTTTGGATTGACTTAGATGATTTTAGATAGTCTAGGAACCTTTTCTTTTGACCTAGAAGGTCGTAGACCTCTTAAGAGCATTTTAGGTGACCTAGACGGTCAACGACACTAAGGAAGTGTCTATGACTATCTAGGGGCATTTAGTTGTGATCAAAGAGCTTATATATGCCTTTGGAGCTTTTAATATTAACTTAGATGATCGTAGATAGTCTAGTGGCTTTTTTAGTTGACCTGGATGGTCAAAGACTACTAGGAGCCTTTTGGGTGACCTAGGTGGGCAATGACACTTAGAAAGTGTCTACAAATACCTAGGGGCATTTTATTGTGACCAAAGGGCTTATAGATGCCTTTGGAGCTTTTAAGGTTGACCTAAATTATCATAAATGGTCTAGGAGATTTTTTATTTGACCTAGATGGTCAAAAACTGCTAGGAGCCTTTAGGGTGACCTAGATGGTCAATGACACTTAGAAAGTGTCTATGACTACCTAGGGAAATTTGGTTGTGACCAAAGGGTTTATAGATGCCTTTGGGACCTTTAGGGTTGACCTAGATGATCATAAATAGTCTAGGAGCTTTTTTTATTTGACCTAGATGGTCAAAAACTTCTAAGAGCCTTTAGGGTGACCTAAACGATTAGTGACACTTAGAAAGTGTCTATGACTACATAGGGGTATTTGATTGTGACCAAAGATCTTATAGATGCATTTGGAGCTTTTAAGGTTGAACTAGATGATCGTAGATGGTATAGGAGCTTTTTTATTTGACTTAGATGATCAAAAACCACTAGGAGCATTTTGGGTGACCTAGGTGGGCAGTGACACATAAAAAGTGTTTACGACTTCCTAGGGGTATTTTACTGGTGCTCTAAGCATGAAACGACCACAAATGACTAACATTCATAGGTTCAGGCTATTCATTTACTTAAATAGATGCTAGACAATAAGTTCTAGGTCCAATCTGGCTTGTAATTATGAATGGACCTAACCAGTTTGCTACAAATTTGTCTCACAAATTTGAGGGAAAATTTGAGTTTTTTTGGTTCTCTTCTAGAACTAAATCACAAAATTGAAAGTCTCTCTAGTGTAATTTCAATTTGTAAGCTCTCTTAAGATGTTCTTGATAAACACGTAGATGCTCAAGGGTGTTTACATGTCGTTCATCAAGTAACGTTAACTGATATAAATGAGCTTACCTAGCTATGTCATCATCAATGAATTCTTGCATGGAAATGCATAGCAATGAAATATCTAACTCCAGAGACATGATGGCTTCAGCACCATACACTATTGAAAATGGAGTTGCCCTAGAGGGCATCCGAATGCTAGTGCGATAAGCCCAAACAGTAAGAGGTAATTGATTATGCCAATATTTATGATTTTCCTGAATGGTTTTCTTCAAGATGACTACTACTATATTATTTGATGCCTCTGCTTGCCCATTAACTTATGGATAATAGGGTGTGGAAAAGCTATACTTTATGTTATAATTTTTTTTAATGCACGCACATCCTTATTTTTAAAGGGTGTTCCATTATCCAATATTATTTTGGATACCAAAATGACATATGATATTATGTAGCATGAACTCCGCAATGTGAGGTCCACTAGTTGTGGTAAGTGGAATTGCTTCCACCCATTTGGTGAAGTACTTAGTTGCCATTATGATAAACGTGTGACAACCTCAAGAGGCAGGTGAGATTTTTCCAATTAAATCAAACCCCCATTGTGTAAATGGCCAGAACGATTGAATCGGTTGTAAGGCCTGTGAAGGTACCTATGTCAAATTTGCACAGTGTTGACACTTCATGCACTTATTTAAATAAGTGCAACAATATTGCTCTAAAGTTTGCCAATACTAGCCCATGCAAATAATGCACTTACTGATGGCCATACCGCTAAAGGGGCCACAACATGTACCATCATGTGCTTGGGAAATGGCCTAAGCTAACTCCTGTGAGTCCAAGAAATGAAGGAGAATACCTTCATAACTTCTATGATACATTATGTCTCCTGATAAGATATATTTTACCACATTTTGCTTGAATGCTTGCTTGGCAGCATGCAAAATCCAGGTGGAATATTATCTAGTTTAAGATAATCTTTAATATAGATGGCCCAATATTACTTTGTAGAAGCCTCAATATTATGAATTGCACAATCCTTTTGATGTTCATACCATGCAAATGCTGATTGAGACAAAAATTGAAGATATAGCATTGTGCTAATATCAAAAGAATTATGAGGGAACAAAGTCCCCCATTTAGCATTATTCAAATAATTGTGTAGTTGAGAGAACCTTTCATTGGAAGGCTCAATCTGAATCATGTGAACAACTGGTATGCCATTATGCTCATCATGCTCAATTGCATATTATGCTAGCATTTTTACTTGAATAGTCATGATATCATCTGAAGGGTCATGCAATATTAGCAACATTAAGGAAGCCATTATGTCCAAAAAATGATTAAATGAACAAAGGAGTGCCTCTATATCATACAATTCAAATTTGACCAGGAGTTTGTCCACTATGGCTTTATAGATTTGCAATATGGGACATCGACATTGGAATATCCATTTAACCTAATTAACTATGAGCAAGGAATCACCAAAGATGTTTAACTTTGTTATATTCATGGCGATAGCTATTTGATGACCAATTATGAGGGATTCATATTCAAAATTATTTTTGGTACATGGGATATCAAGTTTAAAATGAAAGAGGTATGGGAGCCCCTTGTGATGTGAAAAATCTGATACCTGCACCACCCCCTTACTCACATTTAAAACCATCGAAGAATAGAGTGATGTCTATCTGTGACTTAGGCTTGGTAGAATCAGGTGATTCTAAAACATGAAGTACTATATAATCAGGAAGTTCTATATTTAGGCATTGATCATCCTGTAAAGGAGCCTCTGCTAATTGATCGGCTATAACCTGTTCCTTGATTGATTTCTATCCAATGAAATCTAGGTCAAATTCCATCAATAACATGATCCATTTTACCATGTGACTATTGTGATATGTTCTGCTCATCATATAGCACAATGGATTCTATGTAGATATGACATACGTGGTATGATTGAGCATATAAAGGCATAGCTTTTTAGTGGTGAAAACCACTGCTAAGCATAAATTCTCAACGTATGCATATCTAATATCATAGATGACCAATGTGTGGCTAATATAATAGGTAGCCTATTCTTTGTGAAATTCATTCTTTTGGGAAAACATGGTGCCCAAAGCCAACTCAGTAGCTGAGATGTATAAATAGAATGACACTCCTAGTCGTGGTGGAGCCAATACGAGTGACAAAGCCAAGTATTGTTTAATTTTGTCAAAGGTATTTTGATATTCTTCATCCCAATGAAACAAGAACCCCTTGTGTAACAACCTATTCATGGGTTGACATTTATCTGATAATTGTGCGATAAAGCACTTTATGGATGCAAAATTTACTTGCAAGCTATGTAGATGCTTAATGGTTGTGGGGGGAGGCATTTCTAATATTAACTTGATCTTTTTTGGATCTACCTCGATGCCTCACTTAGAGATTATGAATCCCAAAATTTTACCAGATATGACACCAAAGACACACTTTTTGGGATTAAGTCTAACATTGTGCTCTATGAGGCGATCTAGGATCTTACACAATACATCAAGATGTTCATGGCGTAATAAATATTTTTCCAATAGATCATCCATGTAATGTTCCAAAATCTTGTGCATGTAGTCATGGAATATATATGTCATGGCTCGTTGGTAGGTGGTGCTAGCATTATTAAGGCCAAAAGGCATGACCTTGTAATAGAATGTCCTCCAAGGCACTGTGAACACCATTTTGATCTAGTCTTCTGGATTAATATGAATCTGATTATATCCAAAAAATCCATACATTAGGGATAACATTTCATGTCTTATTGTTGCGTCTACCAATACATCAATGTTAGGTAAGGGAAATTCATCCTTAGGACTCGCTTTGTTAAGATGTTGAAAGTTGATGCAAATGCAAA
This sequence comes from Wollemia nobilis, assembly GCA_028583015.1. NCBI lineage: Eukaryota > Viridiplantae > Streptophyta > Pinopsida > Araucariales > Araucariaceae > Wollemia > Wollemia nobilis. The sequence continues at coordinate 68,372 of JAQPPZ010002047.1, read as the reverse complement.
TCCTCCCATCAAGATTTTTTATGGGAACCATGTTTGAAACCCATGGTGGATAGTCTACTGAGATGATGATATCAACGTCCAACAACTTTTGTAATTCATATTTCACCATTAAGGCTACTATTGGGTGCATTTTTCTTAACTTTTGCTTAATAGGTTTGATATTGGGGTCTAATGTAAGATTATGCATGACTATATTTGGGTCTAGCCCTAGCATATATTTATATGACCAAGCAAAATATTTAATATTTGTTTTCAATGTAGATGTGAAATCATCTTGTTCAACTAGGGAGAGACCTTCCCCTAATTTAATGGTATGGGGATTATTGAGATATGTACTAATATTCCTATCAATTGTTTGCTCAATTGAAATTTGAGATCCATCCTCCAACTGATGTGGGGTGGGAATTAAGTGAATATCATCAGCTAGATTTGCTTCTTCCATAGGAAATTCAGGGTCAACCTCATCTTGAAAAACATCCTGAGTAGTTCTTGGAGAAAATTTAAATGGTTGTAACATTTCCTCGTAAGGCCTATACTATGAGGGCGATGGAGAAGAATATCCTCAATCAAATTCAATTGCTTCTAAATCAATATACAACGACTTGGATGGGTTATTCGGATTCACCAATGGTGTCGTTAAATCTATGGAAATCATGTTGATGGATACATGATCTCCTGCTCTAGGGTGATTGGGTCTAGAGACCTAATGTTGTTTCATAACTCGTGGGTGTGGCTTTGGTGGAAGTGGAATAACTGGCAGTGGACTATGCAGAAGAGGGTGGGCATTCTCTTCATGCAAAAATAGCTAGAATCATATGGTGCCTTGTATGGGGGATAGCATATTCAAATAGTATTAATCCTCATCATCCAAGGGGAACACTCTCTCATGTTCATCATATAATATAGGACAATTTATTGGTGTGATGCCATAGTCATCATCATCATCACTCATCCAATCGTGAGGAGGACCTTGGTCCTATTCCTCACTATCAGATTGCAAGGTATGTGAGCTCTCCCCCACTTCATGAGGTTGAGCTATATCACTTGATAGACCTTGATATGTAATTTCTATAGGAAAATAATCCCCTAATGAATGGATGTGATTCAGATTGACATATGGGTCACATGCCAGTTTATTCTCATAACCTAGACATAGGTGTTCGAGAATTTTAGTGAAGACATCCAATGGTACTGGTTTATTGTGTCCCAATCTAGATTTATCATATGGGAGTTGATATTAGGGTTGACATGGAATAAAAGTACCTTGCTCATATAGGCCAAGACCAAACCCATGCCAATTGCAGTGATCTAAGTATCGCAATGCATAATCTAGATTTGTCAAATAATTTACATTCTCAGAAAAAGGTTCATTGTCATCTTCCTTCTGAGGAATGGGCAAAGCTCCATACTCTAGATCTCCATATATGAAATTCATTTGATTGGGAGGTAAGCCAAGAGGTACAATGCTACCTATGGGAATATGAGGTCTCCCCATATCTTGCACTGTCTCGAGTAATGGAACTGTTGTGACTTTTCTCACCAAATATTCTCTAATCCCTGTACAAGACATCTAGACTTTGACCTAGGATGGTGAAGATGGATGAGATGGGCATAAGTTTTGAGGTGACTCGTTATGAACATTTGGAGGTGATTCCTCATTTTTCAAATAAGGAATCTCTTTTGTGGATATGGTGGAAACTAATGGTGGGCTATCATCAATTGGCCTATTTGACATGTTCCTCTATGGAGGATTCGATGATGTCGAATGCATCTCTGAAGTTGCTAGTGATGAGGATGGAATAGATGAAGATGAAGGTGGTGAAATGGAAGGTGATTGTGGAATGGGTATACTTTGAATAGGTGTATTTAGTCAAAATTTTATGTGAGTCAAAGGTAATGTATTCAGTCAAAAGTCCCACCATGATCGCCATTGAAGAAGCGAAATTCACGATATCGCCTTAAGGGCATTTACTTGCAATGTAGAGCAATTTTAAAGCATTCAAAAGGGAAAGATGACATAAAATTATAATCTAACAAAATGAAGAAACATTGGAAATAAAGATGATGAAATTCTCTTTCTATTCATTTATCCATAACTTAAAAAGAATATTACAAGATATCCCCTTGAGGGCTTTACAAATGTGAAACATTTCTCCATTACAATATTAAAGGGATCTAGTCCCTTGGAAAGAGGCCTTTAAGGCGATAATAAATAGGTGTGAATATTTTCTTCCCACACTCAAGAGCTTGTATTGGGATGACAATCTTATGCCTCTTTATATCCTCCTCCTACCTAGCATTCCTATTCCTGAAGACAAGGGATTGAAAGGGGGTTAATAGCACGTGTGTTATAGAAGAAAACTATAAACCCATGAAAAGTGAGCTTCATATACAACATAAAAAAGTGATATACATGCATGGAAATTGATTTAAATAGAGCATAAACATATTATAAAATAATATAAATGCAAATTAAGATATTTGAAAGAAATATTGAAGGTAAAACAATGCAAAAACTATGACCATCCCTGACAGGGATAACTAAAATTGCAACATTGGGGACCTCAAATATAGTATCAAAACTACTCCAAATTACACCAAATTTGGACCATAGGTTCATAGAGGTATTCTAAAGGAGTCTATGGAGGAATTTTTCCCAAATTCCTCTCTATTTTTTTACCATACCTAAGTGTGATGACCTCTGACTACTAACCATCCCCAGGTGGGGTGGTCACAAAACTAGCTTAGTTTTGTCACCTATGCCAATGGGATTTGGTCCAAAACTTGGGTAGGGGTGTTGTCAAAATATGGGGCCAAATAATCCTTCAATTTTTCTGGTTTGGAATTGGTAGATCGAGCCTATTGCCTCTAAAATCACCTTCAAATGAAGAGGGTTTCAAGGCTAGGGTAGGGTGAGTTTTGGTTTGTAAAATGTGAGGGTTGATTTGTGCAACACTTCATTTCATAAATTATCCAATCCTCTTCCTTGGAAATGGGTGTTTGTATCTCTTTTTATAGCCCAAAATGGCATCTAGGGTAAAATGGCATGTTCTACCATGCGATGTAGGTGCCGTCATGTGTCACCTTGCTTGACATGCATTAGGGAGGGAAGGTTGCCCCTTTGGGGCTCCCAATTTACTATTTACTTATCCATTTTAAGGTACCCAATCAATTTGGGGTGATTAGAAATGTTAATGGTAGTCTTGTATTGCCATTTAGTGCATCCTTTGAAATTTTGAAGGGTCTACTTGGGGGTCATCCCACCTAGGGATTATAGATGGTTGTCCCTGGGTGGGACGGTCATTGTTAGGAGCCCTAAAAATGCCCTAGACTACTAGGAACCCTCCAAACTATGTTTTGTAGCCTTTTATAAGCATTTTTCTAGCCTAGAGGGGTGCCCAATAGGGCCATATGTTGTCAATAAGAGGGCATATGTAATGCACTGATAGTCTTATCCAATTTACGCTGGTGAGTAGAAATTATGTTTGGGAAAACATTCATTTCTCTTCCATAAATTATCAATCCGATAAGTCCGTAAAATTATGAGTGTCACACATAGTATATGCCTATAGTGTTGGGGAATAAATCTAGTTGTACCTTATTTAGGTTCATGGGGAAATTTTGTGCATTTGATTTCAGCCAAACTAAATAAACTAAGTGCATAAAAATTAAATAAATAAATTACAAGGGAGAAGCAATCCCTAACTTTGCAATATCTCTATGAGAACCAAAATATTTACCATTAGAACACACAAAATTTATCATATTACAAAACAAAATGTTAGATGGATAAGGGGGATCCTCATCCTCATTACTCTGCTCCAAACCTTGATGTGATATGTCCAGAAGAGGTTCTTGAAGAAACTGATTGTCTTGATCCCATGATGAATTGATTATAGGTTACTCACTCACTTTAATACTATTGAATTGTTTAGATTTTTGAGATGAGGAACTTAGAGAAAGAGATGATGAAACTGAAGGATAAAAATTGAGACCAAACTGAGCTTTTCAACCATTGAATAATATTCGAATGGATGAGGGTCGCCTGGAATGGTGACAAGTTGATCTTTAAATTTGAACTTTAAATACTAATGAAGAGTAGAAGGGACGACCTTCATTGCATGGATCCAAGGATGTTCGAGAAGTAGATTAAAATATTCAGGGTAAGATACCACATAGATAATTTTATCTAAGATCTTAGGTCCAACCTTAAGGAGGAAGGATATAATGTCACAAGCTTCTTGGGACTCATTGTTGAATGTTTTGATGATTGCATCATATTTAGTTAAATCTTCCTCTTTTAATCTAAACTTTTGGAGAATCTAATATGTGCATAAATTAAGGAAATAACCATTATCAATCATAACCTTTTTGATAAAGGTTTCCCCAATAAATGCAGTAATGTAGAGAGAAGAATATCTACGTAGGTTTGAGGAAGAAATATCGTCATTCAAGAATGTGATATGATGTATCCCAAGAGAGCTTACAATATTAGTCATAGCACTAGGGGAAATGTTTGAAGGGACAAATTTTTATTTTAGAAATTCCCACAAAGCTTCTCGATGAGTAGGAGAAGTTTGTAAGAGCTCTAAAATAGAAATCTTGGATGGGACACTAGCTAGATGATGTTGAAGGTCAAAGGATACTTTAGGTTGAGGTATCAACACTAGAGGTGGGGTTCCCATTTTTGCACTTTTTCTCTGATTATTCTTCAAACCCAAGATTGATTGTGAGGAAGAACTCTTTTCCTGTTGAGAACATTGAGTCAACTAAGCTTGAACTTGTTTCCTTGTAGTTACTCCAACCATGCCAACCATATTACCATATGTAGGTGGCACATTCTGATATGATACTTGGTTAGTTGCCTATTGATTATGCTTTGGTAATGGATCCTTGAATATTCCCATATCTTGATTTTTTGTCAATGTCTGCTAGGTAGAATATTGATTATTTAATGATTGAGAATTCCCTATATCAATGTGTCTTGCATTGATCAAATCTTGTACCACATGTTTCAACTTCTATCAAGAATTTGTCCAATGTCCTTCCACTCTATGATATGCACAACGCCAAACTGCCTTATACAAATTAGTTGTAGTATATGGTTACCTTATGGGAGGAAATTCAATCGCATTGGCTTCCAAAATTTTCTTTAGGACTTCTTCCATAGGTATGCCAAGTCTTGTGAAATTCCTTTGTGGAGGTTTTTGAAGAACCATATTTTGTAGGTTGTTAACAATACTATTAATAGGCCTACTATTCATTACACCATCACCTACCACATCCTTGTTATTATACTATGACTTAATGGTTTTATATTCTTTCACTTTGAGTTGTCCTCTTCTGATAAGAGCTTGTTCTACTTTCCTTGCTAACTCAACTGCTTGATCAAAATATGTGATAATTGTAGTTTCTACTGCATAAGATAATTGTTCTTGTAAATTGCCAATAAATATCTCAAGAATATCCTTGGGAGGTAAAGTATATCTTAAGCGTCCAACTAAACTTCTCTAATGAGATAAGAATTCTTAAAAACTCCATTCTTTACCTTGTTTCAAATTATAAACATCTTTCATGGTCACATCATTTTCAATATAAGTACTAAACTGTTGAACAAATAACTCTGTTGTTTCTTCAAAATTCTTCAAATAATGGCTAGGTAACTGATAGTACCATTATAATGCCATGCCACCAAGACTCTTAGGAAACATCTTTAGTAATAACATATCATCATAGATGAGATCATGGCAAGTTTTTCTAAATACTCTTATATGCTCAATCGGATCTTGTTTCCTTATATATAGGAAAAACTGACATGGGAAAATACTTAGGTTAAGGCCTAGCAATAACACTAGGATCCAATGGTTGATGGCACATCTCTTTATAGTTGTATGTGAAACTAGAAGGCTGAATCATCTCCACTTTTGAAACCAATTGCTTCACCATATTTGTCAAAATTTGCATATCTGGGTTATTATTGTTCAATACCCCTAGATTCCCTAAGGGAGGGGTATAAGTAGGTTGTTGAACGAGTACTTGGTACATGTTGGAAGCATTGATACTATTGTGATATCTGCTACCTTGCTGGAGAGGATAACTAAAACTTGGTGGAAGAGAAGCAAGAATATTGAGATTAGTAGATTGAGGAGGAAATTGAAAATAATCTTGAGTGACACTACTAGTTGGAGGAACTTGTGGACTCCTTCCAATGTTGGTGGTTACAGTAGTGGCATAGGTTGGTTGATGGACCAGATTACCATGATTTAAAGATTCAACCAAGGGATCATTGTGAATATCTTGATGAGGTATTCCAAATTCCTTGAGTCGGGCTTCCTCTTCCATAGCTTTAAATAAGGCATCTTTATGATGCTTGACAAAGTTCCAAATATGATAAAAATATTCAAAGATAAGGTTCCCATTGGATCCCTTAGTAGGATCAAGGCCATTCTCAATTTTTTCATTATTCTCCTCTTCTAGATTATGATTTTCTCTATCAATTTGATCATTTTCTTGAAAAATCTCATCAAGCCCTAGAGACCTTCACCCACTCCTAAGGTTGGAATCCATTAGGAGAAAGAGAAAAGGGTCTAGGGTAGAAAATAAGGAAAACTAAAGATCACTAAAAACAAACAAAATATTTTTAGGATTTTTTTTGTTTTCTAATCTAAACAAACAAAATTAGTGGTCTTAATAAAAGTTTTAAAAGAAAATGAGGTGTTCACATTGGGTTCACCAAAGATGTAGAGGGGGAAACTGCCCTACCACATACAATTCTTGGTTGGATCATCAAGAGAAAGCCAAGATGACCATGGGGATATGTTGCTCTCTACACTCGATGTAAAAGAGTGGGGAAAGGATTCACCAGAAATGGTTTAAGGACTCGCTCCAAGTCCACTGGTTTTTAATAATGTTTGATGTATTCGATTCAAGACAATCACCTATGTTTGGCATTTCTATATTTATGTTATGAAAGATAAAGGACAATGCAAAAATACAATATGCAATAATACAAGATATAACCCTAAAATAATTATTTCTTTGAATGCTTTCTAACTCTAGGGTTTTAAGATAGAAAAACCTTCAAGCAAGGGTTCAAGAGAAGATGCACAAACAATATTAACCCTCGGTTCACACTATATGATGATTATATTTCAAATGCCTAGAAATTAATTAATTATATTGCTTTTAAATAAGATCTAGGGTTTTATAAAAAAATAGAAGGGACTAAACAAACATCCTAAATACTAACTAGAGCACTTATCTTATCTGGTGGTTGTTCATTGATTTTATCCTTTGTCCAACGATATCATTAATTCATGTTCCTGCAAGATAACTTGGAAAACACTTGGAAAATATAATAAGTTTTAGGGAGCCTACTTAGGTCACTATACAATAATGCTTGGAGGCATAGCAATCAAGCCCCCTAGGTCATTTTAGCTAACCATTGAAAATAGAAGTGAAAGTTTACCTTTGGAAGATGAACAAGCATAACAAAATATAACAAAACATAATAGTAAAATATAATACAAAATGCCCTACTATGGCATAAATACAATCTATAACATAGATCTAGGGTTTGGGAGGTAGCATCTTACCCTCAAATGTGGTTTATGAAAAATCATGCCTCGCAAGGAGCAATCACAATTTTGCAGACCAACAAAATCATGCCCTAGTATGACCAAGCATGATTTTGTAGAAGTGAAGAGAGAACTCAGAAAATACGAATTGATAGATGCATAATCAAAACCTAACTAATATGTAAAATATAGAAGAGTGAAAACAACCTGGTGTTAGTGAACAAGCAAGAAAAAGGGACGAAGATCTCCAAGTAGTAGATTCCTCCCTAGGGCTTCAACACTTGTCCACCAAGAACAACACACAATCCAATGCAATATAAAACAAAGCTTCAATAGATCACACTTCAGATTTATGAGTTAGCTTGCTTGCAAAATAAGAAGAAGAAAGCCTCAAGAAATAGAACTTAGAAATTGATTTTTGTTGTTAGAAATGAACTTGCTTGATAAAACTTGATTGATGGGCAAAAGAAAACTTCAAACCCTTCTTTTATAGTGGATTTGAAAGAAGAATGGATGGGAAAAACTAAGAAAAGCCAAAATCAAAATAAATAAAAAATGAATTAGTATTTCCTTACGAGGAAACCCTAAAATACATAATTGCACCCCATAAAGGTCGACCACAATTTCACAATGCAAAATCATGCCCCATAAAAGTGGACCATGATTTCGCAACTACTAGACTGCCATGCGGTTTTAATGCATTTTGGAGGATCAAACAAAGTCAAAATGGGTCATATCATATACTATTGGAAAGATCTTTTCGATCCTGATATAGTGGTATAGGATTTAAAATAAAGGGAGAAGATTTGGTGGAGATAAAATTATCTCAAAGATTACCCTACTTTTCCAAGGATAAAAAAAGGGATCTAGATCAATTTTTCATGTCTACAGGTTGTGAAATGAAGACTTCTTCTTCTAAGTAACCATTAAGAAAGGTAATTTTTACATCCATATGATGAAGTTTCCAACCCTGATGAGCTTCTAGTGCACAAACTATTCTGATGGTAGTCATTCTGGCTGTTGGTGTAAATGTTTCTTCATAATCGATTCTCTCTATTTGAGTATATCCTTTAGCTACTAGTCAAGCTTTGTATGTATCAAGTGTTCCATCTATTTTGTACTTGATCTTGTAAACCCAATTACAACCTACTATTTTTTTCCTAGAGGCAATTTTACTAGATTCCATATCTTATTATTTTGAAATGAAGTATATTTTGATTCCATAGCTACTTTCCAATGTGAATCGCTTAGTGCGTAAAGTTTCGATGTTAATTACATTGTATTACTTAGCATTCCTATATTCATTTTGGTCAAACTTTGAGTTTGATGTCTCGTGGTGGTAAGATCTAACATTATTTCTAGATTTGATTCTTTGAGAGTATCTTTAATCCATATTGGTTATTTCCTTGAAAAGAATGTAGATGCATCAGTATATCGTTCTTGAGACTCTAACTATGACTCCTCACTTGATGTATCTTCATTAGAGATATTTAGAAAAAATTTGCATCATCACTGATTTTTTTTGTATTAATATTGACATTTTTTTCAAATATTACATCTCTACTTATGTAAACTTTCTTGGTATATGGATCTAGTATTCTATACTCTATAGATTCATTGTCATAACCAACAAATATCCCTGCCATGGTTTTGTCATCTAATTTTATTCTCTTTTGTTTTAGAATATGCATGTAAGATTTACACGTAAAAAACTTCAATTTTCCTATATTTGGCTTTTGCCTTGACCATGCTTCTTCTGGTGTAATATGTTTGAGTACTCTTGTTGGTAATCTATTTTGTATGTAGACTATTGTTTGTACTGCTTCTACCCAATATTGATGATCAAGTTGATCCTCCTTCAACATACATATCACCATTTCCATTGTTGATCTATTCTTCTTTCTGTAATTCCATTTTGTTGTGGTGAATATGTTGTAGAAAGTTATCTTTTAATTTTATTTTCTTCTAAGAATGAGTCAAATTATTTTGAGATAAATTCTCCTCCTCTATTTGAAGAAAGTGCTTTTATAGTCTTACCTAATTCCTTTTCAACTTGAAGTTTGAATTGTTTGAAATGGCTAAATACCTTTGATTTGTACTTCATGAAATACACCCACATTTTTCTAGTGTGATCATCAACAAACAATTGAAAGTACTTATGTCCTCCAATGCTATCAATTTTCATTGGTCCACACAAATATGTATATATTATTTCCAAGGGTTTTTGAGCTCTATGTTGATGGAGTTTGAAGGGAACTCTATGTTGTTTTCCTACTAAGAATTCTGGACATACGATAGCTTCTAGAGAGAAATCAAGTATTCCTTCAACCATTTGGTACTTGTAGGCTAAAAAAACTACATGTGAAAAATCCTTAAAAAAGGAACTAGCCAAGCATGATGAACAATACAATTATTGTGACTAAGGTTGGCAGTTCAAAGAAGTTTTCTAAGAGGAATGACTTGCAACCTTGACATGGATGCAAAAATTTTGTGCAATACATTTGAAGCAAAAGTCTGTTGATTCCTCTACAATCCATACAAAAAGCAGAAAAGCACTAAAAATAGGAAAGCATGAGCAAATAGAAAAGCATAAAAAATGGCAAAAAATGGAGAAGGAGAGTGCATCAAAATTTTATGCTACCTTTGTAAAATGCGTGCAAACAAGAAAGCACCGAAAAAGGGTAAAATCAGAGAATATGGAATAAGCACAATTTTTAGCCGCTTTATATTCAGCACAAAAATAAAAAAGTACTGGAAAATAGAAAACACGAGCAAAAAAAAATTGTTGAAAAGTACCACAAATGGAGAAAAAGGGTGAGCTAAGATTTATTATCTTCTTTGTATTGAGTGCGCAAATAAGAAAGCATTGGAAAACAAAAAAGCACTGGAAATGATATAAAAAATGGGAAAAAAGTTAAGAGTTATGATTTCTTATTTCCTTTGTAGGTTACACAATTTCTCATCTACTGTGTTGGTCATGCGCAAATCTAAAAAGTGCTGAAAAACAAGAATGCATGAGAAAAGGCGAAAAGTTGATCAAAAGGCATGAACACGTGATTCTTTATTTTCTTCAGTATTCCCATGCAAATTAGAAGTGTGCTGGGTCGAAGAGGCTAAGAAGACATGAGTAAAAATTTGATTTCACATGATTTTCTACTTTCACAGTCAAATATGGGAAGGTTCAAACCACTAACAGATGCAAAAGGAGAAATCAATCATGGTCGTTCAAATGCAAATCAGTGACAGTCATCATCTTTGCTCCAAATTTAGATTTTCAGCATGTTTTCATGTGCTTGCTAATTATAGAAGGTAAAGAAAAGATAGAATAGGCATCATGGAAGTTGAATCATCCTATACAGTCCAAAATCTTCTAGAAACATCTGATAAAATATATTTAGTTGTAGATCAATGTATGAAAAATAACCGCAAGAACCATCGATGGTAAAGTTGATTTTGAGCCAAAATCAGTTGTAACAAATAAAGAGGATGCAGTTGGGAGACATCATATATGGGAAGTGGCCAAGAAAATAAAAAATGTAAAACTCCTTGCAAATTTTTAGAAATTATTATTATTGAAAAACTACAAATAAAGGTAACAACCTCCTTTCAAAAGGTCGGCTCTAAAGTTTTTGCTTGCACTATTATGTATATCTTCTACAAATTTAATGAATGAAGTATTACAAGGGATGTTTACTTTGAACTTGCACTTGTGTTGATCGGTTGGATCTAATTTGGTGAAATTATCTCTACCATTGCTACTATAGTTAGTCTATTCTATTAATTTGATAGCTAACTTAGAGTAAATTGAGATAATTCATTCTTGCATACATGCTTTCAAGAATTCTATTTTTGTTAGTCAAGGCATTGATCTTATTCTATTAATTTGGATAATTAGTGCTTTAGATGTTTGGAATAATTATGTGAGTATGCAAAAGGTTGATGATATAATAATTGTAGAGTTTTGAATGTTGTTAGTCCCGAATACTATTTTTGAAGTTTAATTTGTCAGGGGATGCTCTTTGGATGTCTATGCTATTAGCTTCACCCATCCATTATTTACTCATAAATTTCTAACCCTACAATTTCTATCCCTAAACTTTCACTATTTGAGCTAAATAGAGTCAACAACCATTAAGTTGACAAGGTATACCAGCCTTTTCTAGAGGTTGAATCAAAGCGATTTGGTTCTTCCAGTATTTAGTTTGGGTTGTGATTAGCAGTTGCTCACCTTTGAATCCTTAAAGATAATGATCACAGTTCTAGTGTTGGCTTGATGATAAACCAGACTACAATAGTACTTGAATAGTTCTTTCATTGAGGATTCACTAGTATGGCCTAGTCACTTATGCCACAGATCTATTGCTTTGACTAAAAATGCTAAGTGTGTAGCAATATCTAGAACAAATAGACCATTTTTATAAGATCCTAATGTTATCATCTTTCCTTGTTTAGAAATGTGACATTGTTTTCTTCCAGTGAGAACTTTAAACTCAATAGTTATATTTTGATCCATGAGTTGGGAGATGAAAAGAATATTAGTAGTTAATCCACGAACATATAATACATTTTTTATTATCCTTTTTCCTTCTTTTAGGTTCACTGAGATGTTCCCAATTCCCTTCACCTCATATGTTTTGCTATTTGCTATAGCAACTGGATTTTCATTTACCATTTTTAGGGAATTGAGCCAATGAATATTTCCATTCATGTGCTTGCTTGCTCCTAAGTCTATATACCAATAATCCATGGTATCTCTTTGAAACTAGGACCTTGTTTAATTCCTTATGTCTCCTTAGTGTTTTTGGATATGTTATATTATTGATAAAGTGCTTTTTGAGAATAGTAGTTCAATTTTGAGTTGATTTTGTAATGTTTTGTAAGTATCAAAAATCGGATTCTAGTACACCTTATTACTCCTATTGAATTTAAGCACTTTCTAATTTGATGAGGTTCTATTGGTTGTATTTCTTTTATCCCTTTAATATGGTTTGAGACAAGTATGCCAATTTCTTTCCAAATCTTGATATTCCTTAATAGAACTCCTTTATAGCATTTAATATTTAATGTTTCTAAATTCCAATTACCTACTTTGATGTAGTATTCTTTATAATTCCCTAATAAGGAATATTAGAAAACAATATAATATTTGCAATAATAGGATTTTTAATTTCCAAGTTAAAATCCTTATTCCTCCTACTTTATTATTTACAAATATAAATATTTTGGAATATGCTTGCTTAATATATTACTAATGCTAAGTGAATGAATTACAATAGTAAATATAATGTGCCCTTATCCTTAGTTTATTGCAAGCAATAAATAGTATATTATTTACCTTAGTATTCCTTTGCCTTGGCGTTGTGAGGTAGCCGATTTGAATCCTTTGAAATGGCAATCAATACCTTCTTTGACCAGTGCTGAATTCTCCCTTACATGGCGCTTCTTTTCGTTGTAATTGGCATTGATTTTTCTTTAAAGAATACCTAGTATTATCTTTTGTTGAGTTGAACGCTAGCTTTTCTAATCAAATGAGGCCTTGCATTTGTTGATCTTATGACAACTTATTTATATAATGGCTTTCTCCTTCGAATGGTGCATAGGATTGAATTAGACTTCTTACTCTAAATATGCTTCATAACTCTTAATGTAAGTCTTGTCTTTGACCTCTAGTGCTTTTCCTTCTTCAATATGGATGCCTTAAATAGGATTGCTTCCTTGTGACTTTTGGACAAGTGTCACTTGAGCGTTACTTAGTAGGCATTGATATTCCAACGTATGCAATGTTGAGTTTGGTGGTAACCTCCTAAAGACTTGTAACTCCTTCTGGGTGAGCATTGGATGCTTAAACATTGGATGCTTAGAGCTCTTGTGCCAAGTGGTACTCATGGCTTGTGCATGTAAACCTTTCTTATAATGCTCCAATGATGGGCATTGATGCCCTATCTTTGCCTATATCTTTGAAATGTATGTTGGCTTGCTATGCTTCTTGAATTACAAGCATCCACTCTTCTCTGTTCGCATGCTATCTTGATGAAAATAATGGATGACACCAACTATATTGCTTCTTGGTTCTATGGTGCTCTCAATGGCACTCCTATGGAATCTTCTTATGCTCTTCAATGGTGGTCGTTCTCTCCAAGTAGAAACCTTGGGTATAGCACTTCTTCCTTTGTATATTTATGCTTGTAATATGTTGTTTGTATGTATTTTATAATAGTCGATTGCTAGCCATTTTGCTTGGATTTGATAATGCTTCTTGTATGTAGATGATATTCCTCTATATGTTTTCCTTTTCTCTACGTAGACTTGTATGGTAATGGATTCTTAATAGCTCCAATGTTGTAGGTGACATGCTTGATTCTAAGGCTAGATTGGATATGGGGAAATGATGTTTTAAACACCTTGATTCTTATACGTGTGAGCTCTTCTGTGGCTCCTTCCTCTTGCTCTAACTCTACCCTTTAACCTACAAAATATGATGTATATGCTGCTTCCTGTAAATAGAATTACTTTTGTCATTTCAAAGGAAAAAAAGAGGTGCTTTGTAATAGTTAGATTTTCACCAATATGAAGGACATTTTTTATGAAATCCTTCTTTAAATATCTTCCTTGGATATTTTAATGATAGTTAATCCAATATAATGAGATGTTTTCATAGTAAGGATTTTTGCACTCTGCACTTAAATGAAATTCTAATATTATCCATGAATCTTGAGACTCACCAAGTATTTATTTGAGGCTTCTTCCAGGGATATTAATGGTGGCTTCCTTTGGCCATGTAGTGCTACAAATGTTTGCATTAGTTTTGTGTTCTTAACAACACAAATTAATTTCTTGAGAGTAACTAGTTAAAGATCAAATAGTATAGTGCTTAATATATTAATAATGTACTCTTAATGATAATATACTCTCAGAATGAATTATAATGCACTCGATAATCTTCTACAATCCCTTTGAAGAATTAATATGCAACCCTCTATTTTGTAGCTTTTGAATATTAATAAGATGCTCAATGGATTTAAGTAGTAATTTGAATAAGTGTTCAAGTAATGAATCCTCTACACCTTAATATGATTGTCTTTAATGTCCTTTGAAGATGATGAATATCTTGATGATTTTATTCACCAAGTTTCTATCTAGAATGGAGGTTGCTCATAGCTATGAACCTTTCTAGTATTTGTTGTAGAATCCAGTAGTCCTCCTTTTTGGGCTTGTTATCAGATGCTGATAATTGTCTCAATTTTTTCACTGTTAGAAGCTTCTCCTTAGCAGTATTTGATCAACAAAAGAGATCACCAATATCCTATTTATCATGGACTCTTGTTTGGAATCTCTCCTTGATTCTTGCAATAAGGCTTCTAGAACTTTTTTCCCTTTTTAAAATAGTGTTTGCATGCAACGATGCACACCAACGTAATTTACAAAGACGTAGGCCAATAGTAGCAATGGTAGTTTTTCCATATTCCTATCTAGATTCACCGTGGTCCTGATACCACTGATGGTTTTAGCAACATTCCATCATATCAAGAGAAAGAGAGGAAGAAGAGAAAGATAGCTATACAACTTATTATAAAAAAGAGTGATACAATCCAAATGGAACTATGAGACCCTTTATATAGGAAGATGGATTCCTTGGCCAACACTCTATCTAGCTATACAAAGGGACACCTTGCATATTACAACATGCACATTGATACTTGTGCATTTATTACATTGCTTGAAGTAACTAGATAACTTCCCCCTAAAGTAATCTCCTATACATCACATAACCAAATAATGTAATATATTCTAACATTTTTGTTATGTTGGAATGTTGTATGTTTTATTTTTATCTTGATTAAAATCCATATCCATATTTCTATAATTATCATGCATAGTCCTAAAGGGTCAAGAAGCACGATTTCAATGTATTCATTTTTTTAGTAGAGTAATTTTCTCTATTAAACCATGGGTTGAGATATATAAATATCTATATTTTCCATGGAGACTTCTAGATCCATTTTCTAACAAACATCAATTTTGTTCATTTAAAACTCTAGAATTCCAAAATAATGGTTGTCCAAAGTCCAAACCAATAGCCAAAAGGAAACATGGTTTGAAATCAAGGTCATAGAGCATGTATGTGTGGGTAAAATTCCCATAATTCTTCATTTATCTTCCCTATAGATTTAAAACTTTTACTCGTATATCGATTAGTTCAACTTACCATACTGTTATATAAACAAACAAAATAATTGAATGCATTTCATCTGTTTGTTTGTTTTTAAAAAATCACCAAAGAATGGTAATAAGAAAGAAATAATGGAACTCCACGAAGTTAGGGGATTGGCAACAAAAAATGAGATAGGAATCATGCAAGTATTATTAGCCTAACATCTCTTATTTCACTTTCCAATTTGTTCAAATTATTTAGAAGATCATTTGTGAGCTCTACGTGCTTTGAATCTTAGGAAATTGAAGTTGGAAAATCTAATATTTAAATTACCATGGAATTCAAGCTCATGGAATCCATTGACCTTAGCCCTAAAAATCAAGCCATGTTGTGCTAAAAAAAACACTCTTAACTATGTAAATTTAATTAAAAGATTTATTATTTTAATTAATAGGGATATGACTATTAATATAAGGTTGAAGGCTTTTGTCTTAATTTTAATGACTAAATAATGTGTTGTTTAATATTCAATAATATTTTATTATTTATGAAAAATATATAAGGTTATAGATGGGTTTATTAGGAGAGTAATGAACCCATGTTATAAAAGAATATTGTAAGAATTATTACCAGAGATAACATATTAAAAATAATTCTGAGGAAATTATTATTTACTCTTGAAGGGTTGAGTAGTAAATTTATCCAAGGGGGTAGATGTGGCTTGTGTAGCAAAAGGGTTATAAATGAGTGAGAGAATTATGGTCTTCTCGCGTTTATGGTTAATGAGCATCGAAAGAATATTTTGAAATTTATCATCAAAACTAAGATCTTGCATTGTTCTTGTATGATTTTATTTACATGATGCATGTTAGGCTTGCATATTAATTTCAAAGAGTTGTCATGATCCCTATACTTATTTTCAAAATCTTGATGGAGGAGAGCTATCAAGTAGAAGACATTGAAAAGAAAATGAGACTAGTGACCATTATGTATTTATATATTGAAATGTAATATTGTATTTGGAGATGAGAAATACTTAAAAGGTATCATGTGTAGAAGTTATGCTATGTAATGATTATGATGAAGGAATGGATATCCTTGTAAATATTCTTGATGTATTGTCATGAATTTTTTTCAAAAGATGAAATATGAATTATTGCCTTCCTTCTATGTTAAGTTTCTTTGGAAATGAATTATAGATAGCGAGATAGATAAATTGTATTTATTGAAGAAGATGATGGAATAATAGGAGAAAGTAATTAATGAAATTTGGTTATGATTTCTAGATGATGTTTTACTTCCTTTCATGTAAATAAAGAAAATACCTAATTTCTAGTGTTATATTGGAATGAAGTACCTAAATTCTCTAGTCTTTATCAATATGATATGTTGATGTTAGTATTGAATTTTGGTATGATTTATTATAGCACTCTATTTTTGTGAGTTAGACAAAAATGTTTGAATAGGACCCTTGGGTTAAGGCAAGGATATTATGGCCATATTTTTTAAGTTCCATATTAGTTAACCCTAGAGTTGAGTTGCACCCAATCATAGTTGGGTTTATGGGTAGACAAATCAACTAGGTAATTTCTGTAAAAGTGTTTGACAAACCCTAGCAGTAAGGCTTGGGTGATCCTAGTAGTGAGGCTTAGTATGGTCATTCACACTATCCAAAGTAGTATAGTGGTGGTACCTTGTAGGTATGCAAGTGTAATCATAATCATTATCAGGTGAGTTGTAATGTTCTTATTTAGTTCATGGGTGGATGAAACTAACTAATCACTAAGGTATTATGCCATAGTAATCCTACATAGGTGTGTCACTTGAAGAGATATGGGCCTTAAGGTGATAGGCATTACCTTAAGATATATGTAGGGTTAGGGAATAGGTGTCACCTTTAAGTGATATGGGTCTTAGAGGGTAACCCTACATCATGGTCAAGTTGTCCCATACAAGGTAGTGTAGGGAAATAGGGGGAACCACTTATGACGTCTTTTCTAACGATGAGGTTAGAAGAGTGAACCCCAAGAATTACAAGAAGTTGACCACTCCTGTCCACTTGAGTGTCAAATGTAGGGGTAATGAACTCAAGATGGTTATGCCTTAATACTGTTAAATTATTGGATCTTCTTAGTGAGTTAATTAGTCCTTATAATAGAAATAAATTAGCTCTCTCCCTAGGGTCGAGAATGAGGGTTATTACATTGAGACACATCATAAGTCTTTACATCACATTTTTTTTTTTGCCTTTGGATCATTATTATAGATCTTTACATCAAGGGCACTTTGGACTATGATGTCTTGGACCTTATTGTCTAATATACCAACTATATGAGCTAATGTAGTAATTTGGTCTACTAAGTTTGAAGCCATTTGGGATCGGGTATATGCCAGAACATACAAATGAATTCCTAAGGACAAAACAAAAGGGTTGACAACTTGTGCTTTTTGTTCAAACACTTAAAAAAATATCCAAAGGTTTACAATTTTGGCCTTGTCTTAGGAAATTACAAAAATGTGCAATTTTACAAAGAGTGGAAAATTTTTTTCCACTTTGACAAATAAATAATTACACTAAATAAATAAATTAATTAAAAATAAAATGTTTAATTAATTAAAAGGAATTTATTCCCTTGCAAAAATTATACCTTTGTCGTCAATTCTCCTTGCAAAGTCTAGTGAACCAAGCAATGAGCAATGTGGGATATTACAAAGCTAAGCGATGAGCAATGTGGGATATTTCATTAAACCTACAACAATTAAAAATTATGTTATATTTCTCCTTTGCTAGCCAAGTGATGAGCAATCTCAGATATTGCAAAGCCAAGAGATGAGCAATGTGGGATATTTCGTTAAGCCTACAATAATTAAAAATATTGTTGTATTTCTCATCTGCCACTTGAATAGTAGGTCAACATGATTGATAGATCAATAATCAACCAAAACTAGTTGGTTGGTCCAAAGCTAACCAAATTTCCAACAGCCATCTAGATGGCTATTCTTTCTACCTTCCTAAGGTACCTTTAAACACCTTAATAGTCCTTCAAACCTTACATGTGGGATAAAACCCACAAAAATTTGAACACTGCACGAGCTACTCCTTGTTGAAAAATGAAACTAAATCATGAAAATGCATATGGTGAATGATGAGTGGGTAAATTCATCAAGGAAGGTTTAGGTTTGTTGAAAAGATAATTTACTTCACCAGGAAAAAAAATATGTTACTATTTCTAGGAAAAGTATTGGTTGTTCATCGCCTAAGTTATGACTATTAATATTATCGAAGCTTCTCAAAGCATACAATATTATTTTCCTTGCTAAAAAATGAACCACCATTTGCCATGACTCACAAAGAATCAAACCCAAATTTTGGAATATCATCATATAAAGAAAATTTTCTAAAAACTGAATTTGTTGTTAGAATAAATTATTGCATTGTTCGATTGTTGTTTTATCATTAAAAAACTGATGTCCAACCACTGATTTGTTTGTTGTCAAAAATCCCAAATGAATGCAACAAACTACTTGAATGATTGTCGTTAATTTTTGTCCACTAAAATACCACTATTAGTACTTCATAATCAATAAGAAATTTTGATGAAAAAATGCCACACTAGAAACCATGCGTCATCATCAGCTTTTCGAAACACTATCTACTGGATTTTAGTAAATTCAAACAAACTATTTTTCTCTAGAGAAGTGGTTGTAGGCCCTTCATCCACTATAGTCCATTTCCAAGATAAAACATATCTTTGTGATAGCAGAATGATGTCAAGAAAATTATGCTGATTAAAAAATTTCTAATCATGAATGTTTTGTGTTATACGATCACAACCAGTCCTGCATCAGTTGGTCTACCAAAAGGTATTGATGATGAAAGGTGGTGGCTCATGGAAGAGCATCAATGAATGACCAATATTCAGGGTTGATAGATGATTGACCAAAAGTCAACTAATGCCAGTGACGCAAATATGTAGGGAAGGTAAGCTTTGGAAACCATCAAGGAATGTGGTTGGCCAACAAATGACCACTTAAGTTGATGGGGACCTCTGAAAGTTGGATCCAAATTGGAAGGTCGACACATGACCTTCAAGGGTTTTTGGTCGGTATAGGAGGATTCTATCGAGAAATAAAGCGGTTGAGCATCATCGATCAAACAAAGCACCAAAAGCAAGTGTTTTTTTTTGCTTTAAACTACTTTAAAGCTTGAACCCATGATTAAAAATAATAAATAAATAAATACATTTTCATGTAGTAAAATAATGCTTCCAAATAAAATAGAGATAAAATTAGCTCAACCAAAGTACTATATTTGGTGGAAAACACATAGAAACAAGAACACTAAATTTTAAAAATTGCAATATCTTTTTATTGAAATGAGAAACATACATACATACATCCAGGTAGTAGTGTATCTCATATGAATATGAGATTGTCCATAATAGAATATAATCCTAAACTAACAAACAAGCATATTTAGGATTTAGGGTAACTTAATCTTAACCAATAAGCTAATATTGGCACTAGGGAAGCTATCCACTAAGGAAGCTTCATAACAACCTACCAACTATAAAGTAAATTGAAAACTCACGCATAGGTAATAAAATAATATATGCTAGCTAAAGAGTAAGCCTAAAAATAATAAAATAAGCCTAGGACTAAACTAATCCTAAGATTCACACATGATGTCTTCATCACTACTAGTCATTTATATTTTAAGTGCAATGATGTTTTTCTCCTTCTAAGTACTATGGTTCCTTTGTTCATCTAATGGTTTTTTTACATTATTGTTTTCCCTTTTGATGCCTTCCTCTTATCCTTAGTTCTAAATCCTTGTTGATTTGTACATATGACACTTTTCTCAAATACAAACTCATCATCCCCATTGACTACGCTATCTTTGGTAAGAGAAGGTTCCCCAAATAATAGTAAAAGTCATTTTGTACTAATCACCATTCTTAACCTAAATCTAATAATACCCTAAGAAACCATCTAAAAGTGACAACATCTATGACCCTAACATCTATTACAAAATATAGTCTATGGTAGGTAAGAGATAGTGGTCTTTTAACAATGCCCTATTAAGGTTCTTGAAATTGACATGAAACTTAATGACCCTATTCTTGTTTTACACCAACATTAAATTCCCTACGTAGGTGGAGTGTTTTATTGGGAAGATAATATAGGTCTATAGAAGTCTCAAAATCCCCTTTTTCCATGACTACAATTTTTGGATTCAATAACCTATATTTTTGCCTTAATTTTTTTACACAAATTTCTAATTCAATGGTATGTTAAATGATATTTTTCATACACTATCAAATCCTCATAGGACTAGAAAATGATATCCATGAATTTTCCATAGATATCCTTCAATAGATAAATCTCTTCCTTAGTGCACTCTATTTTTGGTAGCAAACATTTACCTTTGATAATCTCGATGGGATAGTAGGAGGTATTCACCTTAATATTGGATTTATTTACACTATCGTCTAGTTTGAAAAAACTCTCTAGCATGATAAATCCCTTTTAAAACTATATTACCCTATCATTTATGTCATCCCCATATTATTATTTTCTTTGAAATGATGATATTATTTTATAAGGAACTCAATGATTTGATCATCATTATTGAAGACTTAGCAACGATCCAAATTATCAAGTAATACTAGCCAAAATATAACCTCTAACTCTTCAGGAATACTGGGTTAATGTCTTCTCTTTAGGATTTTGTAACATTTTCTCTTCGATAAGTCATTCTTGCCTAGTCTCTATATCTCTTCTTCAATAACGTCATATGCTTCCTTCCATCTCTCCTTCTCTATAGTAGGGTTAGGATACTAGTTTTCCTTCTTTGCTTGACCCGATGCAACTACAAGCATTATTCTATTTTTATTTTTGGTTCATTTGAGGCTCTTTAATGTCAATAAAATTGATATTCTATGAGTTGTTCAAGCTCACCTTCTTTGGGTAGTTTACCTCCTTATGACTACACAATCTACACCAACGATACATTAGAGTATTGTTATTCCTAGCCTTACCTCCAATTGATGGGCTCTAGCAATTGCATGTAAAGTGCCCCAACTCTTGGCATATTTGACATATTGGTCTTACATCTAGATCATACTAGAACTAACTCTATCCTTCTTATTATTGATTGCTTTGCTATGATTAACTCTCTTATCGATGGTTATTTCTATATATGCCACTCATTGTTGCTTTTCCATTCTTTGATGTGTTTGGTTTTTTCTCTTACTTCTTGCTACACCAACAATGTATGTTACCTTGAACTTCTTGTGTTAAATAGATAGTATGCTACCACATGCCCTTTCACTTCACAGATGTTGTAGAAGGTATTCCTTGGACAAGTTATATTTATGTGTCCCTCCATATTGCAATTAGAACATCAAATATATTGCCTTTCAATTTTTTCCTCTTTTGCATATCGTATCATCCTTTCCAGGTCCTTTTACATGGCCTAGATCACCATGTGTAAGTCATCATAGTCACTATCAAAATTAGATTCCTTATAGTTAATTAGGTCTACTTCCATTTGTTTGCTTCACTCTCTAGTATAATCGCTTGATTATACGCTTCTTCATGTGAAGTAGGTGGCACTATCTTCATTTTCTTCTTATATTTTGGTAGCAATCCATAAAGGAACCATTTCCTCTACAATCCATCTATTGGTAGGAATTATATCTTGTTAATAAGTTTCTTCAATCTTCTATTCTAGGATTTAACATCCTTGCCATTCTAGTTCATGGCATAAATTTATTTGATGATATCAATATCATCTTAAAATATTTTGAATTCTTGGATAAAATATTTTCTTAATGCTTCCCATGATGCAAATGATTGATCTCTTATTTTATTTAGGTGTCAGTCCATTACGACTCCTCACAATATCATCAAAAATAATATCAACCATGTTTTCTTGTCTACCACTATGTTTTCTCACCATATGGTTACACATGTTCCTATATGGCATTCTAGGTCTTCTTTTCCATCATCTAAAAATAGTGGGCATTTATGCTTGCTTGTAGCTACTGCAACGTGTTGCATAGTTTCCTATATGATTTGTATTCTTTGGGTCATTCTTCATCACTTGGTTCTTCCTCACCTCATGCACTATCATCAATAAATAGTCTTTGATTGATATTGGCACTTTGTGACCTACTTCATTAATATATGTATATTGGTTATAGTTTAATCACCCAAGAACTCTCCTATGATTTTTTAGGTTCCTAACTCCCATCAATTTTAGCTCTCAAAAAAAATCTCTATCTTTGTACTAGCATTTATAGTAAATCATTGTCTTCACGTGCTCTCTCCACATTGGCAATTTCAATTGTGCAAATATTCTCCATGATATCTCCTTCATTTGCTTGTGTGTTCTCTAGAACTTCCTCCATTATTAAAAATATTTTCACCTCTCATGTATCTCACTTGGATTCTCCTCCTCCTAAGGGAACCACTCATGTTCAACTATTGGTTCTTCAAGCTCAGTCTCTTGTGATTGTAGTACTTGGTTTGCAATATTTTTCTCAACACCTCATTGTTGAGCAATCCATGTGCACCTTCTCACAGGAATTTGACTATCTCTATGACCTCATATTATACATCCTCATAGTAGTGAATATTTCATTCACCTCCTTCCTCTTCACATGTATTGATTCCTCATCAACTACTTCACTTTGATAACAACAATGCCAATGAACAAGCTAACCCAAATTTTTATTAGGCAATGATACTAAATGTAGCACGATGGTGAGCATTCTAGAAATGGAGGAAGGTTAACATATTAGGGGCCCAAAAATATTGATTCAATGTAGTTATACTCATCATATAATACTAAAATAACATCAACACTTGATTGTATGATAATCCTATTAGATCAACATGCAATGGTACAACAGTTGCACTTGGAACAACACACACTAGAATTACAAGTGCTAGAATGATATCAACTTGAAATGGCAAAAAAAGAACTACGTACAATATAATGGCCATGTATGTAACATCAAATGTTGGAATACCATTTGTTACAATAGCAAGATTTATCCTCACTTGGTAAGCTAATGCTCCATGCCACTAGAATTGCACTCATGCTAGAACGGCCATAGTCACCTTACTAGAACAACATACTCAACTACCACTCATACTGCATTCTAGACTATGACTCACATTACAAAAATTATAATCTAAATAGATGGAATATGAGTTATTTACATTACTCAATGGTACAACATTATTGAATACCACACAATGCATATACAATTTGCATATATGATTGGCTATCTGCACATATGGCTAACCAATACTCAAATCTAATCTCTTGATATCTACAACATACATTCTAGATACATAGATGAATAGTATCTCAGTATACCTAGATCATTCTTATATTTTCCAATGGTTTTCTCAAATAGAGTGGGGAATATTTAATATTTTGGCCTAGCCATTGCCAACAACAATATTTGGGCCAATGGATCACCCAATCGTTTCCATATTTGGACATTCTCATGACCCTTAATAAAACTATAGCCTATTGAAATTTATCAAATAAAATGATCAAATTACATTGTCATTTCATCTACATTTGCTTTTGCATTTTGCATGCATTTAATTATAATTGCATTTGGCTCTCATTTAAAATTTATTTTATTACAAATATTTACACTTAGTGCATTTTGCACTAATTGTTTTTATTTGAGAGCCAAAACTAGTTCCTACACAAGCCCTACCAAAAGCACCTTACTTGCAATCACATTTGGCCCCATATGTCCTTTCACTAACCCTTCATGAGCCTCCTTCAATCCTACATTAATTTCCTCAACCATCATACATCTCCATAATATCCCATTTGGCCTAATTTTGTACAACAATCTAGTAATCAATTGAAACGGTGTTGACTTTAGTATAATAGTTTTTGGTTTGGATGCCAACAACTCCTTTGGAAACTCCCTTGTCAACAAGAATTATCCAATGTACTTGTGCCACAAAAACAACATAGTGACTAAAAATAAATGACCATAAAAAACTCATTTGACACTCATGTTCCTACAAGTTCTCTCGAGCAAAACCTTGAAAATTGATCTATAATGATGTGTTTTTTTCCAACCACCACTCAACACATGAATTCTTATGACATGGCATACCACATGCTAACTCATCCATGAATCATTGACTCATTGATAAGATACAACAAAGCTTGATGATTAACATAAAAAAAACAAATGGATTCATGAGCAACTAATATCTAAAATTTTGCACTGCAAACACCATCCCTAGTGCTTCTATATCCATTGTGTTGTAATTATTTTATGCCCCAAACAATAACCAACTTGAAAAGCATGTTAGAATATATTACATTATTTGTTATGTATGTCAAAGGTCATTTTGAGGTAGACCAAAGGTCATTTGTAAAATCTATATATTATGGACTCTTGGTTCCATATTGCATTGTAAAATTTCATACAAGGATTATCAAGCTATGTATCTTCTCAAATAGTTCATGAGTTTCATTGCTCTTTCCTTTATCTCATTAGTTTACAAAATTTGTAATTGTGTTCTTGATTATATTTAATGCTTCAAATTCCATTAGTGGTATCAAATCCACAATGGATATTTATAGGATATAGGGAGATCCACAAGAGATATTGAGAGGAGATAGGGAGATATCATTTTTTAAAAAATTAAAATTTCTTTTTGGCTAGAGTCTTTCCACAAGGTTTCAAGAAAACTCGTGAAGACTAGGACTCGATAAAGATTGCTTTCCACTAGATTAGAGGATAACTAGTGAAGGGATTAGTTGCAATAATAGCATAGAAGTTGAAGGAGTGGCCATTGGAGGAGATTTGAAAATAGATCAAGGTAGAATATTGCAAGAAAAAGAAGCTCCTAAAAAGAAAAATTTGGGACAATTATCACCATCTAACAAAAAGCCCAAAAAGGAAGAAGGATTTGGCAAGAAGTTTGCCAAATTTTTGAAAATATTTTTTTGAAGACCTAAAGAACTTTAGATTCTTGATGAAGAGACCAGCGCAAGAGGTCATATTTGAATATAGAATTCAATGAGATCTAAGGAGGAGAAAGGAGATTGCTAATTTTTTGTATGAAAAGTTGAAAGGTCATAGGACAACAAATTGAAGGTGACATAGAGCTACATTTTAGAGAGTTTTGGGGCAACACTAGAACTACATACAATATAATGGACATGTATGGAACATCAAATGTTGGAATACCATTTGCTATAGTAACATGATCTATACTCACTTGGTAAAATAATGCTCCATACCACTAGAATTGCACTCAAACTAGAACGACCATAGTCACCTTACTAGAACAACACACTCAACTACCATTCATACTGCATTCTAGACTATGACTCACATTACACATAGATTACACTCAACACATATGGAATATAAGTCATTTACATTACTTAATGATGCAACATTATAGAATACCACATAATGCATATACAATTTGCATACATGATTGGCACATATGGCTAGCCAATACTCGACTCTAGTCTCTTGCTATCCACAACATACATTTTAGATACATAGATGAATAGTCTCTCGATATGCCTAGATCACTCTTAGATGGTCTCATAGTTGTCTCAAATGGAGTAGAGAGTATTCAAGCTTTTGGCCTAGCCATTACCAACAATAGCTTTTGGGCCAATAGATCACCCAATTGTTTCCATATTTGGACATTCTCATTACCCTTAATAAAACTATAGCCTATTGCAATTTATCAAATAAAATGCTAAAATTGCATTAAATTGTCATTTCATCTACACTTTTTTTGAATTTTACATGAATTTAATTATAATTACATTTGGCTCTCATTTACATTACATTTTATTACAAATATTTACACTTACTGTATTTTGCACTAATTTTTTTTATTCGAGGACCAACAATAGTGCCTACACAAGCCCTACCAAAAGCACATTTATTGCAATCACATTTGGCCCCATATATCCTCTCACTAACCCTTGATGATCCTCATTCAATTCTACCTTCATTTCCTCAACCATCATACATCTCCATAACATCCCATTTGGCCTAATTTTGTATAGCAATCTAGCAATCAATTGGAATGGTGTTGACTTTAACACAATCCTCTTTTGTTTGGATGCCAATAACTCCTTTGGAAACTCCATTGTCAACAAGAATTATCCAATGTACTTGTACCACAACAACAACATAGTGACTAAAAATAAATGACTATAAAAAAACTCATTTGACACGTCTTCCTACAAGTTCTCTCAAGAAAATCCTTGAAAATTGATTTATAATGATGTGTTTTTTCTAAGTATAACCATGAATCAACACATGAGTTCATATGACATGGTATACCACATGCTAACTCATGCATGAATCATTGAATCATTGATAAGATACAACAAAGCTTGATGGTCAATACAAAAAATAAATGGATTCATGAGCAACTAATATCTAAAATTTTGCACTACAAATACCATCCCTAGTGCTTCTATCTTCATTGTGTTGTAATTATTTTATGCACCTGACAATAGCCAACTTGTAAAGCATGTTAGAATATATTAGATTATTTGTTATGTATGTCAAAGGTCATTTTGAGGTAGACCAAAGGTCATTTGTAAAATCTATATATTATGGAATCTTGGTTCCATATTGCATTGTAAAAGTTCATACAAGGGTTATCACTCTATGTATCTTCTCAAATAGTTCATGAGTTTCATTTCTCTTTCCTTTATCTCATTAGATTATAGAATTTGTAATTGTGTTCTTGATTAGATTTAATGCTTCAAATTCCATTAGTGGTATTAAATCCATAAGGGATATTGATAGGAGATAAGGAGAGCCACAAGAGATATTGAGAGGAGATAGGGAGATCTCATTTTTTAAAAATTTAAAATTACCTTTTGGCTAGAGTATTTCCATAGGGTTGCAATAAATCTCATGAAGACTAGGACTCAACAAATATTGATTTCCACTAGATTAGAGGATAAATAGTGAAGGGATTAGTTGCAACAATAGCATAGAAGTTGAATAAGTGGCCATTGGAGGATATTTGAAGAAAGCTCGAGGTAGAATATTGCAAGTAGGAGAAGCTTCTAAAAATAATAATTTGGGATAATTATCACCATTCGACAACAAGCCCAAAAAGGAATAAGGATTTGGCAAGAAGTTTGCCAAATTTTTGAAAATATTTTTTGAAGACCTTAAGAACTTCAAATTCTTGAGGAAGAGATAAATGAAAGAGGTCAAATTTGAAGATAGAATTCAATGAGAGCTAAGGAGGAGAAAGGATATTGCTGATTTTTTGTAGCAAAAGTTGAAAGGTCATAGGATAACAAATCGAAGGTGACATAGAGCTGCATTTTGGAGAATTTTGGGGTAGATTTGGGAGAAGCATTGGACAACATTTGGTCAAAGAAAGTAGAGCTACAAATTTTACAAATTTAGGATAGAAAAAAGGTGAATCAAATCACCAAGAAGAGGTCAAAAGGTATGCAATATTGGTGCTATAAAAGTTTAAATATTCATATTAACCTATTTAAACATTCACATTAGCCTATTATAAAGTTTTTTCAAGTACCATATTAGAGTTATTAAAGGCAACAAAAGATAGTTTAAGTCTTCAAGCCAAGAAAGGAGGTAGCATTCTCATCTGAGAACCTGCATAATACAACAAAAAATAGAGTTAAAAGGGAGTAATAAGGAGAAAGAAAAACCATATATAAGTGCATAATCTATTGAATGAAATAAGGCTGAATAAGTGCTTAAAACAATAGGATTAAGGTGTCTAAAGACATCAAGTAAGGCACTATAGATTGCAAAAGATAGTGGTAAGAAGCAACCACTAAAGAAGTGACAAAACCACCATATTGAAGGAGATATCAATTTTTATCATTTGGCTAACGAAGAGCATTAGAAACTACCATCAAGTTTTTGGTGTAGAATAGCCACCAAAGGAGTGGTAGAATTAAAAGTTATTAATGAAAGAAAACAATGTCATATTATCAAATAAAGAAAAATGATAGTTTCAGGTTCCTATAAAGGTATTCTATTTTTTTTAGATACTACTACACATTCAACCCTTTCAGTTAAAACATTAGGACCAAAATATTTATGGCATAAACGGTTGGTACATACCTGTGCATCATCCATAAATAAAATGGTCAAATATCAAATGGTTAAAGGGATACCAAATATATCTTGGGAATCTACTGTTTGTCCATAATGTTTGGTAGGAAAGCAACATAGAATTCCTTTTGAACTTCATCAGCATAAGTATCAACAACCATTAGAATTAATATATACAGATTTATGTAGTCTAATGAATGTCACTAGTATTGGAGGACATAGGTATTTTCAACTATTTTTGATGGTCATACTCAAAAAATGTGGGTATACTTTATGAAGTACAAATCATAAGCATTTAGTTGTTTTAAAAAATTCAAACTTCAAGTAAAAAAGGAAGTAGGAAAGACTATCAAAATTCTTCATTCAAATAGAGGAGGTGAATTTGTATGAAAAGAATTCAATCTATTTCTAGAATAAAATGGAATTAAAAAGCAACTCACTATAACATATTCACCACAACAAAATGGAATTGCAGAAAGATTAAATAGATCTATAATGGAAATGACGAGATGTATGATAAAATAAGCTCATCTTGATCATCAATATTGGGCAAAAGCAATCAAAATAGTAGTATACTTACAAAATAAATTACCAACAAGAATACTCAAGAATGTTACACCAAAAGAAGTATGGTTAGGATAAAAACCGAATATTAAAAAATTAATAATTTTTGGATGCAAGGCTTATATGCATATTCCAAAACAAAAAAAGGACAAAATTATATGAAAAACTATGGCTAGTATATTTTTTGGCTATGATGATGAATTTGTAGGGCATAGAATAATTGATTCAAGTACAAAAAAGGTATATATAAGTAGATACGTAGTCTTTTATGAAAAAATCAAAGTTGAAACTCAAAAACAAAGTACTGATGCAAAAGTTTTTTTTAATTTCTCAGAGGAAGACTTGGAAAATGAAGAGACAGAGTTAGAATCCCAACATGAACAAGTGAATATACATAAAATTAATTCCTCAAAGGAAGGAACCAATATGGCTTAGAAACACACTCAGGGAATCAAATTTGGAATAAATTTCAGATCTTACTACTACAAGACCTCAAACTTGTAGTCAAAGTAGAATGAACAGAGGATTAATAAGCACCATAGTAGAGCCAAAATCAATACTTCAAGCCCTAAATCACTCACATTGGAAGGTCCCTATGGAATCTAAATATTCATCACTACAAAAGAACAAAATATGGAATCTAGTAGAATTACCTCCAAGAAAGAAAATTATGGGTTACAAATGGATTTACAAGATTAAATATAAAGCATATGGGGAACTTGAAAAGTACAAAGATCTATTAGTAGCCAAAGGATATACTCAAATAGAGGGAATTGACTATGAAGAAACATTTGCACCAACAACCAAAATGACTACTATCAGAATAATATGTGCTTTAGCAGCTCATCAAGGTTGGAAACTTCATCAAATGGATGTAAAAAGTGCTTTTATTAATGGTGACTTAGAAGAAGAAGTCTACATGCTACAACTAGAAGGATTTTTTGTTAAAGGTCAAGAACATAAGATTTCCAAATTAAACAAATACTTATATGGTATGAAGAAAGCCCCCAAAGCATGGAACATAGAAATTTATAATCATTTGTTACAACATAATTTCAAATGAAGTACACCCAATCCAAGCCTATATACAAAGAAACTTGGAAATGATATACTAATTCTTATAGTGTATGTTGATGATATAGTGATTACTAGAAGCTCTAGAAAACTAATAAGTGAGATAAAAAAAGATCTTGAGAAGGCTTTTGAAATGATAGATTTAGGATTGATGAATTATTGTCTTGGTCTAGAAATTCATCAAAAAGAATTACACAGTAAAAATATGTAAAAGCTTTACTTGAGAAATATAAAATGAATTATTGTGAGTCTAAAGATACATCCATGGAACAAAGAATTCAATTATCCAAAATGATGAAACACCTTTAGTTTCAACTACAAGGTACCACCAATTAATTGGAAGTCTTCTATACTTAACAAATACTCGATCTGATCTAGTTTTTGTTGTAAATTATCTTTCAAGATTCATGCAAGAGCCAAGAGAGAGTCATTGGAAAGCTACAAAAAGAATACTACAATATGTTAAGAAGACTACAAATTATGGACTAACTTATGTGAAGAATATTAAATATTTTTGCCTAAAAGGTTATTCAGATTCATATTATGTTGGTTCTATTGATGATAGAAAATCTACTTCAAGATACATTTTTTATCTTGGGTCAGGACTAATATCTTGGCATAGTAAGAAATAACATACAATTGCGCAATCATCTACTAAAGCAAAATACCATGCAATAAGAGATGAAACTTGTGAAGCTTTGTGGTTACAATATATATTATCTGACATGGGAATCAACCAAACTCCAACTCTAATACATTATGATGATAAAAGAGTACTCAATTTGATCAAAATTCCAATTGTACATGAATGAACTAAGCATATTGAAGCACAATGTCATTTCATTAGAGATCATTTTTAGAATCATCATATCATTTTGAAGCATATTCCTACATAAGAACAATTGGAAGATATGTTTTCAAAATCTCTAGGTTATAACAAGTTTCAAACATTCAAATATCATCTATGCATATTAAGACAAGATGATCCTTTAAAATATTGTAGGAGCAATGCATAAAATAAAGGGCATTTGATTATATGCTATACCATTCTCTATGAAAAAAAATATCTTTAAGCATCTTCCATGGCAATACTAATTTGATTGTAGCCTAAAAATCCATCCATAGAAATAGATTGTATGCCCTACTATTTCCTCCAAAATTGAATTAGTAAATGGAATTGGAAAGCGATCATTTATCATAACTACATTCAATCTTCAAAGATCAATACAAATACATATGTTATCACTTTCCTTCTTCAACTTGATGATGATAGGAGACACCTATTCACTCATCGTCACGTTGAAGATTGTGCCCACATTTAGCATATTTTCAATCTTTTCATTGAATAAGGATGCATACTTAAGATTTATATTTTATATCCTTCTCATCACAAGTTACACATCCAGAACCTATGGAATTTAGTGTATCCACAACTTCGATGGAGTCTCTTGTAGATTATTTTATGTTCATATAAAGGCCTCCTTGTATTACATGAAAATTTTAAAATATTTTGCATGTAAAACTAGATCCAACTTGTCTCCATAGTGGATCATCTTCTCTTCATCACCTTTTCCAAAGTTTACTTGCACCATATTTGAACCCTTGTACATGCTAGTATTATGATTTTTTATTGTTCTTGCCACATCAAAGGAATGTGTTGGCCTATCATCAATCTATGTATCACTAACACTATATTCTACAAAGTTTTGTAGGAAATACATATCCTTATCTACAACTTACATGGTTGACACTCATTTACTTTATATATGATATGAATTCCACAATCCTAATCTTCATATTTTATGCTAATGCAAAGACAGGTAGGTTGTTCCATTTGCCAATAAAACAACTCATTGTCTAAGTTTACTTCATCTTCCATGCACTCCTTTGTTTGGTTCTTGTTTTCCTATTCGATATTCTTCATTTGACTAAGACTCACCAAGTTCATCTAATGATGTAAACTTTTGTTGATGGATTGTTTTTTCAAATTAATGATATACTTGTGTTGGCTCTTATTGAATGTTAATTTTTCCTCCTAATTATGATTAACTTTTGTCATGTGTAACCACCCCTACTCCAACAATGTATCATAGGTTGGTTTTTGCATTCATGAGTTGGGTAGGACCTGCAGTCATGCCTTGAAGAGTGTATTGCTTCCTGTTTTTGGTGAATTGCATCCATAGCTTGGAAAAGTCCCATACTATTGAGCCAAGGGTTCAAAGCCATTGAGATCCCAACACAATTTCACAACCCCCCAATGGAAGGGTAAACATGCTTACCATAAGGTTATAGTCTCCCACTCCTACCTTGACATTTCTACATTTTCCCTTGCACGATAGAGTACCCCCATTGGCATCCATGACTTCAAATGAATTTGTGATGCCCTATCTACTTTTTAAAACCAAAATGATGCCAAAAAAAGAATAGTGTATCACACAAATGTAAGTAAAAAAATAAATCGTACAATAACCCTTGAGCTATATTTTATTCATAAAATCTATTGGAATACATCAATAAAGTAATAGTGTGGAACTAACTACAAGTAAAGCACCTAGTAGAAGATCTTTCTCAAAATTAGAATTGATGCTACTATATAATGCTACTCCAATCACCTCTCAAATCATTATACCATCACAAAAGAGAATAATTTTTAGCTCAATGCAATACCTAGATGAGATTTTCCATAAGAAACCAAATAGGTTCCATCCTCTAATATTTGGATCCAAAGGTTTTCATCCCTAAATCAATGGATGAGTGTTGTATAATGTATTCATCCTCTTTAGGTATAAAAAATGTGATGTAAGCATAGAATGAATCTCTCAAAGATTTGGCAGCCTCAATTTATTCATTGACATGTTCCAAACCATAGGCACCTAGCTCAAGTGTCAATAGAAATAAATAGAGATTATTTTTACCTGCTATGACACTAATATAACTTACAACATATCAAATTTAATGTTAATAATTAATTACTACATAACATGGCAAAGGCACTTATAATGAACACATACACTTGAAAATATACAAGGGCATATGAACAATGTCAATAGTAAAAAGGTCCCCTTAGGATCAATCCTCCATGAGGAAACTAATGGTGAGTGTCCTACATCCAACAAACCTAAAATTTAGGAAATGCTTTTAAAATATAGGAAATGGTCCAAAACTCATAAAAATACCAGAGAAAAATTAAATGAAATCAATCCTCAGCACTATATACTTCTCTAGAAATAACTCCTCACCAAGTGAGAAGTATAGAAATGGGATCGTGGATCCCATGCGTGTTGACTCAATGAAAAGGGGATATTACAAAATTCCAAGAATAGATGTAACAGGCTACTTGTTCAACTACATGATGATCAATATAATTATAGGTAATGCTAAAATCAATGAGGATGACACGTAGATACCCCACCACATTCATGGTATAGGAAGTCAAAATCATGGCTAATGCATGTATTGAA
The DNA here is from genome assembly GCA_028583015.1 of Wollemia nobilis. Lineage (NCBI taxonomy): Eukaryota > Viridiplantae > Streptophyta > Pinopsida > Araucariales > Araucariaceae > Wollemia > Wollemia nobilis. The sequence goes on along the minus strand of JAQPPZ010002047.1, from coordinate 34,399 downwards.
ATTTTAGGTAGTGGTTCCTCTATTGGTTTAGTATCTATAGGTTGATATCCCTCTATTTGGTCTACCCCTTCATTGTGTGGTTCCTTGGTGGAATGTTTACCCACATCCACTTAGTATAGTTTTTGTTGTACACTCAAAGAATATTTGTCATCATAGTTGTGACATATACCTTGTTCCCAATGTGCCTCTATTTCTTCATGAGTTATTTTTTTGGCGGTGCGGGTTTTCCCGCCTTTTTTAATTTATTTTGGTACCCAATTTAACTTTTTGGGGGGAACCTAGTCTGGTTGCTCCCTCCCCAAACACATTTAAAAAACTGGGTATCTTTCTTCATGAGTTATATGTTTAACCTAGGGTGGTTAGTTTCCTAAGTTTGAAGATGTTTGGGATTTAAACAGGGTTCAAGCTTATGGCGGTTTAAAAGTATGCCTTTGTGCTATGAATTTATACTTAGCAAGCCTAGTCAATCCTATCACTATCATCATGTTATTATGATTGAATATTTTCACCTTAGCATGAATATCTTCCTTTAATATACTAATGAAACAACTTTAAAAAAATCGACTCTCAATCCCCTAGTTGGACTTGCAAACTTTTCAAAGTATATGATAGTCATAGATAAATTTCATATATCTTAACTTGGTGAGGGCACCTATAAAATATTCATACTCACTAGGTCCAAAAAGGGTGAGTAGTTCACACTCAAATTTAGTCCAGGTGTGTTATGGATTCATATTTTGACCATTGGAACCACTAAACTACTTCCCATCCTAGGTTGAAGGATGCAATTGTGAGCTTCTAATTATGAGGAGTGGCATGCAAAAAAAATATTTTTTGGCCTAATACAACCAACTAGTTGGATAATCACCATCAAATTTTGGAAAATCCAGCTTGGCATTCTCTGATTTGTATTTAGAGGCAGGGTGTTTCATGCTCCTCCCTAGGAACTAGCACTTTAACTCCCTTATGACTATCTTGCTAGAGCATAATATTTTTTAATTAGACCTGTTCAATGACTTTTGATATCATCAATTTTATACAATTTGTCAAATTTGGATAATGCTTGAAGTATTTGTGATTGAGAAGCTTCAATTTATTTCACTTGTTCACCCAATCACTCTAACTCTTGGGTAACTCTAGTACCACCGACCATTGTCACTTGGGTCTCCATAAAATTTTATCAAAGTTATATATCAAAATGATCAACTCAAAGAGAGGATTAAAATGGATTATAATATATAATGACGATTTTTAGAAGGTAGGTTTCCAAAAAAGGGTTTTCAAAAAACAATCAACTTGAAGAGGGGATCACAATGGGCTATCTCACAAAATGGAAAATTTTGGCTCTCTTTTTTCATTGCTGACTATTGATAAATGACTACACTACTAGTGGAATACTGACAACTAATTGCTTTGACTATCAAACTGTATGTTCTCTACACTATTAAATAGAATAACTAGATATTCTCTACACTATCAGACTAGATATTCTTTGCATTGTTAAACTATATTCTCTATACTATCAGATTGTATATTCTCTATACTATCACACTGGATATTCTCTCCACTATCAAACTATGAATGAAGTAGTCTCTTCTACAGTATACTTAGTTTTACTTTTGGTTTTGAATATGAAAGTACTAAAACAAGGTTTCAATAGGGATAAATCAAGGTGTAACTAATTTTATGGCCTCTCTGATATACAATATCTTTCATGATTAGTGGTCAACCCAATATTTTAGAGCTCTAACTATGAAGGGTTCCACCATATCCCTAGTTGCATTATCTATTTTTAAGGGTATTATATCAATAACTTCTTGGGGCTATCCGCTTACTAGTGCACCACAAAACTCAAATGACCAATATATTCCTATGGTGAAAGCTTCTCCTATTCCTAGGGGGTCTCCTTATATACCTAATGGTATGTGGGAGCTCACAACCATATATAGGTGTTTTCTAAGGCCTAGGTATTGTATTTGAGCACTCCTCACTTCACTGGATAATAGCTCCATCATATTTTAAAACCCCTGACACAGGGTTTTTAACCTACTCCACTTAAAATAGAAAAAAATTAAAAGATACTTCAATGGAAAATGAACAAAATGAAAAAATTGTAGGATAAAAAAATGAACTAAAGGATAAGAACTATTGTTGTTACGAAAAAACATGGCCTTGGAAAGAGCTCTGATACCACTTTTTGGGAACCTTCACATAAAAAAAAGCATAACCAAAGTAACAATGTAGGAATTAATGGAAATGATTATAAACTAAATGACCACAAAAATTAAAAACATAAGTGCTAAAAAAACTAGATGGAAATAACAACTTATATTAATCAAGCAAAATAGATACCGTAGGCCTCTTCGAGGGGGTAACCTCCTTGGAAGCAAGTATCCAATAAAAAATGAGAGACATATGAGATGCCTTTCTACTCCAACCCATGTACTTGTATAGACTCTTATTTACCTTAAACCTAATACTCAAGGGTCAAACCACATGAAATAGAGGATGTGAGCTACTAACTCCTACCTACAATAAAAGTAAATGTTACATCATAATGGGCCCATGCACACTAGGTACCCATGGTGAAAATATACACTAACACTAGACAAATACATAGTTGTGTTAGGATAGGGTCCTAACACTTTCACTATATCTCCATTGTTGAGAGTAACAAGTGTTCCTTTCAAGCTATGATTCTCCAAAATATTAATGACAAATCCTTGTGCCTTTGTCTACATACAAGATTAGCTACTAGGGATTTGGTCATTTTTTTTCTTTTTACATGTGGCAAGGCAAGAGTTCATTGTGAGTGAGTTGTGGCAAGGCAAGAGTTCTTGATAGTGTAATTTGTGGTGAAGAATTATGAAACCAAGGAAATTAATTACAAAGAAGAAATATGTCATGGCAAAGAAATACATGATGATGAAAGAATATGTGACAACAAAGAAATTCATGATGGTGAAGCACAAAATAATGATATACATGATGGTGAAGAAATTTGTGACAACACACATCAAAATACATGATGACAAACTTGGCAATGTGAAAATTGCCCACGTATCGAGTGAAAAACTTGATGACAAAGAAGTATGCATAAAAGACAATAATGAAGTTAGAGTTTCATCCTAAAAAGTGGAGCATGTGTGGAATCCTCAAGAGGAAGGAATTCCAAATGACCAAAGTGAGTAGTGGCACACATTGTTTTTGAAAATGGACAAAGACACACAAATGGAGACACAACAAGTAAACCAAAATTGAGTTGAAGAAGATGTTCATGCAAGTGGTGAAGGAGGTGCCAACATGGAGCATGCACAAGATGAGACAAAGCAACTAGTGACTCCAATAAAAGTGCAGGGGAGAGTGCCTAGAGGTGGGAAGGATGGGATTCAAGTAAAAATACAACTGTAAGGGAGTGTATTCAAAGGATCAAACCCAACACTTTTGTGTTCATGAAGGAAATTAGAAAGTGCAAGTGCAATAGGAAATGGTTGATGATTGTTTTCAAAATACCGACTATTAAAAGAATATTTGTTAAGTGGTGAGGATTTTGATAATAATACTACTACCACCATCAACAATGGCTGCAATATTAGTAGATAAGCAGAAGTGATAAAAATTCATAGGAGATAGGAAGGAAGATCCTAAGCACCATATTGGGATGTGTGAGACAATATGGTGAGAAAATATAGTAATAGATAAAAATTCATGGTTGTGATTTTTTCTAGCAACATTGAGAGGAGTGGTGATTGATTATAATTTGAAGAGAAAGGCACCATCCATTAACTAGGAAAATTTAGAATAAAAACTTATCACTTCTAAAAATTGACAAGGAGCAACAAGTGGTGGTTATCATAATAATCACCAAGGAAACAACCACAATCTAAAAATAGATCTAATGCTTACAACGATGAAAGTAAACTATAATACAACTTAGAAGGCCAATCATTCAATGTTGAAGATGTTAATAATGGTGAAACTTCACACATAATTTTACAAATGCATCAACTAGTGGAAGCAAGAACATGTGCAGTCCTCGAAACCATAATGACGGTAATTGTTCGAAGAAAGCAAGCACCAACAAAATGTAAAATATCAATTTTATTGACATTGAAAAGCCTCAAGTGGACAAGTAGAAAGAGAAATTGAAAGACATTTGGAATGATATAATCACAAGTGAAGGAGAAGGAGCAATATATTTATCTTGCCATGGAGGAGAGATGGTAGAAGGTACATGTGCAATTCGAAGAAGATATACTAAGAAACAATGACAAGAAACAACAACTAAAGGAACCCATCATGGTTGAAGAAGAGCCTTCAATGAAGTAGTTGGTAGCAAAAATATTGGACATGAATACTGTAGTCATAATGTATATTTTACTTTACATAGTAACAAAGCTCTATGCAATGTAGCACAACGGTGAGTATTTTGACAATTGGAGGAACAATTGGAATAACATATTCTATGAGCCAATTGAAACTGTAGTCACTGCTGGTCCAACTATTGACATGTTAAACACTTGTACAATAATTCTACTAATCACTCATATGACATAGTCACTTGTACAACACAACCTCTTGTATGGCACAACCTTTTGTATGACATAATCACTTGGATGACAAAATTGTAGTTTTATCTAACAACAATATTCCCACAACTTCACACTTGTTGGAAATGGCTTTATTTGGCAATAAATCTATCACCTTCGCAAGACAACCTCCATTGTATGGTACTTGTGATGTCCCTCATACAAAACTTTGACTACAACTATTGTATAATGACTCATATAGTTATTTAGACTACAACTTCTCCCTACAACTTCCATGTACACAGAACTTGGAAAATATACAACCACATAACTACTACAACAATATCGTTACACAAACATGCACATAGATGGAAATAGACTATCTTTGTATTATATCAACTTTACAATACTTGCATTATAGGTATGACTACACTTGCAATACACAAAAACAAAATACCTAGAACCCTCATTCTCTCCAATGCATAATGGTCTCTTAGGATGCTCTAGGCTTGCTCTAGGATTACCTCTACATAACATGGATTAAAAAACAAATAATGGGGGTCATTTTATACTTTTGGGATGAAAATTTTAAGCAAATACCCCCCCAAAAACCTCATCCCATAACTACCATTCCCATTTAAGTTTCTTAAGATTTTAGTGATACCTTTACAAATTCTTAATCAAACCTATGATATCATTCCTTGTTGATGTCACTTAATCAAATTGCCTTTTATTGACATTATATTTCTTTGTCATTTGAATTTCATTTAAAATGAATTTTACATTCCAATTTCATTACAAAACTTTTTGCACAACTGTAATAACCCAGGTCAACCCACCTGGTTTCAACCCATAAAATAAAAATTTCCAAAAGTTCCAACCCAAATTATCTAGAGTTTGCATGCCAAATATTCATAGGTACCATTCCGCTGCAGACAAAATATCTATGAGATTGATATTGGCCAGTTCTCATTGGATTTGTCTTGCTCATACCCTTTTTGTACTTAATCTCCTATTTACAATGTTTACTTTGGCTACTTTGGTGACTATCTAGAACTGCTTCTTACATCTTCCCTCCCCTTTAGCTTGGTCGACATCCTTCTCGATTGTAGTATCTACTCCTATGGGATGGGATTTTAATGATGCTAGGAGTAGGTATAGGTATACCTCCCATCTCTTGGATCTATAGCTTGAAGATATCCATTTCTCCTTTAAGTCTCTTGGTATAGTTCAAATACAGATCTCACTACACTCTATAATTGTTTGTTCTCTACTCGGTATCTACCAACCTAACCAATATTTTTTCTACCCTATTTGTAAATGCATATTTTTCTTATTCCTTGTTGCCTCAACAAATTTCCTCATAATTCCTACCTCATGCCTAGATGCATCTTCTAGCTGCTCATCCTTATCTACAAGAAGTTGATCTTGAACCTTCACTTATTTTTTCTTCTTCTCCAACAACTATTCCTTTATTGAACACTCATATTTCAATTTTCTAATCAATGCCTCCTACTTCTCAGCCTCCTCTGAGCATTGCAAGTTTTGTTTTAGCACTCTTCTTGATGTTTTGAATTTTCTCCTCTAATTGGTTAGTCAATTCCTCCTTTGATTCATGGATTTTCTCCACTCCTTTGGCTAACCACTCAATCAAGTATGCCAAAAATTTAATCTTGACATACATATTTACTAATTTAGGTCTAATATTCACATGCTTCACACCTATTTTATTTTTTAGACAAGGTGTTGAATCTACCTCATCGATATACACCCTTGTTGTCTACCTATAAATTGTTTGAGTTTCTTTTGGCAGGCTTTCTACTCCAATCATATTTCTAATGCTACCAGTTTCTAGTTCCCATGGTTTTTTTTGATGAATGTCAGTAAGCTTCATATTTTCCTCACCTTGTGCCCATTACACTAGCTTGCCTAATTTTTTTTCCAACATCGATTGCCATCGTTTCCACTATCCAACACATCCAATCTAAAATTCCAATCTCCCTCTACCAAGGCCCTAGACATCTTATTAAAAAAGGTATCAACTTGCTCACTAATACAATACCTTAGAGCTGGTGGTTTTCTAAAATTTAGAACTTCTATCATAAAATAATCACTCATATCTAACTTTGTGTTTGTATCATCTCCTATGGTGGTTTCTTCCACATCCTCTCCACCTCGACCTATCAAGTTGATTGGTCTTATGGTTGCATTTCCTTGCTATACCAGTTGTGCTACATCAATTTCCATCATTTCTTGCTCCATAGATTGGCTATTACCTCCATTATACATCATTTTGATATCTAAAGTAGGCTCTCCCCCTTTCTTCTTATTTGACTAACACTATTATATTTCTCACCAAATCCTTTGTTTCGGATGTTATTCTAAAATATGCATCTTCCTCCAATGGAGGTGATCCACACGAATCCTTATGCTACTTTGAATGTGCTATAGCATTGAAAATATTGAGTGACTCAATACTTCCCACTTCTTCCTTTCCTTTACCTCCCACAACCTTTACTAATACAGTCTCTTCTTCTACATTTACAACTTCAATTGGTTTTTGTTGTTTTGCATCCCTTTACTTATTCACCTTGCACAACAATCTCATCAGGCTACTGCTCCACTAAAACTCTTTCATGAGTCATCTCTCTACCTACAGTGCCTCCCTATATAGTTTGATTTCTTGGTTGTATAGGATTCTTTGATTGCACTATCTTTTGTGGTCTTTCACGTTGTTCACTTCTTCCCTCCATAGTTTTATTCTAAACTACTACCAACTTCTATTGTAGCCTATTGTGGAGGTTGCTACTCCTCTTGTTGGTGCTATTCTTGAGATTAAGCCTCCATCCATTGTTGCTCTAATATCCTTCATCTATTCTATTTCTACACTGGCTTTGTCCTCAATTGTGCTATAGTTTCTTCCAAATCTCTCTTTTTCTTCGTCCTCACCAGAGTGCCTAGTTTTGTTAGTGACATCATGTTGGTCCACCTCAATATTGTTGGTACCTAATCCAATAAGTACCTAGGAGGATTCAAATCTAGAAATCACACCTTTTCTTGTGTAGTAGCATTCATCATCAACACAATAGTGTGGAATGCCATTGAAAATTTCCTTGTATACCACATCAAGAAGTTCCTAATACAGTAAGACAATTACGATACCTAATTATAAGCCATGCAAAATATTATCCCCTATACATAAAATATGAGCCAAGTGGGAATTTATAAGGCTTGTTGTTATTCAAAGAGTTTGGACATGATGTCATTCATAACACACTATAATTTTAGCATCTATAATTGTTGCATTTTCACTTTGTGACTCCCATGCTTCAACAACTTTACCACCTCATTTGAAGTGATGTTTGTTATAACCTCATGGATCAACTCCCTTCATAAATTTACATCTAATATCTCCTTCTAATCGGTAGTCCAAGATTTGGCAACCCAAACATCCTTTTGAAGTTTCCTGTTGAGAACACCACTATCAACTACTAGTTACCAACTCAAACTTTACTAGCATTCTGCTATGAGTTGTATGTCTGCAACATTTGTAGTAAATAATATTTGAAAAGCTCCTTGTTAAAGTTTAGAATTTGCAATGTAAAAGTTACTCCTACATCTTTAAATGTTGTCCTCAATGGATGCTCCTTTAGACTCCTCCCACCATATTCAATGAAACTCTCTTACTGGCTACAACAATGTGATTTCTTGTAAAGGAAATATTATCCTCTCCTTTCCCTTAATATTCTCCCCCTCCTAAGGTAAAGCCTCAAATTATCACTCATTTGGAGTGTTTCTTCTTGGAATTTCTCTTGAATGAACAATATGCCTATTATTGCCTTGTTTGATGTCTAAGTTGTATTCTATTTCTCTTCCTTGGATGCACTTTGCAAAACTTCTCATACTTTCTTCAATGCCCTCACCTTAAGAATGAGGTTCTACTTGCATCATCAAGTTAGGTGGAGCCCTTACTTGCTGTTGTTACTCCACCTAATGAATTCAATCCATGATACTTGGCCTCTTCTACATTTTTCATTGCTCAACCACTCCACTTGCTTCACGTTCTACTTGTACAACCCTTGCCTTCATGGTCCTAATGATTGTATGGCCCCTATTGTCACACTAGTTGCCTGTATATCCCCTATTGTCACATGAGATACATGTATGGTTGTCTTCTTTGAGCTTGTTTAATATCCACATCACTTGTACGATAGCCTTTCTCCAGTTGTATTCTAGTATCTCTCTTGCTTCAATTTGTATGATTGACCTTCAACACCAGTATTTACGGTTCTCCTATGCACCCTTTCGTATTTGTATGACAATGGTTTTTTCTCAACTCAATCGTTCACTCTCCATATTGTATGGCCTTTCCATATCTTGTATAGTAGCTTCCTCTACCATTGTCTTCATGTACAAACTTAGTATCTCTTTGCTACCAACTCTAATCCTCGCTTGTACTATTGTATTTACCTGTAAATCAAAAACCCTTATTTTGTCTACACTTCACTACTTTCTTTAAAGGTTGTTCATACACTTGTATGAATCCATACAATTGTAGTTTTCCTTTGAAAATCCTTCTTTCGATGATATAACCCACTTCATCTTGAGTACACTCATCAATTATACAATAGTTTAGTAGTTCTTCCTCCTTTTGTTAACAACTCCTACACCAGTGCTATGACCTCGGTGCTACGTCCTACATCCCTAAGAACTATGTCCTCCTATCCTTCAACTTCTTATGTGCATTCTTCATCCTCCCTTTTCCATCAGGTGTTGAGCAATCTATAATTCTCAAGCCTCCTCAAACATACATATTTATAAGTTAGCAAGGTGGTTGTCATCCATGCATAACTACCCAATGATTGCTATATAGGCAGGCAATTTGATGTCTGTATTTAGTGAATAAGTTTTGGTATTTTATGTTATTTTGTAGTTGTACGCAAAGTATTTGATGAAATGTGCATACATATATTTAATAATGTTATAAAATGGTAATTTAATATTGTACATAATAATAGGATGTTAAGTCATGTATGTTGGTAAAGTCATAAGTTAGTTTATCTAGTAGTGGAAAATATCATGTAAATGCAAGATAAATGCATATGAAATATAATTTAGGAAAATGATGAGATGTCAGGTAGTTGGAGGGTGTAACTAATTTTTGGTTGTATAAATAAGTTCTCCCCTCATTTGTTCAGAGGATGTCAGTGGACTGAGGGATAGACATAGTACGTAAGGAAACAATGTTGGTGCATATGTGTATATGGCATGATGCAGTCATAAAGGGATGCAGTCATAAAGAGGATTATGCACAAGGTTTGCAGACTGTATATGAAATGTTGTAACTAGATATGCCATTGTTAATATAAATATGCTCATTCATTTATCATCTTCCATTGCTATTGTTGTTGTTATTTTTGTTGTTGTTTTTGTGTATTGTTCTATGTATTATTATTGCTAATGGATGTAGATTTGTAGAATTAATTAAGTAGAAATGGAATTATGTGTATGTATGTTAATATTCATTTCTACATGCTAGTTCACCACCTTTGCATGTAAGTGATAGCACATGCTTTGCCTACTTTTTCTTTTTTATATTTTTGTATTTTTTTCTAATTTTCTTAAAAAATCATATGTTTGAGTTATCTTCATTGTACAATTTGTACAATAATACAAACTTGGATTTCAACTATGTCACCTATCGATTAACCATTTTCTTCCTCCTAACTACAATTTTCTTCTCTCTTTTTCATACAAATTATTGCATTTGTATGCCCCCCTATTGTACTAATACCCTACTTTTTGTTTGTATTGTCAATCTATCATACCATCCTCAATTGTGTGGTCAACTATATTTGTATGGTCACCTTGACATGTACAACATAACCCATCCGTACAATTGTTTTTTCTTGTACGACCACCTACCATACAACCATATTTACTTGTATGGTTGTCTAGAATTTGACTTGTATGGAGGTCTACCATATAGGCAACTTCTTGCCTTACTACATTGTATGGTGGTTCATTTTATCTCTTACTTCTTAACTTCATCGTCTTCATTCATATCTTATCAAATTTTTCTCTTTGTTATTTCTTCCTTGTCTCCATATTCACCTTCTCCTCTATAATACATTTCTTGCCTCATTTACTTCTATCAAGCAAGCCTCCATAACTTAGGATATTTGTTTCTTTCTCTTATTGTCTAAAGTCTGTCTATTCTATCCTTTGGTTCCTTAATTTTATGTTCCTATGATATCTTTAATTTTGATGCAAACTAAGAGGTAGACCTAATGAGCCATCCTGATGGTTACATCATAGTTGGTTTTTTTAAACACCACTAGAGAATGGTCTTGAAAAGCCACTATGTCGATTGCTTAGCCTAAAGGTAGTAGGAGGGAAAAATATCTCCCTCACACTACCAAATGGGAGACCAACCAAACTCTTTCCTTGGTTGAGCAATCTTATATGATCGAGAAGACTTGACGGTCTATTTTATAGATTTCCTATCTTTTGCACCATGGTTGGAGTGTTTAGTAGCCCTTTAGAACTACTAGGACCTTCCATTTCATCAACTTCCATCACTAGTGTATCATCCACTCATCTTCTCATCCACCTTCTCAATTAAAAGTTAGTCTATTGATTATTTATTTCCTTAGTTGGGAATTTGGTTGAGGCTTTGGCATGTTCCTCCTTGCTCATCTTCTAAGTTATGCACTTGATCTTGCACTACTTGAATTATCAAAGATTTTGGAGAATATACTACTCATGTCTATTCACCAATTCTTTCCATCTCCTTCCTAATATGTAACCTTACCAAATAAATATTGCACCCCATAATAAGAAAGCAAAATAATTCCATCAATGGTAGAAATCCTTTAGATTAAAAGGAAAAAAAAATAGAGACTATAAAATAAATGCACGTAGTAAATTAGCAAGCATGCCTACAAAATACAAAATATTTTAATACATACATAATTTAAGCTACATAGACATGAATCAATAGTTGTGTTGAACCAAAATATTTATAAAATCCCAGAACACTAACCCTACAAATAAAAGGTAAAAAATGCTCAACTTCCTTCTAATACAAGATATTCCTATTTTTATTAGGACCTGTTGGAACCAAAATTGAATCAACATCTGAAACCCCCGATTTTAAATTTTTGGTTTCAATAAAATTAGCAAAATTTGCTAGCCTTTATTGCATTTTCATCTGAGAAGTTGACTTCCATATGATTTTAACCTTAGCCATTTTTGGATTGATTTTATGACCGTTGTTTTATCCTATAAAAATCCATAAAGGTCAAATTATATAAACATCCACTACAAAGGTCAAATAATTAAAATACCTGAATTTTTAAAGTAAGGTTTATGATCCATGAATTTAATGTGAGCCTTCCTTTTAAAAATAATAATCATAATTCGTGGACCTAAGCCTAAGGAATAAACCCCTAAGTCCGAAGGTATCAAAAATAAATAAATCATGGTCTAAAGTGTGAAAACCCAAGGTCTTAAGCGAAATGTTAATTATTCAAAGGTATGCACCCCCCTTGCATTAAATATCGAGCACATTAAGCAAATCTAAGGGCAACGCTTCATCGAGGTAAAATAAAATAGACACGCTCAATTTAATAAGTCAAATATTTAAAGCACCATGGTCTAAAATTTGAAAGCCTAAGTATAATAGTAATTGCTTTAATTAAACGTTGAGCCATTTTAGAAGATCCAAAGGCAGTGCTTGATTACGATTCAATCGGATGACCACGCTCTTTTAAAAATTCATAAAGTGCCCCTTGGTAACTAACCCCACAGGTTGGAAGAGATCAATAGCTGCGCTAGTCCTCACCAAGATCTGACAACTGTGCTCGAGTTAAAATCTGAGTAATAAAACGGTAGAAGCATCAGGTGTAATAAAGGCTTTCAAAGATCGACAATCGTGCTTTGTCATGATAAAATATACAAATGCATGTTACCCAAAGAAGTCAAAGATGGTCTTAGATCCATGTCAACTAAAATATGAACATCTCCAGCTAAATCTGATGGTTGCGCCCGATGCACCTGATCCAATGGATGTGCCTCCACCACAAATTACCAAGGATAGCCAAAGGATTAAAATAAGATTATGTTTAAAATGCACATAGATCTGAAGGAGATCAATGGATGCACTCTCTCTTGAGATAATCCAATGGTAGCACTCGCTTTAGATAACATGAAGGTAAATCTATCGATAAGACAAAGTCAACACTTGATTAGTCAAATTAATCATATTTAGCAAGGGCCTTAACACGTTACTAATTATCCCCCATTCGCTTAATCAAGGTTAATAAAAATCAAAAGCATGCGCCTTTCAACTACTAACCTTGCAGGTCAAAATAAATCAATGGTGGTGCTCAAACTAGCCTAGATCCAACGACATCGCTCTTTCAAAAGCAATCACAAATCAAAGGGAGATCAACGATGGTGCTTCGATCCACCAAGATCTAATAGCCACAAGTTAATCAAGGTCACATAAAAAACATTAGCGTACACATGTCAGATCCGACAATCGTGCTCATTCCAAGTAAATATCCAATGGTCGTGCCTTATCGATAACACATTATATTAAGATACAATAGGATCCGACGGTAGAAATAAATCAAAGAAGATCAAATGGTGGCAAAGCAAAGGATATAAATGGTGGCACTTGGTCGTAAGATGATCCTACGATAGTTCTTCATTATATTAAAATCTAACGACGGTGCTCAAATGCAACCCGATCCTATGACTATGATCGTGTGGGACCATCAAAGGTTGACGAGTCAAAAAGCTCAAGATAATCAATGGTCGTGCTCTTTCTAGGAAGATATCCAATGGTGGCGCTTCATCGAAGCAAACATCCATTAAAAAGGGTATAATTATGACCTAATCAGATGGTCGCGCTCTATCCACCCAGATTCGATGGTGATGATTGGATTAAAGAAGAGAAATAATGTTCAAATAGTCATTGACTAAGAAGTATTGGACCAAGATCGGATGACCGTGTTTATACCCGATTTAATCCAATGACTACGCTTACTCATGACCATCAAAGGAAAATGAAGTCAAATAAAAGGTGTACAACTCTACAAGATCTAACGATAGCGGTGAATCTCGACCAGATCCGATGGTCATACATGACCACTTTACCTAGACGTTAAGAGACATGGTTTATCTCACCAGTGGAAAATTAATTAAGGTTAAGGGATCTAACTAGGTTGGTAATGACCCCCGCTCCTCAGTAAACACCGATACAAGTCTGGATAATTGGGCGAACATGCATAGAATCATATATTTGATCAAACGGTGAGCCACTAGCAAGGTAAGTAAGTCATTAAGGGGTGAGCATTAACCAGAGGTTAGTAATTTTTCTAATCACTACGATTATCCTTTAATAAATCAATATTCAATGAAGGATAAAGCTCTAATTTAATGATTATTATTTTTAGTGAAATAAGAGTATGAAATTGACTAACCAATAAAATGTTGGGATATCTTCTATACTATGCAGGATCGCTGTTGACATATATCTACTATATTTTGGGGCTGACATTTTTTTGTAGGTGTGAAAGTATCAAACAGAGGTACGCGATGTGTGTTCCATACAACTACAATCGTGAATTGGTAGATCCAATAGGCACGATCCTCCATGTGCAAATATGACGAACTACAACTAGAAGAAAAGAGTAACTTAATAACAATGCAAGTTGGACAAAGGTGGTGAACAAGGTTATGCATAATAGGTTGGACTCAAAATATACTTGTAAAAAAATGGCGAATCGTAATAAAAATCAAGGTGAATCATGGATAATCCTAAGAAAATTAAATCGAGCATCTTCATACCAAAATTTGGGGTATTTGAAGCCCTAAAATATAAATTTATATTTGGGACCACTTTTGACCTATTAAATCATCTTATAACTTCATAAAAACACCACCATTAGATCAGGCTTGAAAAGAGCTTTCCAACGAGTACAAATATGCCTATGTTTGGATATATATTGTGGTGAATTGATCCTAAGAAAAATTTGTCTTGAAAATTTTAGGCGAATGGGCCGACGTCGAGGGTCCTCATATTCGCCAATTTCCAATTTTGAAAATCCTAATATTAACCCGATTTATGAATATTTGCCACCATGCATAACCCTGTTGGTGAATCACCAATAGGTACAACCATTAAATAGGAGTAAGTTGCAACAAACAGTAACCATTGTAAGATGAATTGGAAATACAGGCAAAGGATTGGGAGGAATGACTAATTCAGGCAACAATTAAGAGATAAAATAAGCAGACTATCAAATAAAATCACATGGACTGTACCCGAGTAGGGATGATACAGACTGTTCGGGTGATAAGCTATGTACAAAGGAATAAAATCAGATCCTTTAAGTGTGATCATGTACTACACATGCAACAAGATAAGCCGGTCTAAAATAAGACCATGCATGAGTTTGCTCGATTTATAAATAGGGACGGTAAAAGGTGATCCATCCAAAGGGGAAATGGAGTACAAGATACATGAACGTGATTGTTTCCTGCTCTGCATATTCATAATATGTAAGAAGCACAAGAAGATCAAGATATTGTTTTAGCTCATCAAAGGCTACACACTTAGCACTTCGATGGAATATAGTTACAAAGGGTTCACTCTGATAGAATATAGTTATGGAAGTACCATATAGGCACTTCCAGATCTTGTTTTCCATTCCATCCTTCCTTCTATATATCACTGCCCTCATCCTTCTAGGCATTCTTCCTCAACCATCATCACTATCCACTCCACATAGCGCCATATCTCCACCATCCACTAAGCAAATCAACTCCCATTGCTCCCTCCTCCCTCATATCCACCTTGTTATCAATGCCATTCCATCCATTTACCATCCACACTCCATCTCTTCTCTTCACCATCACATCGAGGCACCCTCTATCTCACATCAGAATTTCACTATAGCAGCCTAGTCGACCCCAAATGTTATAATCCAATGACTAGGTTAAGCAGGAAATAAAAAATTATATATATGTACAAGATCCTCGTTTAACTATGCAAAAGAAGAAAAACAAAGATCACCTAATCCATTTAGTATGAGAGCTCCCTTCAAACCAAAAGCAAATCACGATAAGAAATCTAGGGTCATAATAGTTGGATAGCATACAAAGAAGATCGAACCAGATGATGACAAGTGTAAGGCCAAGATCAGGCCAAAAATAATAGATTCAAGAACTAGAAGCTATAAAAGGAAGCATCCAGGGTTAGAATCTGCATCAAGCATTTAGAGATAGCAATTTTTCTAAGAGGTATACTTGAGTGCCCATTTGAGTTGTGCTATTGTATTCCCCTTGTGTCTATTTTTCTTTGTCATCCCTCATTCTTCCCTTTGCTATGCAGGTTTTGATAATGCTGTGTTCGAAGAGCTGAGAATATTTCCAGTCTTTCTAAGCTTGAAGTCCAAAGATTCTCCTTGCTAACATTTTAGAAGGAAGATTGACGAAGTCTTGTTACATAATTTGAACAAGGCTTTCTCATTGTATTAAAATATTTTGAATATAGAGTTTAATGGTATTTTTCCAACTCTGCATGTAATTTTTATTGAAGAAATTAATACAATATTGGGTTTCAGTTTTATCATTCTCTTGTCTTCAGTTTTGTGTGTTTCCTCATAATAGGTTACGATATTCGAACATGTTGTGAGCGTTTCTTTCATCGGTTAACTCTTAGACTGATTACAATATTCAAATGAGTTTAATGGCGCTGATTCTTCTTTTTCCCATTCTTTTTGTTCATGTCATAAATGTTGTTAAATTGCTATAACAACCCAATTGGATAGGCACCGGTCTACATAAGGTATAATAATTAAGTTGTCTTTGCTTGGTCAATTTTATATAGATAATATAATGTATGACTAAATCTGGAGTGTGTAACACTTGTAAAATCATAAGTTTACCACTGGGGTTTCCTTACCCATTATGTATGTTTCTTTTAGCAATATTTCGTTAGTTAGAATAAAGAGGCAGGTTGACCAGAGCCTATAATAGCTCATTGGTTTCAAATGATTTCTTGTAGCATGACAATCGAATCCTATGGATGCAAGAAATGGTTCCAACAATTTTTTGGCATCGTTTTCGGGGAGGACTTGATAGAAATATTTAATTATCTTCTTAATAGTTTTCTTTCAATGATTATTTTTAAATCAATGAGCGACCAATCAGAATAAAGAGTTAGCATTTTTAATTTTTACATTTTTATGTTCTTTATTTCTTACGTTAGTGACTCTTTTTATTATTACCTTTTGAAGTGAGTTTTACAGTTTCTTGATTTTCTTGAATTTCCTCCAAGAACCATCCCCTGTGAGGTTGAGAGTTAAGAATCAAGTAATCTTGATTATACATTCTGTTCTTTCTGCACCAATGTGCTGGTGACTCTATCTGGATGAACCCAGAAATCAAAAATTTAAGAAAGAAGGAGCAGAACGTGTTGGCGCACACCAGGAGAAGCGGTAAGGAGCTATTCTTAGAATTTGAGAATCTATAGGTATTTACCCATAACCAGAAAATCCCACTTCTTAAGAGTACCATATACGAGAATAAATCATATTTTAGCAGTAAAAAGTACGTAAAGAAAAATAGAATTCAAAATACTATTGCTGCTGATATTACTATAGATGAAGTTTTAAATACTACTGTAGAAAATACATTAGATTCATCTCAGTCCCATAGTCCTGTAGATTATAATACAGAGGTAAATAATCCATTAGATTATATTCAGGCTACCCAAATCCCTGTAGGTATTGTTGCTATAAATTTAAATCCCATTACACCTACAATAACAATGGCTCAAAAAAATCAAAACAATGTTCATTTGTGGAGAACCAATAGATACAGGCCATTTGTTTTACCTGCAAATCAGAATGCCTTACCTAATAAAGCCCACAAATACCTTCCCAAGTTTGTAGGAAATGATGCAATAACTGGAGAAGATCATATCAAAAGTTTTCTGTATGTAATGGATAGTCTAGAGGTAGAGCATGAAGATGTAGTCTTAAGACTATTCTTGCAAACTTTAGAAAAGGATGCTAGAGAGTGGTTCAATTCTCTCCCTGACAATGATATCCCAGATTTCACTAAAATGGAAGCTATTTTCCTAAAGAAATACGATGAAAGAAAAAATGAACAATCTTTATTAACTGAGTTAGCCACTATGAAGAAAAAGGAAAATGAGGCTGTTAGTGACTTTAACAGGAGGTTCTCAAAGACCAAAAACAAAATCCCTACCAACCTTAGGCCCAGTGATATTAGTCATTCTTGTTTCTATAAAAATGCTTTTCAAGGAGAGTTTAACTATGAGTTAAGGCAAGAACAAGCCACTACCATTGATAGTTGTATGGAAAAAGCAATGGATATCGAAAGAAACATGCTTGATAGTGGTAAGATGAAGCCTTACTCTTTGGAAGTCAATCTACCTGAGAGAAAGCCCAAAAGGGTAGCATTTGATATACAAAGAAGAACTGAAATAGATCCAATGGAAAAACTAACTAATCAAATGGTTGAGATGTTCAATACCATGAACAACAGGTTAGCAAGAATTGAAAGAAACAATGGTAATAATGGTGAGACATCACAAACAGAATGACCATATGTTGATAATCACCCTCCCTTTAAGAAAAATTTCAATAGAAATTGGGGAAACAACAATGGCCTTGAAGAAGGAAATAGGACTAGGAATAATGAAAACAATAACTAGAAAAACAGAGAATCTGACAGAGATCAGAACAATGTTCCTAACCCTATACCATCTACCAACATAGTAGAAGGTTTTCCCTATTTTTGCTCTACTTGTGATGCACCTCATAACCCTGATGCATGTGGAATACACCTAAGTGATCAGCGCAATGTAGATTTACATGATGATTCAGAGGAGGATATAAGAATTAACACCTGTTGGTCTCTAGAAGATGAGTCCAGAGAAAGGTTGTTTGAAGAAAATATGGATAAGTATTCTTCAAATCATCATCCTCAGATTTTTGTAGCTGAAGGTACTAAGATCTTGCAAAAACCACATGAGTCAAGATATGACAAAATGAAGCAAGGGAAACTAATCCCCACTGCTAAGGAAGTGGAAGAATTAGAAGCTACCAATACTCTGAGTTTAAGAAATAGAATTGTCCCTGACAGAACAAAAAAAGCTTCAACAAGTGAAATGAGAAAATAAAATTTCACAAATAAGAATATCAGTAAAGAGAAAACTAATAGAACCTTCAAAAATATTATTCCTGAAGTAATAGAATTAGAAGAGGAAACATCCAAAGAAGAAAGCAATAGACCACTGGATATAAAAAATATAGAATTTGATGTTGGGTCAGAACTCAGTAAACAAAAAGTTAACATCACATTTGGAGAGCTTATGAAAGTTCAACAATACAGAGAACAAGTCTGCAGAGCATTTGGACTAGTGGAACAAAAAGAAGAACCAACTTGCCATGCTGCTAGACAAAATCAACATGATACAAGATCACCATCCTCTATCAAACCCTTCTATGTATCATTAAGGTATAATTTAGATGAAGGAGAAAGGTATGTGATTCATAATTGTATGCTAGATAGTGGAGCCTCACATAATATCATGCCCAAATTAATAGCTGACCAAATGGGGTTAATCTGTACAAGAGATTCTACCCCTATTTTTGTAATGGATAGCAGACAAATTCCTTGTGTAGGGGTGATAACTGGATTATTGGTTTTTTTGGACCAACACCCCAAAAAGGGCATAGTAATGGACGTTGCAGTAGTTGATGTTGACCCTTTCTTCTCACTATTACTCAACAGACATTGGGCAAAACAACTTGGAGGTTCAATCCAATTGGATTGGTCCTATGCTACTATCCCAATGATAGATAAAGAAAACGTAATATTACGAAGGGAACCATTTAACAAACACTCCGTAGAGTTAATTCAAATAGATGAAACCATGATAAACTTGGTGAATTCTATGGAAGAAAAAGGGATGGGAGTTTACTCCATATGGCACAACCCATTCCTGGTGGAAGTACCAGAAGCAAAGAACATGGATCCAAAAGTTATAAAAATGGTTGATGCTGAATCAGATAGAGTATTAACTCAAGAAATGTGGACCATGTATTTTGATGGAGCTAAGTCCCAATCTGGAGCAGGTGCAGGAATTAATCTGACTGACATAAAAGGAAACTACCTTGGTATCCCTTACAGACTAGAATTCCCTTGCACCAATAATGTAGTTGAATACGAAGCTTTATTGCTAGGGTTAAGAAAAGCAAAAGAATTAGGCATTAACTACTTGATTGTAATAGGGGATGCTGAACTAATTATACAACAAATCAAAGGTAAATATCAAACCAAGCATCCTAGGCTTAAGCAATATAAAAATGCAGTATTGGAAGAAATTGAATTTTTTTTAGCTTTTAATATCTCATTTATTCCAAGAGAACAAAATCATGTTGCAAACATTTTAGCTATAAATGCCTTAGGCCTAGATCATCCAGAAATAACTACAGAATATATGGATAGGTTCCCAACTATTTCAGTTTATAAACCCTCTGTGCCAAATAACATAGTTTACCTACAGGTCTTTCAAGATGATGTGGACATAAAAGATTTCATGACTTTGCAAAATCAGTATGCAGATATAATCTGTGATGAAAAGGATGAAGATAAGCTAAAAGATCAAATAGGTGAACCAATAGAAGTAATCCAGCTGAAAACAAATAGAATACCCAAAGGATTGGTTTCTTTAGAGAGTCTATTTGATGATTTTGACAAAGCTTACAAGCCTTTACGTAGAGAAGTAATATCTAAAGATATTAACATTGGTACAATGAGAGAGCCCAGAATAGTGAAGGTAGATATGGCCTTGCCAGCAAAAGAAAAGGTTGGATACATTAGTTTCTTAAAGAAGAATAAGGAGCATTTTTCTTGGACTTATGAAGACCTTAAAACCTTCAAAATAGATGTAATGACACACATAATACCCCTGAAGGAAGATTCCAAGCCATTTAGACAAAAATAGAGGAAATATAACCCTACTCTGCACCCAATAATGCAAAAGGAGGTACAAAAATTACTGGATTCCAAAATAATCAAAAAGGTAAGATTTTCTTCTTGGATATCCAATTTAGTACCAGTCAGAAAGAAGAATGGTGATATTAGACTCTGTGTAGATTTCAGAAATTTAAATAAGAGTTCATTAAAAGACAATTACCCATTGCCCAATATGGAACAACTATTGCAAGCAGTAGTTGGTTCATCCAGATTGTCCCTGTTGGATGGTTTTTCTGGATACAATCAAATTCAGATAAATCCAGAAGATAGACATAAAACAACATTCACTACACCTTGGGGCACATTTGAATATTTAATAATACCTTTTGGCCTGATGAATGCAAGTGCTACTTTTCAGAGAGCAATGGACTTTGCTTTCAAAGGATTAATGTTCAAAATAGTAGTTGTATACCTGGATGATATCATAGTATTTTCTAAGAATCCAGAAGATCACTTAGAACACTTAGCTACAGTTTTTGCTCGATGCAAAGAATTTGGAATTTCTCTAAATCCCAAGAAGTGCATATTCGGGACTACACAAGGAAAATTGTTAGGTCATATAGTTTCAAAAAAGGGAATAAGCATTGAACCAGAAAGAATAGAAGCTATATCTAAAATTCCACCTCCCAGGAACTTAAAAGGAGTCAGGTCATTCTTTGGAAAGATAAATTTTGTCAGAATATTTATCCCAAATTTTGTAGAGATGACCAAACCCATAAATGACATGGTTAAGAAAACTGGAGAAATAAAATGGACAGTAGAAAACATGGAAGCATTCAATAGAATAAAAGAAGCCATTTCTACTACTCCTACCCTAAGCTTCCCGAATTATTCCAAAGACTTTAACATTTACTCATATGCATATGAACACTCCATTGCTGCAGTTCTTTCACAAAAAGATGATGAAAATAATGAAAGGCCAATAGCCTTCATGAGTTCAGGTCTGAAAGGAGCACATCTTAAATATACCCTACTGGAAAAGCATGCTTATGCAGTTTTTCAATATTTAGAACATTTCAAAGGTATATTCGGTTCAAACAAAGTTTATTGTTGCATCCCTTTCATAACAATAAAAGATATTTTTACCCAATCTGAGCCATTAGGAAGGCCAGCAAGATGGATGGTGAAACTTTTGCAATATGATATTGAATTCAAAATAGTCAAAACTATAAGAGGATAGGGTTTGGCCAAATTTTTGGCTAACAAAGAAGGAGAAGACTCTAATAATGTTCTTACAATAGATGAGATATATGACTCTAGAAGAATTAATAATGTAGAATGCAAATGGTATGATGAAATTATGGCATATTTACAAACTCTGTCTTTTCCCAGAGATATGTCAACAAATAGAATGAGGTCAGTAAAGCTTCAGGTTTAGAAGTACCATGTGCAAGATGGTGTGCTTTATTGGAAGCACCCTGATGGAGTGTTATTAGTCTGTTTATATGAAAATGAAGTCCAAGAAATAATTAATGAATTCCATGATGGTTTCTGTGGAGGATATTTTGCTCCAAAAGCCACAACTAATAAAATCATGAGAGCAGGATATTATTGGCCTTCCATTTTTAAGGATGTATATAAATATGTTAGGAATTGTCATAACTACCAGGTTTTTATAGGAAAGAAGTAGCTGGCAGCCATGCCCCTCAAACCAGTGATCATTGAAGCACCATTCACCCAATGGGGCATTGACCTAATTGGAGAGATCAAGCCTAATTCATCAGGCCAGCACAAGTGGATCATAACTGCAATGGATTACTTCACCAAGTGGGTAGAGGTTGCTCCTCTAAGAACCTCCACAACCACCACCATTATCAAATTCTTGGAAGAAAACATTCTAACCAGGTTTGGAGTTCCTCAAAAATTGGTAATAGATAATGGGCAATATTTTGTTTCATATGAAATGGTAGAATTCTATGCTAAGTATGGAATTGAACTCTCATATTCTGCTAATTATTACCCCTAAGGGAATGGTCTTGTTGAGTCATCAAATAAAAATGTAATAACTAGAATAAAAATATCATTGGGTAAGAACAAAAGAGGATGGGACAGTGAACTAAAATTTGCTCTTTGGGCTGATAGGTTATCTATCAAAAGAAACATAGGAAGGACTCCCTATGAAATGGTATATGGAGAGAAAGCCTTATTACCCTCAAGAATAGAAAAATTGGCACTTTCCCTCTTGTTGCAAGATCATGAAGACCCCAAACCCTTACAAAGAAGGCTAGACCAAATTGTCTTGTTAGAAGAGCAAAGAAGAGAAACCCTTAATAGAATGATGGAACAAACTCAGAAAACTATGAAATTGTTTAATAAGAAAGCCAAGGGTACTCCTTTCTCTCAAGGAGATATAGTCATCTATTGGGACCCTAAAAATGATAAGCATGGTGAAAAGGGAAAACTCGAGCCTAAATGGATTGGTCCATACCAGATAGCCCATGTTGTTGGTCAGAATACTTACAAATTGTAGACTTTGCAGGGAGAACCAATGGCTATCCCTATTAATGGCCAACACCTCAAGATGTACAATCCCTGTGGAGGGGCCTACTAAATAATAATAATAATAATAATAAATAATAATAAAAGAAATATAGAAAATCAAAAACACCAAAAATAGAGTGATGTGTTTTATTGTTGTTTTGTTTACCAGAAAGCAAATTTCTTTTGTCTGTATTGTTCTAAGTTTTGTTGTTTCACATAGTATTCTTAGTATGATGAGTATTCCTTACTGTTGGTTCCTCCAAAAAAAAAAAGGAGAAAGGAGATTTATTTTAGACTTTGATGATGTTTACAATTTTTCAAATATGAAATGTTTATGCAATGGTCATATGATAAGAGATAAAACAGAATGAAATCAGAGTTGATTGAAACACCATGTTAAGGCCTCACATTACAAATGATACTTAAGGTGATTTCAAGGTCCAAGGAACAGAGTTATCTTTGAGAAGGTGGTTGAGCTAAAAATCATTACACTCATCCTTTTTAGCCAGAAACTAATCCTCAACTCAGGCATACTCATTGCACAATTTGCTTATATCAAAATACTTCTCAAATGAGAAAGAAAATCAAAATAACGCAAGTTGAGTCACTACCTGAGATATCTTGGAAAACCTCTACCGGGGCTATAGATGCTTGACTGGTAGTAGAGTAAAACCGGATGGGATTAGAAGCAACTCCACCGAGGCTATAGACACTTGACTGGCAGTGGAGCCCTACAGAATGGTGAACATATTTAAGAGTGAAATCATACACTAAGCTTAACTATTTTTCTCAGATATGGCAAAGTTTTGGAAGACTTGGGAATCAAAATGAATGCACTAACACACACATGGGCCAAAGCATGATGGAACAAATAGCTTTGAAAAATTATGTGTAATCATATCCTATGACCTTGCTAAAACAAACATAACAATATATCTAAAAAACTCATATGTTTCTAAAATTTTGACCCTAGTTTCCAAATTGAATAAAAGGAATTATAGTTTTCAATGCTCTATTACTTTGATATTATGTTGTTATTACAGTTTTTCAGTTTAAAAGTTGTTATGTTTTGTTTTTCAAGCTTTACTTATCAGTCTTGATGATTTGAAATTTTGTCCAAGATTGCAATAAAACCAGGAGATTCTGTAATTCTCAAGTGCCTCATGTTTTCAGCACATTGTCCCAGTTAGAGCCTATGTTGGAGCCAAAATTGACTCAACATCTGAAACCCCCAATTTTAAATTTTTGGTTTCAATAAAATTAGCAAAAGTTGCTAGCCTCTATTGCATTTTCATCTGAGAAGTTGACTTCCATATGTTTGATTTATGAAATTAACCTTAGCCATTTTTGGATTGATTTTATGACCATTGTTTTATCCTATAAAAATCCATAAAGGTCAAATTATATAAACATCCACTACAAAGGTCAAATCATTAAAATACCCAACTTTTTAAAGTAAGGTTTATGATCCATGAATTTAATGTGAGCCTTCCTTTTAAAAATAATAATCATAATTCGTGGACCTAAGCCTAAGGAATAAACCCCTAAGTCCGAAGGTATCAAAAAGAAATAAATCATGGTCTAAAGTGTGAAAACCCAAGGTCTTAAGCGGAATGTTAATTATTCAAAGGTATGCACCCCCCTTGCATTAAATATCGAGCACCTTGAGCAAATCTAAGGGCAGTGCTTCATCAAGGTAAAATTGAATGGATGCACTCGATTTAATAAGTCAAATCTTTAAAGCACCATGGTCTAAAATTTGAAAGCCTAAGTATAATAGTAATTTTTTAATTAAACATTGAGCCATTTCAAAAGACCCAAAGGTAGCGCTTTATTACGATTCAATCGGATGACCGCACTCTTTTAAAAATTTATAAAGTGCCCCTTGGTAACTAACCCCATAGGTTGGAAGAGATCAACGACTACACCAATCCTCACCAAGATATAACGGCTATGCTCGAGTTAAAATCCGAATAATAAAATGGTAGAAGCACTAGGTAAAATAAAGGCTATCAAAGATCGACGGTTGCACTTTGTTGTGATAAAATATAACGGATGTGTGTTACCCAAAGAAGTCAAATATGGTCCTAGATCCATGTCGACTAAAATACGAACATCTCCAGCTAAATTTGATGGTTGCGCTCGAATGCACCTGATCCAACAGATGCACCTCCACCACAAATTACCAAGGATAGCTAAAATATTAAAATAAGATTACATTTAAAAGACATGCAAAACTGAAGGAGATCAATGGATGCACTCTCTCTCAAGATAATCCAATGACAGTGCTCGCTTCATATAACATGAAGGTAAATCTATCGATAAGACAAATTCAACACTTGATTAGTCAAATTAATCATATTTAGAAAGGGCCTTAACACATTACTAATTATCCCCCATTCGCTTAATCAAGGTTAATAAAAATCAAAAGCATGCGCCTTTCAGCTACTAACCTTGTAGGTCAAAATAAATCAATGATGATGCTCAACCTAGCCTAGATCCAATGATAGCACTCTTTCAAAAGCAATCACAAATCGAAGGGTGATCAATGACAATGCTTTGATCTGCCAAGATCTAACGACTATAAGTTAATCAAGGTCACATAAAAGACATTAGCACACACAGGTTAGATTCGATGACCGTGCTTGTTCCAAGTAAAGATTCGATGGTCGCACCTTACCGATAATACATTAAATAAATTTAAAATAGGATCCAACGGTAGCGATAAATCAAATAATATTGAACAACAATAAAGCAAAGGATATCAACGGTGGTGCTTGGTTGCAAGCTAATCCTACGGTAGCGCTTCATCATATTAAAATCTAACGGCCATGCTCAAATGCAACCCGATCCTATGGCTATGACCCCGTGGGGCCATCAAAGGTTGATGAGTCAAAAAGCTCAAGATAATAAATGATCGTACTCTTTCCAAGAAGAGATCCGATGGTGGTGCTTCATCAGATAAAACATCCATTAAAAAGGGTACAATTATGACCTAATCAGACGATCATGCTCTATCCGCCCAGATTCGATGGTGGTGATTGGATTAAAGAAGAGGAATAATGTCCAAATAATCGTTGACTAAGAAGTATTTGACCAAATATCGGACGACTGCACTTATCCCCAATTTAATCCAATGACTGCACTTACTCATGACCTTCAAAGAAAAATGAAGTCAAATAAAAGGTGTACAACTCTACAGGATCTAACGATAGCGGTGAATCCTGACCAGATCCGACGGTAATGCATGACCAATTTACCTGGATGTTAAGAGACATGGTTTATCTCACCAACAAAAAATTAATTAAGGTTAAGAGAAGGTCTAACCAGGTTGGTAATGACCCTCGCTCCTTAGTAAACACCGGTACAAGTCTGGACAATCGGGTGAACATGCAAAATCACATATTTGATCGGACGATGAGCCACTAGCAAGGTAAGCAAGTCATTAAGGGGTGAGCATTAACCAGAGGTTAGTAATTTTTCTAATCACTATGATTATCCTTTAATAAATCAATATTTGATGAAGGATAAAGCTCTAATTTAATTATCATTTTTTTAGTGAAATAAGAGTATGAAATTGACTAACCAAGAAAATGTTGGGATATCTTCTATACTACGCAGGACCACCGCTGACATATATCTACTATATTTTGGGGCTAACATTTTTTTTGCAGGTGTGAAAGTATCAAACAAAGGTACACGATGCGTGTTCCATCCAACTACAATCGTGAATTGGTAGATCCAATAGGCACAATCCTCCATGTGCAAATCTGACGGACTACAACCAGAATAAAAGAGTAACTTAATAATAATGCAAGCTGGACAAAGGTGGTGAATCACTAAAAGGTACAACCATTAAATAGGAGTAAGTTGCAACAAACAACAACCATTGCAAGATGAATTGGAAATACAGGCAAAGGACTAATTCAGGCAACAATAAAGTGTTAGTCACACTATGACACTGAGAGTGGGAGGGGTGAATCAGTGTAGCGTAAAAATTCAATGCACAAAGTAAACAAATCAAACATACAAATAATTCAACACAAAATTCAGTATGTAACGTGGTTCACCATTTTAGCTACATCCACAAAAATGACTGCTTGGATCTACTATCCAAATCTAGCCTCTACAACGCAAAGCTTTACATCAATTTTACTAGCATCCACTAGAAGGAAAGACACTGATCTACCTCACTTTATCAGCATCAACTAAGAGGAGCACCAACCCCTCTTCCAAGCACCCACTTGGTCTTAATCGATTAGCAAATTGACATAAAAATACCTTCTCTGATCACAAAACCCTATCTGATCTGTGGCTCTCTTCTTTTATTCCTTGTTGCACCTTTTGTCATCACTCTCTCTGCTTATTATTCACTAAATCTCACTACATTTCCTCCTAGTCACTCTACACTTCTCTGTATTGTGTCATGATATTTTCATACTCCATTAAATCACACAACACATTCCAGGAAAAAGAATGCCCTGCTCTTCATCAATACCATTGTTGCTACTGCTAACAACACATTCTAGGCAAATGAATGTCCTGCTTTTCAACAATAACACTGCTGCTCCTACTAACAACACATTCTAGGCAAATGAATACCCTGATCTTCAACAATGCCACTACTGTTCCTGCTAACAATACATTCTAGACAAATGAATACCCTGCTCTTCAACAATGCCACTGCTATTCCTGCTACCAGTATATTCCAGGCAAATGAATACCCTGCTCTTCAAAAATACCGCTGCTACTCCTTACTGCACTCCGAGAATTTTTGAAGTTCCTTTGTTTTCACTTGTCCATACAAGCCTTGAGGCAATAGTTAATTTTTTTTTCTTTTACTCGTGAAATTTGTAATGTGCGATGTTGTGTGGCTATTTTCTCTGTTGCATTTCTTTTTTTGACTATAGCAGTGAAGGTTAGTTAAATCAGATTTGGTACTATTTACGTTGGGAAGATGAATCCATCGATAAAGCAAAACGACAATCAACAAGTAATAATAAAATGACAAATGGACTTTGCAACCTTGAAATGTTTCGGGAAAGAAAACGCACGCTCTGCAATATTATATGATAGGAAATCTTAAAATAATGTTTAGCAGATTGTGTGATTAGGTGACAAGAAATATATAATGTTGTGCATTTTATAGAATAAAATAGTATACCAACAGAGAAAACAATGAAATTCTCGAAAGCGTTACAGCAGGTGTACGCCAATTGGAGTTTAGAAATGTGGAGCAACATGTGGATATATTTTAAAACATCATCTGTATTTTCTTGTATAAAAATAGATTGTTTATGGCTTTGTGTAAATAATAATGGTGTGTTGACAACAATGACAACACTCTGCTCAACAATCTCCCCCTTTGGAATTGTTGTCAACACACTGATACAACGACCATCACTCTTCTCCCCCTTTGACAACAATAACAAAGGGCTGAACTCAATGTATTGTTGCACACTACCATGTTTGCCTATAAACTATTCATTATTTTGACTGCACACAACAATTTCTTTGGCTGCAAACGCCCCCTGAATCCATGCATGACATTCTCAAGACAATGTTAAAAATAGAAAACATTAAAATCCATACACAGGAGCATTAAGATAAAACAATGAGTTGCTCCCCCTGAGAATGTGCTTCCACCAATGCTCTAGTGTTTGGGTAGTGTAACCACTCCCAACTTTTGTCTCAAATATTCGAAGATCTCTTTGGGCAATGGCTTGGTGAATATATCTGCTACCTTCTCTATGGTTGGAACAAATTCCAACTGAACTTCATTCTCAGCAACCTTCTCTCTCAAGAAATGATACTTGATTGCTATGTGCTTTGTCCTTGAATGCATGACAGGATTTTTGGAAATGTTAATGGCACTTGTATTATCACATAGAAGAGGAATTGGTTCACTACAAACAATACCTAAATCCTTGAGTGTTTGCTTCATCCATAAAACTTGTGTGCAACAAGATGCTGCAACTATGTACTCTGCTTCAGCTGTAGACAATGACACTGAGTCTTGCTTTTTACTGTGCCATGAAACAATCTTGTCACCAAGATAGAAAGCACCACCACTTGTGTTTTTTTGTCATCAATACAACCAGCCCAATCAACATCTGAATATGCAATAAGAGTGAAATATTTACCTTTGGGATACCACAATCCATAATCCATGGTGCCTCTGAGATATCTAAAAATTATTTTTACTGCAGTAACATGTGTTTCCTTGGGGGCTGCTTGAAATCTTGCAACCATGCACACTGCTTGTAATATGTCTGGCCTAGATGTAGTTAAATATAGTAGACCACCAATCATTGATCTATAAAGAGTCTGATCTACAAGAGATGAATTATCCTCTTTACTCAATTTATAGCTAGTCATCATGGGAGTGCTCACAG
Source organism: Wollemia nobilis (assembly GCA_028583015.1). Lineage (NCBI taxonomy): Eukaryota > Viridiplantae > Streptophyta > Pinopsida > Araucariales > Araucariaceae > Wollemia > Wollemia nobilis. Next base: position 4,908 of record JAQPPZ010002047.1, on the reverse strand, counting down.
GTTTGCTATCCTCCATGTTAAAAATTTTCAACATCTCCCTCACATACTTGGTTTGAGATATGAATATGCCTTTGTCTAATTGACTCACTTGCAAACCAAGGAAGTATGACAACTCACCAAGCATAGACATTTCAAATTCATTTTGCATTTGATCAGCAAATTCTTTGCATATCTCATCCTTGCATCCACCAAATATGATATCATCTACATAGACAACAATGACAAGTTGATAATCTTTCATAGTTTTGACATACAAATTGCTATCAACCATACCTTTCTTGAATCCTTGTTGTAGTAGATAGTTGTCCAACCTTGCATACCACGCTCTTGGGGCTTGTTTTAAACCATATAGTGCCTTTTTTAGCTTGCATACCATGTTTTTGTCTTCTCCAATCTAAAATCCATCAGGCTGCTCTATGTACACTTCTTCTTATAGCTTGCCATTCAAAAATGATGATTTTACATCCATTTGATGTATCTTGAAGTTCTTGTAGGCTGCCAATGCAAGAAACATTCTAATTGCTTCTAATCTAGCCACAGGTGCAAAAGTTTCTTCAAAATCAATTCCTTCAACTTGGGCATATCCTTTGCAAACAAGTCTAGCCTTGTTTCTCACTACTTGTCCATCCTCATTAAGCTTATTCCTGAAGACCCACTTTGTGCCAATAACATTCTTATTTGTAGGCCTTGGAACTAACTCCCATGTCTTATTTTTATCAATCTGATTTAGCTCTTCATGCATTGCATTCATCCAACTTTCATCTCTACTTGCTTCAACAAAAATTTTGGGTTCAACTATGGATAGCAAAGAGAAATTAACATGCTCACCTGATGTTAAAATTTTCCTTCTTGTTTGTACACCAGCATTGGGATCTCCAATAATTTGATCACTTGGGTGGTTATTTTGGACATACCTTGTAGGTGATTTGGGTGTTGCAACTTGCTCTTCTTATGCTTCGGTTTTCTCTACTTCATGTTCTTATTTGATATTTGGATGAATGGGGGGCTGCTCTTCTTTGTTTGTACCATGACTTGATCCTTCATCTACCTTCACATTTGCACTTTCTACCATCTTATGAAGTCTCTTATTATAGCACCTGTAAGCCTTGCTTTTGTATGAATAACCAAGGAAAATTCCTTCATCAGCTCTTGTGTCAAATTTTCCAAGATTGTTTTCATCTCTCCTTATATAACACTTGCTGCCAAAAACTCTAAAATATTTTACTGATGCTTTCCTTCCAAACCACAATTCATATGGTGTCTTATTGAAGTTCACTCTAAGCATGCATCTATTTTGAATGTACACAGCTGTGAGTATTGCTTCTTTCCAAAATCTATCAGCTACATGTGATTCATTTAGCATGGTTCTTGCCATTTCTTGCATAGTCCTATTTTTCCTTTCTACAACTCCATTTTGTTGTGGAGTTCTTGTTGCTGAAAGCTACCTTTTTATACCTCTTTCTTGACAATACCTTTCAAATTCTCTTGATGTAAACTCTCCACCACGATCAGATCTTAAACATTTGATCCTTTTTCCAATTTCATTTTCAGCCATTGCTCTAAAAACTTTGAATCTATCAAATGCTTCTGACTTGTCCTTTAAGAATGCCACCCATGTCATTCTTGAGAAGTCATCTATGAAAAGAATAAAATATCTCTCTCCATTCAATCCTCTTGTTCTCATAGGACCACAAAGATATGTATGCACCAATTCTAGAGGCCTTTTTGAGTAGTGCTCTTTTGCTTTAAAAGTTGATCTAGATTGCTTTCCTTGTTGACAAGATGAAAAAATGCTATTAGAGGGCTTGGAGATCTTTGGGATATACCTTACTACATTCATTGAGCTGATTTTGACCAGATTGTCAAAATTGATGTGTCCTAACCTCTTATGCCATAGCCAACTTTCATCAACCTGTCCAAGCAAGCAAGATTTACCTATTGTTTCATTGAGATTGTATAGGTTACCTGTAGTTCTTGTTGCTTCAGCTAAGAGCCTTCCATTTTTTGCATTTCTTATCTCACACCCATGAGCTTTGAATATAACATCACATCCTTTATCACAAATTTGGCTAACACTTAACAAGTTATGCTTTAATCCATCAACATAAAATACATCATGTGATTTGATGTTGCCTTTATTCAAATTTATTGTACCTTTTCCAACAATATTTGCTCCATCATTGTTGCCAAACTTGACTGTTCCACCTTCATGCTTCTGCAAATCTATAAATTATCTTTTGTCCCCACTCATATGATTAGTGCAGCCACTATCAAGTATCCATGGTGCTGATTTATTATGTGCATTAAGAGTTGTTTGAACAATTAGAGACTCCTTAATCTCCTTCTCCTTTCCTTTTTCTATCCACTTCTCTTTGGTCTTTGATTTTGCTTCAGCTACACTTTCTTTTTTAGCATGATATTGATCACTTTTCTCAAGAGGATGACTATTTTTCATTCTTGGAGGTCTATGGTGACTTCTTTCTTGCCTTGGCTGATTTACAAATCTGCTTCTACAATGCTTGGCAATGTGCCCATAATTATGGCAGTTATAACATTCAATATTATATTCTAATAATGGAGCAAAAGTATTTGTGTGAGCAAAATTCATAGCTTTCTTGTTAAGCCTACATTCAACAATTTTATGGCCATATTGATTGCAATTGTAATAGTAGCCATAAAAAGCATTATTGTAATTAGAAAAAGGAGGATAAAACCTGTCATACTGATGATAATTTGTTGGGGGTCTTCTTGGGAAATTTCTCCTTGGATGAACAACTTTGGTGAATCCATCCTTGTCTACAAAGTTTGTTTTCTTTTGTTCAATATTTCTTTCTTCTTGTGGCTGGTTTTCTGAGCTATCTTTGGTCTCCTCTTGCTTTGTATCATCAGCTATGGGCTTCTCATTTTTTGCAGTATTTGAAGATTCTCCAAATTCGAATCCAAGACCGAACTTAATCTTGGGATCTCTTTGCAGTTTTAACTTCTCTGAATTTTTCTCAAATTTTAAACATGTGTTTATTTGTGAAGATGCCTTTTCAAGTTTCTTTCTCAAGGACACAATTTCTTCTTCAAGTGTACTACATGCATCAATCTTACCACTGATTTGAATCAGCAAGTCTTCTTCTATTTTCTTGGCTTCTTCTATCTGAATGCATAAGTCTTCAGCTTCCTTAATTGATTCTTCAAGTTTCTTGGATAGCTTTTTGTTCTTTTTCCTTTCTTTATCCAGCTCTTCAAGGGCAACAATCAATTCTCCTTCTAGATCCACCTTAGCATCTGGTTCTTCATATTTTAATTCTTCTATAGTTTCAGATTTCTTTTCTTTTTCTTCAAAGGCCATAAACAAAACTTCATCAACATCTTCTTCAGGCTCATCATGCATACTATCATCAGATGTGTATTTATCTTCCTTAGAGACAAAGCTTTTCTTCTTGAAGTTACTTCTCCTTGAATTTGTATACCTTCTTGTGTAGCTTTCACCTTTTTCCTTTTGAGCATATTGATCACCGTCATCCTTTTCTTTGTAAGGACATTTAGCTACAAAATATCCAACACCTCCATAGTTAAAGCATTTAAATGGAAGCTTACCTTTGTATTTGCCTTGTCCTCTCTTGAGCTTCCGGATAAAGTTTGCTTCTACTTCATCAGATACAGCATCCTCATTTGAATCATGTTTGATTTTGATGTTCTTTAGTGCTTTGAATGTTGCTTCTCTCTTAGAAGGCTTATCCTTGCCTATCCTCATTTCATATGTTGTTAGAGATCCATGCATTTCATCCATAGAAAAGGTGTCTAGATCTTTGGCTTCTTCAATGGAAAAAATTTTTGAGTCAAATCTTTGTGGGAGAGATCTAAGTACTTTCTTTACTATAACAGAATCCTTTATTTCTTCTCCTAAGCCTCTGATTGAATTGACCACCTCATTAACCTTGAGCATGAATGCAACAACATCTTCATCTTCACTCATCTTCAATCCTTCAAACTGAGCTCTGAATGTTTGTAATTTGGCTTCCTTAATCTTGGCATCTCCTTCATGAATGCTCTTCAATTTATCCCAAACTTCCTTAGCAGTTGTGCAGTTCATCACCTTGACTAATTTGTTGTTTGCTAATGCACAAAGAATGGCATTTCTAGCTTTTGCATCAGTCTCATATAATTTTTTTCAGCAGCATCTGCAGGAGGATTTTTTGGAATGGTGTCTCCATTTGTGATCATCTCCATAACATCAAAGCCTAGTGAGCTCAAATAGGTTCTCATCCTAAGACTCCAAAAGGCATACTCAGTACCATCGAATAGGGGAACTTTGTTTGTGGAGTAATTATCATATCCAACCATAGTGTAAACTAGGATCTACCCAAGATGATTAAGCTTTAACCTAGGAACCTGATGCTCTGATACCAATTGTTGGTCACACTATGACACTGAGAGGGGGGTGAATCAGTGTAGCTTAAAAATTCAATGCACAAAGTAAACAAATCAAACACACAAAGCATTCAGCACAAAACTCAGTATGTAACGTGGTTCACCATTTTGGCTACATCCACAAAAATGACTGCTTGGATCTACTGTCCAAATCCAGCCTCTACAAAGCAAAGCTTTACAACAATTTTACCAGCACCCACTGGAAGGAAAGACACCGATCTACCTCACTTTATCAGCACCAACTGAAAGGAGCACCAACCCCTATTCCAAGCACCCACTTGGTCTTCAAAAATTCGATTAGCAAATTGACATAAAAATGCCTTCTCTGATCACAGAACCCTGTCTGATCTGTGGCTTTCTTCTTCTCTTCCTTGCTGCACCTTTTATCATCACTCTCTACTTATTATTCATTGAATCTCACTACACTTCCTCCTAGTCACTCTACACTTCTCTATACTGTGTCATGATCTTCTCATACTCCATCAA